>JAVIAB010000050.1:68196216-68551216 GCA_032433765.1 Megaustenia siamemsis
TCCTGTTCATAAAGTCTGTCAGTGGTCCACCAACGACCCCAAGGTTGAAAAAGTCTGTCGGTAGTGCCTCAATGATCCCCAAGGTTGAAAAAGTCTGCCAGTAGAACCCCAACAACCCTCAAATTGAAAAAGTATGTCAGTGGTCCACCAACGACCCCCAAGTTGAAAAAGTCTGTCAGTGGTCCACCAAACGACCCCAAGGTTGAAAAAGTCTGTCGGTAGAACTCCAACATCCCTCAGGTTGAAAAAGTCTGTCAGTTAGACCACCAACGATCCCCAGGTTGAAAAAGTCTGCCAGTCCACCAACGACCCCAAGGTTGAAAAAAGTCTGTCAGTGGTCCACCAACGACCCCAAGGTTGAAAAAGTCTGTCAGTGGTCCACCAACGACCCCAAGGTTGAAAAAGTCTGTCAGTGGTCCACCAACGACCCCCAGGTTGAAAAAGTCTGTCAGTAGAACCCCCAACAACCCTCTGGTTGAAAAAGTCTGTCAGTTAGTCCGCCAACGACCCCAAGGTTGAAAAAGTCTGTCAGTAGAACCCCAACAACCCTCTGGTTGAAAAAGTCTGTCAGTGGTCCACCAACGACCCTTAGGTTGAAAAAGTCTGTCAGTTAGTCCACCAACGACCCCAAGGTTGAAAAAGTCTGTCAGTGGTCCACCAACGACCCCAAGGTTGAAAAAGTCTGTCAGTTAGTCCACCAACGACCCCCAGGTTGAAAAAGTCTGTCAGTTAGTCTACCAACGACCCCCAGGTTGAAAAAGTCTGTCAGTGGTCCACCAACGACCCCAAGGTTGAAAAAGTCTGTCAGTTAGTCCACCAACGCCCCCCAGTTTGAGAAAGTCTGTCAGTAGTCCACCAACGACCCCAGGTTGAAAAAGTATGTCAGTAGTCCACCAACGACCCCAGGTTGAAAAAGTCTGTCAGTAGTCCACCAACGACCCCAGGTTGAAAAATTCTGTCGGTAGTGCCTCAACGATCCCCAGGTCAAGAAAAGGTAGAAGAATTCACCTTTTGGTTAAAACTACGTTTTGTTTTAAACCTCAAATCGTAATTTGTTGTTGTGTACTCACGATATGGGTAAGTAAATACACATAACACCTTTAAACTAAATCTTTGTGAATGAGTATTTTCTTTACATAGAAAGCCATAAATAAATCTCAAGTGTGAAATCGACAATAAAAATTGATGCCAATGCCCCATTCCTGTCCGCTAGGGCACTCTATCACTTCAAAGTATTGGCACTGGCAAATGATACCCATCAGAGACACAATGACAGTCTCTCTATCATTAGAAGAGGTTTAGAAATCAGCGACTAAGGACATCATCGTTTATAGCACTAATCATTCAACATAAAGTGAATCACGCACATATGAAACGTGGGTTTTAATTTTAAAAAAGGTGCAGAAACAAAAACCCATTTTCATCATCATCATCATCATCATCATCATCATAATCATCATCATTATCAGGTGTCATGCCGGTTAGCTTAGGCGATCCTCTCTCTGTACATAACTCGATCCTTCATACATGTCATAATCTCTGTCGGTGATCTTTTATTATGCTGTCTGGATAAGCTCTTTACAAATTTTTCTCTTGGTTTTCCTCTGTTCTTTTTTCCGTTCATTCTGCCTGCTGTTATAGTATTTTCAATGCCTTCTTTTTGCAGACATGCTCAATAAATGTAGATTGTTACTTCCTAATGATTTTGATGATATTTATGGTTTCTCCAACTCGTTTTATACATTCAACAACATTTTTCGGGCACATCATGAAAAGAGGGAAGTTGGAATACTTGGTTACAACCAACAAAATACAAGGAAAGAGAGATCGCGGACGACGAGGAGAGAAAATACTAGACAGTTTGGTGTTTGAGCTCGCGTAGCTCAAATCGTCACAAGTAGTGGGGTGTTTTTGGGAAATCCCCTCAGCTCTTCCAATTGAGAGAAACAGATGGCGACGAATATCTCCACGTGAGGAGCATTTTACATCTGTAGGGAAGAAAGAGATGCTGCTGGTACGGACATGCCGCAAGGTCTAGGCAGCACAAAACCGTTGTCACCTATATTGAAAGAGATGCTGCTGGTACGGACATATTGCCACCTATATTGAAAGAGATGCTGATGGTACGGACATGCCGCAAGGTCTAGGCAGCTCAAAACCGTTGCCACCTGTATTGAAAGAGATGCTGCTGGTACGGACATGCCGCAAGGTCTAGGCAGCACATTACCGTTGCCACCTGTATTGAAAGCCGAGGGGCTGAGAGGATTTTCCTGAAAGCACCCCACGCTCGTGACGTCTTTAATCATGTTATCTTTAGATGGCTGATGCCATTTTACCCACAATCGCATCTGCTCGAAATGCTGAAAACGTCACAATCTGCTGGTGGTCCCCCTCAGCGGACTGGTATTTAATACAGGTGGCAGTGGTAAAAACATTACATAAAACAGTGAATGGCGTATGATGCAGTCAATAAGTGAATCTTTGAGATTTCGATTTTACGATTCATTCATCATGAGTTCATTTAATGTGACATACTTCAAGTCAGTAAGATGTGTTGATCTAGTTAACAACTACATCTCTGCCCTGGATTTATGATTTCTTCAATATGAGATCACTGAGAATGACAGACTTCAAGTCGAGAAATTCAACATGTCTGGTTTCGTCACTAGCAGCAACGCTTTTGGTGCATTATGTAGCAATAAGATAAATCCATTTATATTTCTATTAAATAATCGTTCATCAAAGGTGACGCAATGATAGAGGAAAAGAAAATTATGAGGTTCGAGATATCTTGAGTAAAGACCTTTACGTGTAGGTCATGAGATGAAATGTAAGCTGGTCATGTTTTTTGTTGCTAACGGGACAATGAATTGAAACAGAAGCTCCCACGAAATGATTCAGCTTCTTTCAAAAAGCTGTCAAAACAATAATGTCCTTGCTTCTTTAACTTGAACGAAGAGCAAATAAGATGATGAGGCCAAGACAATGGCGAACTTATACTTGTCTTTTTCTTCTTTCCTTTCTCATCTGCCTTTCAGCGTCGAGGGGAGATATAATTTGCTGTCTTTTGCTCTTCTGTCGGCCTCTGCTGCTGTTATGTTTCCTAGTGCTTCTAATATTCCATCGACCCATCTTTTTCGTGGTCGACCCTTGGGTCTGGTGTTCTCACAACGTTTGTTGAAAGCTCGTTGTGTTGTGTTTTGTTCTTTCTGCCTTGTTCTTTCTGCCTTGTCACGTGGCCAAACCATTTTATCTGTTGTTTCCTTATATATTCTATGGCGGGGGCTATTCCTAGCTTTTTTCTCAGTTCTTCATTTCTGATCTTATCTCTCAGACTGTATAACTTATACTTGTATGAAGTGTAATTCTGCTGCAATTGTTAACAGAACGTAAAATTCTAAACTACTGCCAGATTGCCTTATTAGTGATTCCTCTTTGCTTTTGTCAAATCTTTACTTTCATTTTTAATCAGCCTTTGAAATAACGTTAAGTTGGGCGTGATTGTGTTATGTTGTGGCTTATATTAAAGCAAACTGTATTATCATCGCCTTTTAACCCAGTATATCCGACTTGAGCACAGCGTTTTTAGGGTACAAGGTTTGTCTTTCCTCTTTGGTTTTCAACTTCCTTAGGTAGTTGTTTGTTGCCAGGATTGTAACCGGTCAGTTATGAGTCGTTGGCCACTTCCGATCACACATGCCTCCCCCACCCACTGTTGGGTGTCGTAATGTCATGCTGATTCTGCCATCAGTAACCACTAGATACTTTTTTTTCCTTCAGATCTTAGATAGTAAAGATACAAGATGTTTCGATAGCAGATACAAAACGTTACAATAACAGATACAAGACGTTACGATAGCAGATACAAAAACGTTACAATAACAGATACAAGACCTTACGATAACAGATACAAGACGTTACGATAGCAGATACAAGACGTTACGATAGCAGATACAAGACGTTACGATAGCAGATACAAAACGTTACAATAACAGATACAAGACCTTACGATAACAGATACAAGACGTTACGATAGCAGATACAAGACGTTACGATAGCAGATACAAGACGTTACGATAGCAGATACAAGACGTTACGATAGCAGATACAAGGCGTTACGATAGCAGATACAAGACGTTACGATAGCAGATACAAAACGTTACGAAAACAGATACAAAACGTTACGATAGCAGATACAAGACGTTACGATAGCAGATACAAGACGTTACGATAGCAGATAAAAGACGTTACGATAACAGATACAAGACGTTACGATATCAGATACAAGACGTTACGATAGCAGATACAAGACGTTACGATAGCAGATACAAGACGTTACGATAGCAGATACAAGACGTTACAATTAACAGATAAAGCAATATGTATTAATCTAACAGCATTGATCACTTTATTGCTCTTTCAGCCTTGGCAAATTTGGTGCCACACCTCTTTTCTTTTGCTTAATTTTCGTTTCACTATTTTAGGAGTTATCCACTCTTCTGTTTTCTTTTCTCTGCACATACGGTCCTGTTCGCCGTGACGTAACGAGGGGGGGGGGCGTTAAAGTGACCACTAATATTCAACACGGCACATCATGAGATGAGGAAAGCTGGAATAATGGGTTACAACTGGCAAAATACAGGGCAAAAGAGATCGCGGATGACAAAGAGAGAAAATATTGGATAAGCTTGGTGTCATGACATGGAAAACAGTCAACAGCAGAATTGATACGATGTACTGTAGATAGAAGATTGTGGAAGGACATAATCGCCTACCAGCCGGTATGGCACATGATGATGATGAGTAATGAACACAGGCCCAAAAAAAAAACGATTTGCAAATTGCAGAAAATGCTTTGTGTTCCAAAAAACATAACGGAATATGGACGAAGGGAAGGAGGAATTAGAGAAAGCACGAGGCAATATCAAACAAAAATCAGCTTGTAAAAACAAACAAAAAAACAAATTCTACAGCTACATAAAATGCTAATGGCCGACGGCACAAGTACAGCGAAAACTCAAAGTTTGGATCTCAAACGATACCGCAACGTGGGCGAATTCAAGAATAGAGAAGAGACAAATTTTTGGTTTACAAGCATCAAAGTGTAAAACGTTTTCTTAAAAACACAAAAAAAACATTTTTAAAGAGCCGTTCAATTTTAAAGCAGTAAAAAAGAAACTGTCATGAGAATGGAAGACATGAAGGGAGCTGGAATTAACATGGCAGTAGGGAGGAAAATATAACCAGGCTGTTAAAGAATTAACTCATCATCGAGTGCCATCTCAGCATCGAAGGTTGGCTACCATGGAGCGCCATTCTGCTCTGTCTCTTGCTTTGATGGTGCAGGTTGTCATAGTCTGATTTGTCCATCTTTTGATGTTAGTCGTCCATGTTAGTCTTGGTCTGCCTCTTTTACCTTGTATTTTCCCCTCCATGATTACTTTTAGTAGATTGTTGTGTCTTTTAACATGGTCCAACAATCGAATTTGTCTTGTTTGAATTGTGTTTAGTAGTTCTCTTTTCATTTTTAGTTGTTTTAAGACTTCATCGTTTGTTTTCTTTTCCTTCCATACAATTCTACCTATGCTTCTATATATCCACATTTCAAAAGCTTTAATTCTCTGTTCTGTTTTCTTATTTAATGTCCATGTTTCAGCACCATATAGGAATGTTGAGAAGACATAACAATTTGCTATTCTTAGTTTTAGCCCTAAGAATAGCAAATTGTTATGTCTTCTCAACATTCCTATATGGTGCTGAAACATGGACATTAAACAAGAAAACAGAACAGAGAATTAAAGCTTTCTTAGTTTTAGCCCAAAATATACATGGAAAACAAACCAGTAGAAGAGATCGATCACTTCATCTATCTTGGAAGTCACATTGATCGAGAAGGGGATACGAGCAAAGAAATTAGAATCAGACTGGCTAAAGCAGCAATGTCTTTCAGAAGCCTTGAAAAGTTGTGGAAATCAAAACTCATTAGCACAAACACAAAACTTAGGCTATTCAAATCAAATGTACTATCAACCCTTACGTATGCGTGTGAAAGCTGGAAAACAACAAGAGATATAGAAACAAAGTTGAACGCATTCGAAAATAAATGTCTAAGGAAAATACTTGGTATAGAATGGAACGAATTCAAAACAAACGAGGAAATTAGAGAAATCGCCAATCAACCACTAATATCTTCAGTAATAAAGAAAAGACGATGGTCATACGTTGGACATGTGATGAGAAGAGATAATAATCGAATAGCAAAGCAAGCCCTCATATGGGAAACAACAGGTAAAAGAAAAAGAGGAAGACCCAGGGAGACACTGAGAAGAACATTGATGAGAGAGGCAAGAGCAGCAGGAATCGGCTCCCTCAATGAGATAGAACTGCTTGCACAGAACAGAGACAGATGGCGAGATTTGATAAAATATCTTTAAAAGAAAACTGCTAGAACAAAAATTCATATAGGAGAAGGTGTATCGTGGTCTACGCCCTATGGGCCGGTTACGGCTCGAAAGGTCAATAGATAGATAGATAGATAGTTTTAGCCCTGGTATTATTTGTTTTGATGTTAGTATGTTCTTCATGACATTAAAATTACTTTTTGCCATTCCTATTCTTTTGTTTATTTCAGTTTTACATTTTCCAGCACTGGTTATAGTATGTCCAAGGTGGTTGTAGTTCTGAACTGTCTCCAGGTCTATTCCTTCTATTTTGATATCCACATGTTGGTATCACTGGTCTCGTTGTCGATATGACTGGTCATGTTGTCGGTATGACTGGTCTTGTTGTCGGTATGACTGGTCATGTTGTCGGTATGACTGGTCATGTTGTCGGAATCACTGATCATGTTGTCTGTATGACTGGTCATGTTGTCCGTGTGACTGATCATGTTGTCCGTGTGACTGGTCATGTTGTCCTTGTGACTGGTCATGTTGTTGGTATGACTGGTCATGTTGTCGGTATGACTGGTCATGTTGTCGATATGAATGATCATGTTGTCGGTATGACTGATCATGTTGTCGGTATCACTGATCATGTTGTCGGTATGACTGGTCATGTTGTCGGTATGACTGGTCATGTTGTCGATATCACTGATCATGTTGTCGGTATGACTGGTCATGTTGTCGGTATGACTGGTCATGTTGTCGGTATGACTGGTCATGTTGTCGATATGACTGGTCATGTTGTCGATATGACTGATCATGTTGTCGGTATCACTGATCATGTTGTCGGTATGACTGGTCATGTTGTCCGTGTGACTGATCATGTTGTCCGTGTGACTGGTCATGTTGTCCTTGTGACTGGTCATGTTGTTGGTATGACTGGTCATGTTGTCGGTATGACTGGTCATGTTGTCGATATGACTGGTCATGTTGTCGGTATGACTGATCATGTTGTCGGTATCACTGATCATGTTGTCGGTATGACTGGTCATGTTGTCGGTATGACTGGTCATGTTGTCGGTATGACTGGTCATGTTGTCGATATGACTGGTCATGTTGTCGATATGACTGATCATGTTGTCGGTATCACTGATCATGTTGTCGGTATGACTGGTCATGTTGTCGGTATCACTGATCATGTTGTCGGTATCACTGATCATGTTGTCGGTATGACTGGTCATGTTGTCGATATGACTGGTCATGTTGTCGGTATCACTGATCATGTTGTCGGTATCACTGATCATGTTGTCGGTATCACTGATCATGTTGTCGGTATGACTGGTCATGTTGTCGATATGACTGGTCATGTTGTCGGTATCACTGATCATGTTGTCGGTATCACTGGTCATGTTGTCGGTATCACTGATCATGTTGTCGGTATCACTGATCATGTTGTCGGTATCACTGATCATGTTGTCGGTATGACTGATCATGTTGTCGGTATCACTGATCATGTTGTCGGTATGACTGGTCATGTTGTCGATATGACTGGTCATGTTGTCGGTATCACTGATCATGTTGTCGGTATGACTGGTCATGTTGTCGGTATGACTGGTCATGTTGTCGGTATGACTGGTCATGTTGTCGGTATGACTGGTCATGTTGTCGGTATGACTAGTCATGTTGTCGGTATCACTGATCATGTTGTCGGTATCACTGGTCATGTTGTCGGTATGACTGGTCATGTTGTCGGTATCACTGATCATGTTGTCGGTATGACTGCTCATGTTGTCGGTATCACTGATCATGTTGTCGGTATCACTGATCATGTTGTCGGTATCACTGATCATGTTGTCGGTATCACTGGTCATGTTGTCGGTATCACTGGTCATGTTGTCGGTATGACTGATCATGTTGTCGGTATGACTGATCATGTTGTCGGTATCACTGGTCATGTTGTCGGTATCACTGATCATGTTGTCTGTTTCACTGATCATGTTGTCGGTATCACTGGTCATGTTGTCGGTATGACTGGTCATGTTGTCGATATGACTGATCATGTTGTCGGTATGACTGGTCATGTTGTCGGTATCACTGATCATGTTGTCGGTATCACTGATCATGTTGTCGGTATGACTGGTCATGTTGTCGATATGGCTGGTCATGTTGTCGGTATCACTGATCATGTTGTCGGTATCACTGATCATGTTGTCGGTATCACTGATCATGTTGTCGGTATGACTGGTCATGTTGTCGATATGACTGGTCATGTTGTCGGTATCACTGATCATGTTGTCGGTATCACTGGTCATGTTGTCGGTATCACTGATCATGTTGTCGGTATCACTGATCATGTTGTCGGTATCACTGATCATGTTGTCGGTATGACTGATCATGTTGTCGGTATCACTGATCATGTTGTCGGTATGACTGATCATGTTGTCGGTATCACTGATCATGTTGTCGGTATCACTGATCATGTTGTCGGTATGACTGGTCATGTTGTCGGTATGACTGGTCATGTTGTCGGTATGACTGGTCATGTTGTCGGTATGACTGGTCATGTTGTCGGTATGACTAGTCATGTTGTCGGTATCACTGATCATGTTGTCGGTATCACTGGTCATGTTGTCGGTATGACTGGTCATGTTGTCGGTATCACTGATCATGTTGTCGGTATGACTGATCATGTTGTCGGTATCACTGATCATGTTGTCGGTATCACTGATCATGTTGTCGGTATCACTGATCATGTTGTCGGTATCACTGGTCATGTTGTCGGTATCACTGGTCATGTTGTCGGTATGACTGATCATGTTGTCGGTATGACTGATCATGTTGTCGGTATCACTGGTCATGTTGTCGGTATCACTGATCATGTTGTCTGTATCACTGATCATGTTGTCGGTATCACTGGTCATGTTGTCGGTATCACTGATCATGTTGTCGGTATCACTTATCATGTTGTCGGTATGACTGGTCATGTTGTCGGTATGACTGATCATGTTGTCGGTATCACTGATCATGTTGTCGGTATCACTGGTCATGTTGTCGGTATCACTGATCATGTTGTCGGTATCACTGGTCATGTTGTCGGTATCACTGGTCATGTTGTCGGTATCACTGATCATGTTGTCGGTATCACTGGTCATGTTGTCGGTATCACTGATCATGTTGTCGGTATCACTGGTCATGTTGTCGGTATCACTGGTCATGTTGTCGGTATCACTGATCATGTTGTCGGTATCACTGATCATGTTGTCGGTATGACTGGTCATGTTGTCGGTATCACTGATCATGTTGTCGGTATGACTGGTCATGTTGTCGGTATCACTGATCATGTTGTCTGTATGACTGGTCATGTTGTCGGTATCACTGATCATGTTGTCGGTATCACTGGTCATGTTGTCGGTATCACTGATCATGTTGTCGGTATCACTGGTCATGTTGTCGGTATCACTGATCATGTTGTCGGTATGACTGGTCATGTTGTCGGTATCACTGATCATGTTGTCGGTATGACTGGTCATGTTGTCGGTATGACTGGTCATGTTGTCGGTATGACTGGTCATGTTGTCGGTATGACTGGTCATGTTGTCGGTATCACTGATCATGTTGTCGGTATGACTGGTCATGTTGTCGGTATCACTGATCATGTTGTCGGTATGACTGGTCATGTTGTCGGAATGACTGGTCATGTTGTCGGTATGACTGGTCATGTTGTCGGTATGACTGGTCATGTTGTCGGTATCACTGATCATGTTGTCGGTATGACTGGTCATGTTGTCGGTATCACTGATCATGTTGTCGGTATGACTGGTCATGTTGTCGGTATCACTGATCATGTTGTCGGTATCACTGGTCATGTTGTCGGTATCACTGATCATGTTGTCGGTATGACTGATCATGTTGTCGGTATCACTGATCATGTTGTCGGTATGACTGGTCATGTTGTCGGTATCACTGATCATGTTGTCGGTATCACTGATCATGTTGTCGGTATCACTGGTCATGTTGTCGGTATCACTGGTCATGTTGTCGGTATCACTGATCATGTTGTCGGTATCACTGATCATGTTGTTGGTATCACTGGTCATGTTGTCGGTATGACTGGTCATGTTGTCGGTATCACTGATCATGTTGTCGGTATCACTGATCATGTTGTCGGTATCACTGGTCATGTTGTTGGTATCACTGGTCATGTTGTCGGTATCACTGGTCATGTTGTCGGTATCACTGATCATGTTGTCGGTATGACTGATCATGTTGTCGGTATCACTGGTCATGTTGTTGGTATCACTGGTCATGTTGTCGGTATCACTGGTCATGTTGTCGGTATCACTGGTCATGTTGTTGGTATCACTGGTCATGTTGTCGGTATCACTGGTCATGTTGTTGGTATCACTGGTCATGTTGTCGGTATCACTGGTCATGTTGTCGGTATCACTGGTCATGTTGTCGGCATCATTAATGATGTGGTCGCTATCATTAATCGATGTATTGGTGTCATTAGTCATGTGATCGGTATCATTGGTCATGTGGTCTTGGGGTGGGTATCATTGGTCTTCTATCTGGTCAGTATCATTTGTCCTATTCAAGTCCGTTTACTCTAAAGAAAATTGACACTATTTAGAAGCATATCTTTGGTTCACCCCTTCACTCAGGATATATAAACGTA
Organism: Megaustenia siamemsis; assembly: GCA_032433765.1. Taxonomy (NCBI): domain Eukaryota; kingdom Metazoa; phylum Mollusca; class Gastropoda; order Stylommatophora; family Ariophantidae; genus Megaustenia; species Megaustenia siamemsis. The sequence goes on from JAVIAB010000050.1 coordinate 68,207,278, forward strand.
TCCCTTTTTCTTCAGGCAAAAATCAACCTGTAGCAAATTCCCTCATGGCGTTGTCCTCTAGCTTTTAAGTTCAGGATGCCACAGGTGAAAGATATTTGGAGGTAAAGAGACACAGTGGGACAGCCCACCTCGATTATTTAAAAAAAAAACACTAAAAGACATGAAAACTTTCTTGATGAGGAAACCCTTGAGATGATCAGATGCACTCTTGTTTCAGTGTTTGATGTACAAAAAAATGTCTAGCACTTTTTATCCCCTGTGACTTGATTATTCTCGTTGACGCACATGTGTTCCTACTTTGTTCTAATGATCATGCTTTGCCCTGTATCTGCCTGATATTTACTTTTAGTTATCATCGATTTCTTCATGCAATTTTCTTGTAATATTTACTCATCGTATCTTTATTACCTGCCCCTTCTAATTACGTTATTCCTTTCGTATTCCCCATATCTCATGCCGATATCAAGTCATGTCAATGGTATTTACTTTGTACTTTTCTTATAATTCGCTGAATGCTGATAACAGAAATAAAAATAAAAAAAACCACTTGCGTTCGTTAGGAACTAATTGTGACTATGCCCATGGTAGCTCTGTTGTTAAACCAATTCAAATGCAGCGGAAGGAAAAAACGTGATAAACAGGCCCATGTTATATATTTTTTGAATACATTGTTCCTTTCACGTAGTTATGCCAACGGTATCTAATGACTATCCATAAGGAACGACAACCAGGCAAACATTTCTGTGTTGGCCTTGTATTTAAGCAAACACTAATTCTAGCAATGTACATACACTAATGCTTGTTCAAGACATAATGTTATGTTATATTCCCGCTCACGTCATGTTCTTTGTACAGGAAAGTTGATTAAGTCATGAAATACGGAAACAGCCGATAAATGCCGAAACCAGCGGAAATAGTTATCAATGGAAATGCATTACAAACGAAACGGAAATAGACATTTAAAAAAAAAAGATTCGTCTTTGATATCTGATGTTCCCGAATAAAAGGGAAAATGTTTGATAATCAGAACTAGTTTATACAGAGTTTCTCAGATTTAGCATTTAGTAGATTAAAATTTTGTTCTTTGTTTTCTTAGAATTGGATTTCTGATTAACTTGATTTGTTGGGTTTGTTAGATGAAGTGTTTGCTAGTTGCAAGGTTTGCTCTATTAGAGATTTGTTAGTTGCAAGGTTTGATGCATGGGTAATTGTTATTTTGCTGGAATGGGTTCTGATTGTTAGGATTTGATTAAGAGAATTCGCAAGTTGCAAAGAGTGCTCTAATAGAGATTTACTAGTTGCATGGTTTTAATCAAGCAAAATTTGCAGAATTTCCTAGTTGCATGGTTTGTTTGAAGTAGAATGTACACGCTGCAGTGCTTGTTTCATTCAGGATTTGCTAGTTACAAGATATCTTGATTAATAAATATAATCAACATACTGAAAAGTAGATAACCACTTTATTTGTATTGTCTATCCATTAGTTATATTAGTTGCAGCTTTTCCTTCAGGCATTATTTACCAATCGCACGGTCTGGTCTATACAGACTTTAGTTTAATTAAATGTTTCCATCCATCCAGATACATAGAAACGATTTTCGCTTCATATGGTAGATGTACAAAAAAGATGGAGTTCAGAATATGTGAGGAGAGAGGGTACACAAAAGAATTAGGAAAATAATGTGGGACATGGTTAAAAAAAATAAATAAGAAAGAAATGAGTTCTGGGGTATTAAGTGGAAGCTGTATTGACGTAAGGATGTGAATCTTGGACAATTGGACAACAGACAAGGGCATTGTTGGAGGTTAAAGAAATATGGTTTTGCAGAAGAATGTAAAGAATACCAAAAATAGCTAAAGAGAGTAATGAGGGTGTGACAAAAGAGCCAAATATAAAAGAAAGCTAACTGCAAAATCAGAAAGAAACAGTTACGACTTTTAGGTTATTTCATGAAAAGATAACAGCTGGTATACACTGTGGGAGCAGGAGATAACCAGGAAAGAAAAAGAGATAATGGGAATCAGAGAGAATAAGTACAGGACTGTTTAAGATAACGATTTGGTAAGAGTCAAGAATAGAAGTGGTAAACAATTGTAAGGCATGGCACTTGATGATGGTGGTGATTAATTCTGCCTTTTAGTTCTATCTATTAGTTACGTTGATCACCTCTGTCGATCAGTTCTAGTTCTCTATGTTAAGTATGTCAGTTTTATCTGTTATTCTAGCTATTGTATCTATTAGTTCTATCATATAGTTCTTTCTAATAGTTCAAACTACCTGCTCTATATATTAATTTTCTATGAGTTCAATCTGTAAGTTCAGCCTATCACTTATTCTATTCATTATATCTATTTGGCAGCCGCGATAGCTCAGTGGTTAGTGAACTGGACTACAAAGGACAAGAGGTAGAGCTCGATCCCAATCGACGGCTTCCGGGTTCACCCAGCCTTTGATGGGTACCGAATTTTTTCTGGGAAAGTAAAGCAGCACGGGCGTAATACCGACCACATTACCCCAAAAAATCACGTGCCGAAGGTCTGTAAAATGTATGATCACCAACACCATATTCCTTATACGCCACTTGGCGTGACGGGGGCTAAGAGGAGAGAGGAGGATTATATCTATTTATAAGTTCTATCTATTAGAATTATCAATGAACTCTATAATTTGTTCTACATTTTAGTTCTCAGCTATCATCAGTACTATTTATCAGTAATTTTGTATCTATTAGTTGTATTATCAGTTTTATCTTTTAATTGTATATGTTAGTTCTATCTAACTAATAGATATTATCTGTTGAAGACGCAAACCTGAAATCTCATAATTTGATAAATTTCACTGGTCATGTTGTCGGTATGACTGGTCATGTTGTCGGTATGACTGGTCATGTAGTCGGTATCACTGGTCATATTGTCGGTATGACTGGTCATGTTGTCGGTATGACTGCTTATGTTGTCGGTATCACTGCTCATGTTGTCGGTATCACTGGTCATGTTGTCGGTATGACTGCTCATATTGTTGGTATAACTGGTCATGTGGTCGGTATCACTAGTCATGTTGTCGGTATCACTGCTCATGTTGTCGGTATCACTAGTCATGCGGTCAGTATCACAGGTCATGGTTTGTATCACTGGTCATGTGGTCGGTATCACTGGTCATGTGGTCGGTATCACTGGTCATGTGGTCGGCGTAATTAGTCGTGTGGTCGGTATCACTGGTCATGTGGTCGGTATCACTGGTCAGGTGGTCGGTAACACTGGTCATGTGGTTGGAGTAATTAGTCGTGTGGTCGGTATCACTGGTCATGTAGTCGGCGTAATTAGTCGTGTGGTCGGTATCACTGGTCATGTGGTCGGTATCACTGGTCATGTGGTTGATATCACTGGTCATGTGGTCGGCGTAATTTGTCGTGTGGCCGGTATCACTGGTCATGTGGTCGGTATCACTGGTCATGTGGTTGGCGTAATTAGTCGTGTGGTTGGTATCACTGGTCATGTGGTCGGTATCACTGGTCATGTGGTTGGCGTAATTAGTCGTGTGGTCGGTATCACTGGTCATGTGGTCGGTAGTATCACTGGTCATGTTGTCGGTATCACTGGTCATGTGGTCGGCGTAATTAGTTGTGTGGTCGGTATCACTGGTCATGTTGTCGGTATCACTGGTCATGTGGTAGGTATCACTGGTCATGTGGTCGGCGTAATTAGTCGTGTGGTCGGTATCACTGGTCATGTGGTCGGTATCACTGGTCATGTGGTAGGTATCACTGGTCATGTGGTCGGCATCATTAGTCGTGTGGTCGTTATCAGCACCGCCTATATCAATTGTTTAACTTATGTCCAATAGTAGACATGATGAAATTACAAGAGATCGGAGACAATGATTTTATTTGTGGCCATAGAACAACAGGAAGTTCCTTCCTCTTTTGCATAGACCAGCGTTTATGAAACTATGGATCGCGGCCTAACATGGATCCACGGTTTACGTCATAGTGGGTCAGCGATGCCGTCACAAGGGGTCTGCAGTGCCGTCACAAGGGGTCTGCGGTGTCGTCACAAGGGATCTGTGGTGCCGTTACAGCGGGTGTGCGGTGCCGTCACAGGGGGTCTGCGGTGCCGTCACAGGGGGTCTGCGGTGCCGTCACAGGGGGTCCGCGTGCTGTCACAGGGAGTCTGCGGTGCCGTCACAGGGGGTCCGCGGTGCAATCATAGCGGGTCAACGATGCCGTCATAGGGGGTCCGCAGTGCCGTCATAGTGGGTCAGCAATGCCGTCACAGGGGGGTCAGCGATGCCGTCATAGGGGTCCGCGGTGCCGTCATAGTGGGTCAGCGATGCCGTCAAAGGGGGTCCGCGGTGCCGTCATAGTGGGTCAGCGATGCCGTCAAAGGGATCCGCGAAGGCTTGAAGAATAGTGTGATATTTTGTAGCTAAATGGAAATAGAGTATGAATTAATGAAAGCACAAAAAATAAATCGCAAATTGAGTTGAAGTTGAATTCTGTAGATCCGTGACTACAAAACGCGGAGGTCCGCTGGTAAGGAAGGTTTGAGAACCGCTAGCACAAACTATCGCAACCCTTAGACGCAAATCATAGCTGATTATTATCGTCTCATAGTGGCATTTAAGTTGTAATTGTTGAACATTTGCAACATTTCTAGATGAAGACGCCTAAAGCATCCTGTCATTCTTGAAACTGCTATTTTATGGAAGTTGGTTGAATTTGTGATACCATATTTATCCATCTATCCATCCATCCATCTATCCATCCATCCATCCATCCATCCGTCCGTCCGTCCGTCCGTCCGTCCGTCCGTCCGTCCGTCCGTCCGTCCGTCCGTCCGTCTGTCTGTCTGTCTGTCTGTCTATCTATCTATCTATCTATCTATCTATCATAAATAATTTGCGATATGCGGATGACACAGTCTTAATAGCAGAGACAGAGAACGAACTACAAGAAATGATAGACATAATAGTAGAAGAAAGCAACAAGAAAGGTCTCAGTCTGAATAGTAAGAAAACAGATGTAATGGTATATCGAAGAAACAATCATCACCATCATGCAGCATAAAAATAAACGAGACAAATCTGAAACAAGTACAATGTTTCAAATACTCGGGCAAAATAATTACATCAGATGGGAGATGCACCACAGAAATAAAAAGCAGAATAGCTCAGGCCAAAATAGCATTTCAGAAAATTAAAAATATCTTATGCTACAAATCTATGTCAATAAAAATGAGAAAGAGAGTTCATCGGTGCTATATAGAACCAATTCTGACCTATGGAAGTGAATCATGGACAGTAGACAAACAAATGAAAAGACGATTAGAGGCCACAGAGATGGGATTTCTCAGAAGAATGTTGAAAGTTATCTGGACAGATAAAAAGACCGATGAGGAAGTTCTCAAAGAGGCCAACACAAAAAGGGAGCTCTTAAAAAACATAAGAAAGAAGCAATCAACATTTTTCGGGCACATCATGAGAATAGGAAAGTTGGAATACTTGGTTACAACTGGCAAAATAAAAGGAAAGAAAGATCGCGGATGACAAAGAGAGAAAATACTGGATAGCTTGGTGTCATGGCATGGAAAACAGTCAACAACAGAACTGATACGATGCACTGTAAATAGAAGATTGTGGAGGGACATGATCGTCTACGCCAACCGGCAGGGTACATGATGATGATGATGATCTATCTATCTATCTATCTATCTATCTATCTATCTATCTATCTATCTATCTATCTATCTATCTATCTATCTATCTATCTATCTATCTATCTATCTATCTATCTATCTATCTATCTATCTATCTATCTATCTATCTATCTATCTATCTATCTATCTATCTATCTATCTATCTATCTATCTATCTATCTATCTATCTATCTATCTATCTATCTATCTATCTATCTATCTATCTATCTATCTATCTATCTATCTATCTATCTATCTATCTATCTGTCAATTCATTAGTCTGTCAATTCATTAGTCTGTCCTTCTGTCTGACGATTGTCAGTTTTCTGTTTAAATCCGACTACCTTTGCTTTTAAGCGTCATACTTTGCACAAGATCCGCATTATATCCCAGCACACATCTCTGCTCTGGTTGAGCCTCTCAACCTCGGCAAGGGAACTCATTCATCAAAGTAGGCCAATTATTTCCCCCTCTAGTTCCTACTTGAGGAATTACTTTCAGATTCTCTTATTGTCTCTTTTCTTCACACGACCAACGTGACCACATGCAAAAGAGAACGGTTAACAAACTATGAGTAAATACACGAAATGATCATAGGGAGGACCAAAAATAAATTGAAATAAACAATTTTAATATATGTGTTCAAAGGAAACCCGAGCTGCGCCAAGGGACATACGTAGGAGCATGATGATGTCACATTTGAAGTAATAAGCACACACCAATTTGTACATTTATATGACTTCATTCTCTGCGTAATTCTCCGGCGAACACAAGATCGATAGATCTGCGAAGTATTCATTGGTCATGCTGCAGATCGTTGGAGAAATGACTCGTGGAGTAGGGAATCCGTCCACTTTGTTGTTACCATGAAGAACTTATATTGGCGGACTTTAAAGAGCCTGGTATAAACATCAATGTCAGCCGCTATAAAGACACACTAGACAACGAATCAATTCTGAGGAAGAGGTATGTTTACAGCACTCGGAAAAATTGACAAATAATCAACAACAGAAAAAAATTTGGACCAAAGCAGGATCGAACCCGTACTCAGTGGCACAGCGCCTTGCCACGAAAAGCCATACGCTAGGGAACACTGCCACTCAGCTAACTGCTTTGGTCCATATTTTTTTCTGTTGTTGATTATTTGTCAATTTTTCCGAGTGCTGTAAACATACCTCTTCCTCTGAATTGATTCGTTGATTATTGCCTCGGAAGTTTCCCTCTATAATAATATTCATTTATTATTATTTGTCTCCACGCACTACACAACCTGTATACAGTCATCAATAATAAGAGACCCGGCGTGCTTTCGCGTGGTGTGATTCTGCTGTTGCACGACAATGCTCGTTCACATGTCGTGAACATTGTGCAAGAAGCGCTAGCAAGGAAACGGTGGGAAGTTCTGTAACCTCCAGACTACAGCCCCTCTCTGTCACCACGTGACTTTCATTTGTTCGGACCTTTTGACAAATCTCTAAAGGGATAACGATTCGACTCCGATGCAGACGTGATTGGCATCGGGGACAAAATAGTTCAATCAGCAACCAAAGTCATTTTTCTCGGACGGCATCCATCTACACAAGCGTGTCTACATGCCTATGTCGACTTTTTCTAAAGAACCCCATTGAGTACTTGCTTCATAACAATTGCTTGATTTAATTCTGCCACACCTGCTGATGTACCTTACATATGTTTGTCATAAAGCCACTTGGACGGGTTTCATTTGAACATACCGCGTATATAGTAACAGATATATAGTATAAAAGACTGCAAATCATTTGAACGTTACGGCTTATGGACTTCAGTAGCAAAACTAAAATTTAGAGAAAAGCACAAACTAAAAAAATATATTAAAAAAAAACATCCACTTAATCTAGATTGACAGTCAAGAAAGACGGGAAAAGTTATCCACTGAGATAATTGTGCTTCCATATCTCCTTCACCTAAACCAAAGAAAACTATTCTCGACGCAATGAAAAAATATAACTAAATAATGGAATAAATAAATACTGTTCATAATTAGCTTTCTATTTATTTATTTTTTATTGTTAATTTGCCACTGGAAATGCAATGTTGCCACGCTCTGTCGCATTTTAAAGATCGCGGCAATAGCGATCCCCTTAGCCCGACACATCCGGTTCCAATACTAAATACTTCTTTTAAGGAGTTTGATTCAGTACTTTTTCTTCTTACCTTCCCCACCTGGGTAAAACAAATAAGCTCTTTCTGAGATGACTATTTAGAGATGCAGAACGTCTCGACCTCTAATGATAAGTTAAATTATTCGCAGGATAAAATAACCAACTTAACTGTCCGGCAACGTGCAGAGACCCCAACAATCATGTCGATGCTCAGATGTCGAAGATTAAGATGGCTGGGGCATGTCCAGCGAATGGAAGAAAAGCGCATCCCCTGGCAAATACTATATGGTGAACTAACACACGGAAAAAGATAAATCGGCAGACCTAAACTACGATATAGAGAGATCTGTAAATCATCTCTGAATGACTTCTCCATCTGCCAAAATGAATGGGAACATCTGGCAAGTGATCGCACACCATGGAGAGCATGTATAAGGAATGATATAACACCATTTAGAGACTATGATAAGGCAAAACCTAGAAGAGAAAAAATTAATAAAAAAGGATGGAAAACCCTGTGGATTAGTGGGTCCTGGACTTGTTCATTCTGTGACCGCGTGTGTTTGTCAAACATTGGTAGAATTAGCCACGAGAGAAGCTGTTCGACAAAAACAAAACCTCAAAAAAAATACACAATAGTCTCCACTAGACCGTCTGTCAAGACGGAAAGGGCCATATATATATTTTTTTTCTTTTTTTTTTCTACGATAGTAATTACTGTTTTTGTGTATTTACTTAAATACAACAAAATAAATTTCTCTCCAAACTAAATTATAGATGGAGTGATAAAACAATTATAAAATAATTTGTAATGAAATGATAGTAAGAAACATGTAAAGTAATAAATCTATAATTAATATTTACTAAATGATACAGTCTAACACATACACACACATTATCATCTCACATAAAAATGAGTATACGAAATGAATAATGGTTTCGTTTCAGATGAAATTAAAAGTTGAAAAAGATGAATTAAAATAGCATTCTAGAATCCAATGAAGGGAATAATGAATGAGAAGAGCATAGAATCGTCAAATTATATGAGCAAATGCATAACAAACACATTACCTGATCAAAGAAGCGTATCAAGAAGTGAGACTGCTAGAGAAATAGAGGAATGGCTTGCCAAAATAGAACTTTCGCTATCTTCGACTTCACGGGAGTTGTGAGCTTTCGATGAAACAAAAACCTCCCACGAAATGATTCAGCTTCTTTCAAAAAGCTGTAAAAACAATAAGTGTCCTTGCTTCTTTAAATTGAACGAAGAGCAAATAAGGTGACGAGGCCAAGACGAGGGCGAACTTATACTCGTAGGAAGTGTCCAGTGCTTTTGGCTCCCACTCATTCCACGCACGCGTGCTTTCAAAATGAGCAGAGCTGGTTTCATGTTCCTGGAACAACAGTTCTCAAACGTTCTTCTGCCATCGCCGCCTCCACGTGTTGATTTCGCAAACCCACCCCAGTCCACCATTAGGTTCATAAATCCTTTTTTTCTCCTTAGAAATAATCATCATCAAGTACCAGGCCTGCTGGCGTTGGTGATCATGTCTCTACAACTTTCGATCTCGCCAGTTATTTATCATTTCTATTGTTGACATTCTGCCAAGCCATTCTCTTAAGCTGTCTGGTATTTTTTCTCTTTGCTTCCCTCTATCTCTTCGTCCCTCAATTTTCCCAGCTGTTACAATATATTCCAGCTGTTCTCTTCTCATTAAATGGCCAAAAATGATGAATGCTTCTTCCTAATATTGGAAATTAGCTCTCTTTTTGCTTTGATTTCTTTCAGAACATTTTCACTACTCTTCTTAGCTGTCCACGGTATTCTCAACATTCTTCTGTAAATCCACATTTCTACAGACTCCAGTGATTTTCTTGTCTGTTGTCCTATAGTCCATGATTCACATCCATATGTTAAGACTGGCTCTACATAACATTTAAGAACTCTTTTTTCTTGTTTTAGAAATAATAATTCATTAAAATAAATTCACAGCTCATTTTCAACACAAGGTGATTGTGTGAAAATGAAGTACAACTTCATATTCAGCCTCACAAAGAGGAACATACACTCTTATGTAGAAACAGAAAGTCGATCGTCAGAAATGAATGGCCTTATTTTTCTTTCGCTTCATAATCTTTACTTCATTATCTAGTACAATGATAACATCAATCATTATAATATGCGTTGATAACATCAATCATTATAATATGCGTTGATAACACCAATCATTATAATATGCGTTGATAACATCAATCATCTATAATATGCGTTGAGAACATCAATCAATATAATATGCGTTGATAACACCAATCATTATAATATGCATTGATAACATCAATCAATATAATATGCGTTGATAACATCAATCATTATAATATGCGTTGATAACACCAATCATTAAAATATGCGTTGATTACATCAATCATCTTTAATATGCGTTGATAACATCAATCAATATAATATGCGTTGATAACACCAATCATTATAATATGCGTTGATAACATCAATCAATATAATATGCGTTGATAACATCAATCATTATAATATGCGTTGATAACACCAATCATTATAATATGCGTTGATAACATCAATCATTATAATATGCGTTGATAACATCAATCAATATAATATGCGTTGATAACATCAATCAATATAATATGCGTTGATAACATCAATCAATATAATATGCGTTGATAACATCAATCATTATAATATGCGTTGATAACATCAATCAATAAAATATGCGTTGATAACATCAATCAATATAATATGCGTTGATAACATCAATCAATATAATATGCGTTGATAACATCAATCATTATAATATGCGTTGATAACACCAATCATTATAATATGCGTATATTTCTGTACCCTTTTCTCTAGCATCTTCTTCTAAATGTATTATTTATTTTCTTTTTCAATTTCTTCTCCTCGATCTTTTTTATCATATATCATTGTCATATGTTTATTATTTCTCCCCCGCTACCTTTTCCTCATGTCTTCGCCCTCTTATCTTTAGCTACACACATCAGCGGGGTAGTCAGTTCCCCTGAGTTGTCGGGGTATCTGCTGATTTCTTCCAGGGCAAGGGCTGGACCTTGACCCCGCACTTATGACAGTTTACAAACCCTGTTTGGGGAAGATGACACCCTTTTAGCAACTGAGCTGAGTGCTGTCAGCGACTGCGTGCGCCATATTAAGCGAACTACAGAACTGATCAAGACCCTGCTCCATCACCCAGTGGTGCTCCTGGGAAAAAAAAAAACAACAACAACTACCAAGTCTGGCCAAGCGAGGATGACCAGGGAAGGTAACCCGGTACTCGAAAATACAGCACCGAAGTCGGATGTTTCGGGTCGAAAGGCGTAAACATCACAACCTAGCGGCAAACCACAGCACAGCTTATCTATACCCATGCAACGTTCTTTTTAAGGGCCGGTGATGAAGTGGACTATTTCTTTCTTTAAAAGTCATCGGATGACGTCAGAAAGAACTATGTCACTTTTTGATGTGCATGGACCCACTATATAAAATAAACACAAATTGGTATGGAGCAGCTAAACTAATAGAAAGATAGGACAAATTACAACGTTTCGGCAAAAAGCCTTCATTAGGTAAAAAAAAAAAAAAAAGAAAGTATACAAAATAAAAGCATACAAATCCAAAACAGACAAAAACGATACCAAAAAATGGCGGAACAAGACCATCGTCATGATTTCTGTAGGATCTGGTTAAAAGATACCTAGTTTAGCTGCTTCAGACCAGTTAATGTTCTCTGCAGCTTTTCTTGCGTTTCTGCAGTGTATTTAATATTTTGCATATTTTATATTTGGACCCACTTTACATCTCTGTCTTCACTGTTTTCTCCAGGATGGCCTCTGTTGGCTCCTTTTCATTATATTTTCTCTGTGGTCGTGTACACAACAGTTTAATTTGTCTTTTCTGTATCTTTTAAAATAAACAACCTGTCTAATTCAAAAGATTGTGTTTTGGTGTTTAAGTGTTTTTAGTTATTGTGTGTTGTATCAGTTTGTATGTTATTGGTTTTTAAATTGGATATTTATTGGGCATCGTCTTCCCCTGTATTTCAACTTTCTGTGCAGCATTAGGTCTTCAATGAACACTTTTCAACCCGTTCTGTTCCTTGCTAGTCTTTTAAGATCATTCCATGTCTTCCCCATCAATGTCATCTCTGCTTTAACATTTCTTCTCCAAGAATATTTTGGTCTTCCTCTTTGTCTCTTCCCCTGGGGATTCCAAAAAGAGTCTGACATGTAATACTCTCAGTTGGATTCCGCAGTGCATGCCCTATCCAGCGCCATTGTCTTCGTTGTAATATTTGTTGAACATGCTTTGCATTTAAATCTTGGTTGTGGATTTGTTTAGGAAACACGATTCAAGTCATTATCCTCAGGCAGGTTGAGTGAAACAATGATAGATTACTTTCTTTAAATGTGGGTTTGCAGCAGTCAGGGAGCCGGGATAGCTCGCTGGCTAGCGAACTCGTCTACTAAGGACAAGAGATCGGGTTTGATCCTTGTCAACGGCTTTCAGGATCATCCAGCCTTAAATTACCGGATTTTTTTCTGGGAAAGTAAAGCGGCAGGGTGTAATACCGACCACATTACACTAACAACCATATACCGAAGGTCTGTAAAAATTATGATCATTAACACTATATTCCCTATATGACACTGGGGGAGCAGAAGCTCCTGCGACCTGCATTCGCAATAGCAGGGTCGACGCACCATCAGCTGACCAAGACCTAGCAGTTCTACCTCCTCGTGGTCTCCCCTGGTAACAGTCTCCGTCATAACAGGCTTGCTAACAGAAGCTAGGTTCGTTGTGTTCCCTGTAGTGGTGGCTGTTACTGATATAGATGATCCAGTATTGTAGTACCTCTGGGCTAGACTAGTAGTTTCTCAGCATAGCCTGGGATAGACGAACTCCAACTTCTCCATTAAGAGCCGGGAAGCCATTACGATCCGCCACATCTTATGTGTCAAAGAGCAACCTGCCCGCATCAACTCGTGGCAATCCGTCAACAACAACCTATATGACACTTGGCGTTACGGGGCACTACATTTTTCACTTTTTCTTGCAGCAGTTAGAACAACACAAACAACAAAAGAATTCAACGCTCGCATTTTTATACAGCCTACGTTGTTTGTTTCTGTGTGTGTGTGTTGCGCTTGATGTAATTCCAATGTCATTTGGACAGACAACTATTCGTGTTATATAACAATTCTGTCAATGTCCTCAAAGGTTTATTCATATGACGTCAGAGTGTAATGTAAAAATGCTGTTACGATCCTCAATAGAAAGTAAGAAGAATATAACAGCAAGGATCTTAGGTACTTTCGTTCTACCTGGATGGATAATTCAAGATCATCATTATTAATTGGAGGAGGGATGGTCTGCGCAGTCTTAAATTGTCTCAAGATTCTATAAGTAACCCTAGTTCATTCTTCAGTACAGTACCCCCTGAGGTAATCTTAGCTCCATCTCGAATACAGTACCCACCAATATAATCCTAGCTCCATCTCGAATACAGTACCCACCAATGTAGTCCTAGCTCCATCGTGAATACGGTACCCACCAATGTAGTCCTAGCTCCATCATGAATATAGTACCTACTGAAGTAACTCAAGCTGCATCTTCAGCACAAAACCCACTGAGGTTATCCTAACTCCATCTTCAGTACATCACACACGTAAGTATTCCAAAGTCAACGTAGAAAATTCGAACTCTATTTAAATAAACTCAGTTATCTCTATCGGAAGCCTATCATCATGCTCGACTCTCCCAGTTCTTTTTCGATTAGTGAAAGACATCTCTTGCCTATTCGTAACTCTTCTAGGTAGATCCATCTCCAAAATAGGATATCCGTCTTCAATTTAAGGATTACCAGTTTAGATAATCCCAGCTTCTCTTTTAATACCTAACGATACTCTAAATCTATCTTTAGGTACATCCACAAATCTTATAATCTTAGCGCTCTCTTAGAAGGTATCATCTCACTTTGAGATAACCCCAGTTCTGTTTCTTATCGACAAATCAACTATTTAGACTTTCTCCTATAATTTATATCAACTTTACCTTACAGAACAAAAAACACTTTTAGATATCAACTTTACCTTTGGGTAGTTCAAGTTTCCATCTAAGAAATCCTATACTTGTTCTTGCAATACCAACTCTATGCATTTATTATATTTTGCTTTCTCAGACTGTGGTGGATTTTACTCATCACTGAGTGCCGTCTACGCATCAAAGGTTGGCAATCAGGAAGCAATATTCCGCTTTGTCTCTTGCTTTGATAGTGCAGGTTGTCATAGGTTGATTTGTTCATCTTTTGATGTTACTCGTCCATGTGAGTCTTGGTCTGCTTTAGCTTCTTTTACCTTGTACTTTCTCTTCTAAGATTACTTTTAGTAGGCTGCTTTATCTTTTAACATGCCCCAAAAGTCGCATGTGTTTTGTTTTAATTGTGTTTACTAGTTCTCTTTTAATTTTTAGTTGTTTTAAGACTTTATTGTTTGTTTTCTTTCCTCTCCAGCCACTTCTTCCTATTCAATTAATCCACATTTCAAACGCTTTAATTTTCTGCTCTATTTTCTTGTCTAATGTCCATATTTCTGTAAATTCTTACTACTTTTCTTTTTTTCTATCTACCATTGTATAGTTTCAACCTCTCTGGAAGTAACCTTTGCAAAAATTCATATTTGTTTTTGATTTTTCTAACATTCTCTTAATCATCATTTTTTTGGGGGCCATGTAATGAGAAGAGAACAACTGAAATATATTGTAACAACTGGGAAAATTGAGGGACGAAGAGATAGAGGGAAGCAAAGAGAAAAAATACCAGACAGCTTAAGAGAATGGCTTGGCAGAAGGTCAACAACAGAAATAATAAATAACTGTCGAGATCGAAAGTTGTGGAGACACATGATCACCTACATCAGCAGGCCCGGTACTTGATGATGATGATGAACATTCCCTTGACATTCCCATTCGGCAAGTTGGGAACGATTTTTCTCTGAGAACCACTTTTGAAAATGTTGTCCCGAGGTGGCCACTAAAAGGTGACATAGCTAAGATGATGCTTATGCCGTTTCGTGAAACCACAAATTACTGCCCCTAGCCATGATATGTTAGCGTTCTGTCATGAAGATGTTATCCACCCAGGGGATGCCTAGAATAATTGACAACCCGGTCGGGTCTCTCCTTTAACAGCCCCTCCCCTAATTTTTATCGCTTCATTTCTTCTTTGAGGGACATTCATTTTTGAAGCAATATTTTACACTCTAGCCTGAAGCATAACGCCCACCAAACCTATTAGTTCGCTTCCTTATTCAAGTATTTCCATTGCTTGATTTTTCTTATCATAGACCCCTAATTTCTTTTCAATTTCTACTTCTTTGCTGCAGTCTCAGTAACAACTGTCTATTTATATTTTGAAATGGTTTTCGTCAGCATCATCTTTATCCTAACATTCATATTCGTTTTCTGTTGTTGATGTTTTTGTTTCGAACGTCTTTTTTTAAGTTCATGTCATGCCTCAAGACTAAACTTCCCACCCACAAACTGTTGGCTTTCATGCATTTTTCACTATTTCTCTTTTGATCCAGCCAATCTCATTAATTTTGAAACTCAATCAGTTGGAAGCTGTTAAGAACTATAAAAATGCATAGAATTAATTAAAATTAACTGAGAAAGGGATAGAAAGAAATAGAGAGGGTGAGAGAAAGTGGACAAAGAGAGGGGGAGGGAAATGGAAAGATGACTGCATGAAGTAAAACACGGAAGAAGATATTTTTAAAATGATGTCTAGCTACATTCTTAACAACAGAAATGAAGAACAGAGTGTCTAGACCTAAAATAAACAAATCAAATAGAGTAATACTTGGGTTTTTTTTATCTTAAAATGATTGCCTTAACTTTTTATGTTGAATTTATATATTATTAATGTGAATCAATAATATAACATCTCCCAAAGAACAAAGGCAATAGTACGGGATTGCTAGAAAAATAATGGTCAAAGGACCGATAGAAATATAATGATGGAGGAAGTGATAGATTGTTGGAAAGTAATGGTCAAGGAAGTGATAAATTAATGGCAAATAATTGTCAAGAAAAATGCTGGATTGCTAGAAATATAATGATGGAGGAAGTGATAGATTGTTAGAAAATAATGGTCAAGAAAGGTGCTGGATTACCAGAACAACAGATATATGTGAATGGAGAAGATGGGCAGTTAGAGCTCGCTTATTTACGGATTGTGTTGCGCTGTATTTCCATCTTGTGGTCTGGTTGATTCATCTGCAGTAGGAACTGGGATTGCTATATTAGCCTTTGAATGATTAAATATATAATAATTATTTCGGAATATACAGGTGTCTGACATTACAATATCACATTGCTAAGATACAGTAAAACAGATGCCTACACAGATTGCTAAAAGAACGTTGCGAAAGTTTTCAAACAAAAAGAAATCATATGTGAAGAGATAGATCAACGGAAGAGGCAGTGGGCCACTTCCGGTGTATACTCAGAATGAATGGAAAATGAAATGTCGCTGTCAGATATTTCGACACTGCTGACGATACTGTATTACTAGCAGAACATCCTAGAAAATCTACAACGATTACTTAATTAAATAAACATGACAAGCAAAAAATATCGATTAGATATGAATATCAAAAAGACTAAAACATGATCATAAACATAGATAATACTCAAAACCTGCAGGTGGATATCAAAGTTGAAGGTATGGACCAGGAGACAATTCTGAGCTATAACTACGTAAAACTGAAATAAACAACAACAATAAAGAAGAATGGTAAAAAGAAATTGTAATGCCATGAAAATATACTAATATCAAAACAAATAACACCAGAACTAAAACTAAGAATAGCAAAATGTTATATCTTCTCAACATTCCTGTATGGTGCAGAAACATAGACATTAGACAAGAAAATAGAACATAAAATTGAAGAATCGAAGAATAAAATTGAATTGCGTGGGAGTTAAGATGGGCACAGCCAGAAATGAGAAACTTAGTGGCCGTGTAAGAAGACTTATCAACCAACATAGAACTGGAGTCGTCAGTCGCTAGACACTGAGGGAATTGCTGAGGAGGGAATCTGAGCACCTATGGACATGTTCGGAGTGTAATGATGATGGCCCGCAAATAACTCAATAACTCAATATATATATATATATATATATATATATATAAATACATCTCAGAGCTCAGTTGCAGGAACAAATATAAAAAAAAAACATCTCAGCGCTAAGTTACAACAACAAATATTTAAAAAAACATCTCAGAGCTCAGTCACAGAAACAAATATATATAAAAAGGGTACAAATAATAATACATAAATATTATTATATGGGGAACTTCCGAGGCGATAATAGGGAATAATAGAACAAAGAAGTATGTGTTAGCACTCGGAAAAATTGACAGACAAACAACAAGCAAACAACAATAGAAAAATAGAACAAAGAAGTTCGTTTTTTTCTATTGATGTTTGTCTGTCAATTTTTCCGAGTGCTAACACATACTTCTTTGTTCTATTATTCCCTATATATAAAAAAACATCTCAGAATTTAGTTACAACAACAAATATAAAAAACAAACATCTCAGAGCTTAGTTACAACAACAAATATATAAAAAGACATCTCAGTATCAATGACAGAGTTGAGCTACAGAAAACATGTGCCTACAAACACATATCCATTTTCTTCTCTTCTTTTTTCCTTCCTCGTTTGCCTTTCAGCGTCGAGGGGAGATATAATGTACGGTCTTTTGCTCTTCTTTTCGCCTTTACTGCTGTTATGTTTACTAGTGTTTCTAAACTTCCGTCAATCAACTTTTTCGCGATCGACTCTTTGGTCTGGTGTTCTCACAACGTTTATTGGAGGATCTTTGTATTGTGTTTAGATCTTTCTGCCTTGTCACGTGGCCCAACCATTTTATCTCTTGTTTCTTTATATATTCTTTGGCGGGGATTATTCCTAGCTTTTTTCTCAGTTCTTCATTTCTGATTTATCTCTCAGGCTGTTTCCTGTCATTTGTCTAACACATTTAATGTAAATAGAGGTTATTTTCTTATTGTTCTTGCATCTAGGGTCCAGGTCTGGCATTGGTAGCACAACGTTGGAATCAAGATTGCATTGTAGAGGGCCCGTTTTGCCTCTAGAGTTATTTCCTTGTTGGACAATAGTGGTGATAACTGTCCGATGATTTGACAAGCTTTGTTGCATTGTAAGTCTATCTCTGCTGTTTGTAAATTGTCGTTTGTCTCTAGAATTCTTAGGTATTTAAATTCCTCTACTTGTTTTAGTTCTCTGCCGTCTATAGTTATGTTGATATTCTGTTTCTCTTTTGCGATATTCATTACTTCTGTTTTGTTGATGTTGATTTTCATATTGTATATTGTGCATGTATACATTACCCTTTGCTTTAATTTTTTTTGGTTCTCAATTCTATCTATCTAACTTTCGTTCGCCTGATGTATTGTCTGTCGTTTCCTGTATAAATTTAACTGTCTTTTGTAATTCATGCAGTGGCCCATATTGTTTTGTCTGTAGTGTTATATATATGGGCCAATGGATTTTCCTCAGTCTACTATATTCAGTGCAATCTTTAAAGTATGTGTTCAGCAGTCTGGGGTGCCTGTCCACATGTACAAGTCGTTGAGGTGCTGATCTTGAATTTTGTATACATGTGACTATGGTGTCGATTGTGTCCTGTTCTGATAACTATAATGATAACTTGTTCATATCTATTCATATTATGAAAGGTATCCTGATTTGGGCCTTGTCCTCTGATTGATTTGATTATCTGTTTCTTATGATGGTATGTAACCGGTGTATCTAGTTGTGTGTCTGTTGAACCTTCCTTTGCCAACTGATCTGCTTTCTCATTTCCTGGTATTCCACAGTGAGATGGATCCACTGCAGGGCGACCCTGTGGTACTTGTAGAGTTCAGTCAATAAGATCTGCAGATGTGGTAATTTTCTAGATTGTAGTGCCTGGAGTACTGATCTTGCATCTGTCACAAACACTACAGGCTGTGGGCTAAGATTACTGTTGAGCAGTTTTTCTATTGCCAACTTGATTGCTTGGATTTCTGCATCATAATCATTACAATATTTCCCTGTTGTTATTTTATTCATATCTCCAGTGTTATTTGGGTATACTGTATATACACCTGTGGGAGCCGCGATAGCTCAGTGGTTAGTGAACTGGACTACAAAGGACAAGAGGTAGGGTTCGATCCCAACCGACGGCTTCCGGTTCACCCAGCCTTTAATGGGTACCGGATTTTTTTCTGGGAAAGTAAAGCGGCACGGGCGTAATACCGACTACATTACCCCAAAAAGCATGTGCCGAAGGTCTGTAAAATTTATGGTCACTAACACCATATTCCCTATGCGCCACTTGGCGTGACGGGGGTACTTTACTTTTTTTTTTATTTATGCACCTGCTGCCCCATTCTTTACTGCATTCTGTGCTGATCCATCAGTATACACACGAATCCATAGGTCTTGTGGGTATTCCTCATCCAGGAAATTGAGAGTTACTGTTTTACGCTGTAGACTATTCTTTTCCTCTTTGTCAACTATTCCTTATTACTTCTGTCCGTTTTTATATTGATAATCCTAATTCCTCTGTCCAGGGAGTCTATTCTGGCATGGACAGTAGGTAGATAACAATTCTTGTTATGTCTGGTGTTTGTCTACAAATACACTTGGTTTGGTGGATAAAACTGCTTCTCTTAGGTCGTCCCAATGCAAGATATTGGAATCGGTCCTTCATTGGATGTCTCGGCATGCATGAACATTTTTCTGCCTGTATCAGCACCATTGTGTCCCTCCATTCTCTCAGTGCTGGTATCCTCCACAATTTCTCCATCTCCAATATTGGTGTTGATTTCATTGCTCCTGTGATGACCCTAAGTGCCTGGTTTTGTACTTTATCCAGTTCTTGCAGTGTGATTCTTGATGCTGAGCACCATGCAGATGATCCATATTCTAAATGTGGGCGTATACTCTGTTGGTAAACTTTACTGAGTATTTTCCCAATCGCACCCAATGTGGTTCCACATAGTTTTCTTAGAATAGCCAACTTCCTCCTTGCCTTTTGGGTTGCCTTATTTATCTGCTGTTTCCAAGATAGTTTGTTATCAAATGTAACTCTGAGATAAGTAGCTTGTATATCCTCTTTCACGGGCTCATTGTTTATGTAGATGGCTCCTGCTTTTTGTTCTGGGTAGAGAGTGAAAAGTGTAGTACTGAATTTGTCTTTATTGATGCTGATACACCATCTATTTGTCCATGACTTCAGTGCATTCATAACTCTTTACAACAATTTGGAGGCCACTGTTTCATACTCCTCTGTGCACCAAATTACCAAGTCATCTGCATACAATGCCACTTTGATACCATGTGGTAGTTCAGTAACTAGGTCATTAATGTAGACTAGAAAAAGTGTTGGAGATAGTACCCCTCCCTGTGGGACGCCCTGGCACAGTAAGACCTTCTTACAATTAAGACCATCCAGTTGCACTCTGGTTCTCCTGCTATGTAGGTATGCTTTGACCCATTTGTACATCCTGCCATTTACTTCATAATTTCCCATACCTTATCAAATGCTTTATTTAGGTCTATCCATGCTGCTAGTACCAGTTTCTTTTCTTGAAACGCATCCTCAATTTCCTAGGAAAGATAGGTAGCCTGATCTTCGGTAGAATAACAGTCTAAAGTATGCTTGCTGTGGGACAATGAGGTTTTCACTTTCCAGGTACCACTGCAGTCTGAGATTTATTATACGTTCCATTGTTTTACACAAACAGCTTGTAAGGCTGATTGGTCTATAGCTGGATGTCGTTGAACCATCTTTCCTGGCTTTAGTAATGGTATCATAATTGCTTCTCTCCATGCCTGTGGCACTCTAACTGTGGTCCAGCAAATGTAGATCTGCAGTAGTTTTGCTTTAGCTGCAGTTCCCAACTTCTTAATCATTTCATTGGACACTCCATCACTGCCTGGTGACTTTTTCATTTTTAATTTGGATATTGCCATCTCTATCTCTCTTTGTGTAATGGGTATTTCATGACTTCATGTGCAGTCTCTTCTTGTCCTGCATTTTGTTGTTTTAAACGGGTCTCTTGTCGTTTCTCTAGGCTAATTTCAATATTATTGTCATTTGCAAAGGAGTCTGCAAAGTGATTTGCTCCATGCTTACCCGTTAGGATGTTTCCATCCTTCTTTAGTGTAATTTTGGTGTTCCTTTCTGTACTCTTATCATTCATCTGTTTTACAAGCTTCCACACTTTTCTTGTGTCTCGTTCAAGATTCAAGGTCTCTGTTTTCTCTTTCCAGCTTCTCCGTCTGGCTTGTAGTTTAGCCCGTTGAAATTTGGCTTTAGCATGCTGGTAGTTGTTGTGGTGTTCCTGGCAAGGGTTATTTTCTCTCAATTGACAATCGTTCTCCTTCGATTTTTAAAAAATATTTAATCAATTTGTATTTTTCAACTCTCGATTTTTGTCATGTCTGCGCTAATCTTTTTGTATTTGTAAAACCAATGTGGAACACTGAGCAACACAAATGTTAGAATTCAATTATCCACGTATGCATAGTTGCACAAGCCAATAAAAAAAGTTTTGGACATCACAGCTGAAATCATAAAACCATGTGTTTAAAAAGAAAAACATTCAAAAGTAATATTCTTGTTCAAACAATTTTTAAAACCAAAATCACAGAAGAGGAAGAGGAAGAAGCCTTTACGACTACTTTAAGAGTGGGTACATTAGAATTGCAATCAACCCAACTACAGAACATTAATCATCACATTGAATGCCAACAAAGAAATAATTTCAGTCACAAGCGACCGAAGTGTGTTTATTTTTACAGATTAATTTTGGCTAGAGATTGAGCAAATGGGAGACGGATAAAATGTCTGGCGAGAAACAAAATCTTACCAATATAAAACTACAGGAATTTGATACATTCAACGAATATATTCTCCCCGGGAAATCCAGCACTCTGGGAACCCGCATCAAATCATGATTAGTGATGTTACGGGACCATTCATCAGAGCATGCCCGCCGTACTAACACTCCAGAGTGTGATGTGGCAGCGCTAATCATGATTACTGAGCAAAATGGCAGACGTAGCGACTTTACATGAAGAAATAGCAAAAGTGAGATCATGGTAGAAGTGCTACATTAAGATCCACAGATTGTTTGCTGTTTTGCAATGCATTTGTCTTCGTTGTGAGGTCCTTCCGTTGCATAGTGGTTTTCCTGTGCATTTTTGTCTTCTCTGTGAGATACATCCGTTGAATTGTGGTTCTTCTGTGCATTGTTGTCATCTCTGTGAGATCCATCTGTAGCATGGTGGTTTTTCTGTGTTTTTTTGTCTTCTTCGTAATATCCATCCGTTGAATGATGGTTTGTTTTTCTGTGCATTGTTGTCATTTCTGTGGGGTCCATCTGTAGCTTGGTGGTTTTTCTGTGCATTTTTGTGGTTTTAAAGAAGAATGTTGAGAATACCATGGGCAGCTAAGAAGAGTAATGAAGACGTTTTGAAAGAGGCCACAGCAAAAAGAGAGCTAATATCCAATATTAGGAAGAAACAATCATCATTTTTGGCCATGTAATGAGAAGAGAACAACTGGAATATATTGTAACAACTGGGGAAATTGAGGGACGAAGAGATAGAGGGAAGCAAAGAGAAAAGATACCAGACAGCTTAAGAGAATGACTGTGGCAGAAGGTCAGCAACAGAAATGATAAATAACTGGCGAGATAGAAAGTTATGGAGAGACATGATCACCTACGCCAGCAGGCATGGTACTTGATGATGATGAGATGTGAAACTAACCTCTCAGCTTCAAATGAAGATTTCCATAAGGTTTTGTTTGTCTATATGGGAAACTAACCTCTCAGCTTCAAATGAAGATTTCCATAAGGTTTTGTTTGTCTGTAAGTGAAACTAACCTCTCAGCTTTAAATGAAACTTTCCATAAGGTTTTGTTTATCTATAAGTGAAACTAACCTCTCAGCTTCAAATGAAGATTTCCATAAGGTTTTGTTTGTCTATAAGTGAAACTAACCTCTCAGCTTCAAATGAAGATTTCCATAAGGTTTTGTTTGTCTATATGTGAAACTAACCTCTCAGCTTCGGCTAACTCTAGTCTTTTCTCGTCATAGGCTAGCAATCCAGTAGTTTAGTCTGTATAGGTTTTGATGCTAAAATAACCCACCTGTAGCTGCTTTATGATCACTACCGACTTGGCGTGTAGTATATGCAGTGGTCATCTTGAGATTGTTAATGTAGTCTATATATCGGTAGGTGACGAATAACAAATAACAAATAACAATCTTTTCTCTGTAATTTAATTTTAAACTCTTGATATCAGATTAGCTCTTTTAAAGGTTACAGTTAGTTCTCAGCCGTCTCACTATGGTGGCGCTAGATTACTTTGTGACTGATCATCTTGCATCACTGTTTCTCAATGTATTTCTTCTCAGTTATCCTATAATTATTAATGTTGTCTATAACTCTGTTCACACGCTATCCTGGTATCTTTAAACTCGACCTCGCTATTTCATGGCTGCTCGAATGCTATCTAACTCACCATTGTCTATCTCATGACTATCGATATCTATATCTGAGTCTATCTGTCTTCACTGATTCCACCCCTGCATATACAGGTACAATATATTCCATTCTAGGTCGGTTCGATGAACTTTCTGATTAAAAGTCTTTGTTTTCAGAAAACATTTGTTCTGTAACGTGACTGCTGGAAAGATATTTCTTCTTCTGTCCTTCCTCATATGCCTTTCAGCAGCGAGGTGAGATATAATTGTCGGTCTTTTACTCATCAGTTAGCCTCTCCTGCTGTTATATTTCCTAGTATTTCTAATACTCCACCAAACCATTTTTCTCGTGGTCGGCCATTGGGTCTGGTGTTTATTGCATACTCGTTGTGTTGTGTTTTGATCTTTCTACCTTGTCACTTGAGCAAACCATTTAATCTGTTTTTTACGTACTCTATGGTGATAATTATTTTTTAGCATTTTTCTTAGTTCTTCATTTCTGAACTTTCTCGGGTAATTTAATTGTCAATAAAGGGAGCTGGTAATCTCAGGTACCTTGGTATTGCAGTTGATAGTTCTAATTGAAATAAAGTGATTAAACTGAAGAAGAGTACGAGAGCATAATAAATGCAGCTCTATTTTAGGAACAAGTGACCACTTGATCAGCATTATTTCATTAAACACGTTTTTGTTTCTTTTCGTCTGTGATAAAGCATGTGCCTAGAGTAATTTACCTCCCCTTAGTCTACGCCAAAATTCACTTATCGAACTCAGGGGAGACTGATTCAAATCGATGAGATAGAAGGTGTTTAAAACAGGTTACCGACGGTAAATGAATGTAAAGTGCAAACTGTAAAGTGCTCCTCTGTTTTTTTAGATAAACATACTCATTATTGAAATTATATAATGTATAAATAGTTGAGTTTCAAAGATCATGGTTACAGTTATATCATGTATAAATAGTTGTGTTTCAAAGATCGTGGTTACAGTTATATCATGTATAAATAGTTGTGTTTCAAAGATCATGGTTACAGTTATATCATGTTTGAAATAGTTGTGTTTCAAAGATCGTGGTTACAGTTATATCATGTATAAATAGTTGTGTTTCAAAGATCATGGTTACAATTATATCATGTATAAATAGTTGTGTTTCAAAGATCATGGTTACAGTTATATCATGTTTGAAATAGTTGTGTTTCAAAGATCATGGTTACAATTATATCATGTATAAATAGTTGTGTTTCAAAGATCATGGTTACAGTTATATCATGTATAAATAGTTGTGTTTCAAAGATCAGGGTTACAGTTCTATCATGTATAAATGCCATCCTGAAATATATTTTATATTCTCTTCCAGTTCTCAAATAATTCTTCCCCTGACAACTGTAAGAACGATTTTGCTTACATGGCCTATTAGAACAGCTGTTCTCTACTCTATAATATCACTTATAATACTCAAAACCTACAAGCGGATATCAAAGTTGAAGGAATAGAACTGGAGACAGTTCAGAACTACAACTACCTTGGACATACTATAACTAGTGATGGAAAATGTGCAACTGAAATAAACAAAAGAAAGGGAATGGCAAAAAGTAATTTTAATGTCATGAAGAACATACTAACACCAAAACAAATAACACCGGGGCTAAAACTAAGAATAGCAAAATGTTATGTCTTCTCAACATTCCTATATGGTGCAGAAACATGGAAATTAGACAAGAAAATAGAACAGAAAATTGAAGCCCTTTGAAATGTGGATTTATAGAAGAATATGTAGAATTGGATGGAAAGAAAAGAGAAGAAATGATGAAGTTTTAAAATAACTAAAAATGAAAAGAGAACTACTAAACACAATTCAAACAAGACAAATGAAATTTGTGGGGCATGTTAAAAGACACAACAGCCTACTAAAAGTAATACTGAAAGGGAAAATACAGGGTAATAGAGGCAGAGGCAGACCACGACTAACATGGACGAATAACATCAAAAGATGGACAAGACAGCCTACGACAACCAGCACCATGAAAGCAAGAGAGAGAGAGAGAGAGCGGAATGGCTCTCCATGGTAGCCATCCATCGATGCGAAGACGACACTCGATGATTATATTCTCTAGTCTAACGGGCACATTCTTTGAGGTTGCCTTTTTCTGTGTTGAAATAAATATAGTTCGTTTCAAATCCTTCGGACACATCCGCTGTTCCAAATCGCTTTTTCATCATTCATAGTCAACGTTTGCTCTCATATATATATAAATATATAATACAACTTACAACTATTTAACTTAACAGAACACAATCACAATCTAATGTCACTATTATTAGGACATATAACGTATCCTTCAGCAAACATAAACCTACAGCAAAGATTAACAATAAGTCACAAGAAAACATCCCAAACATGTATAAGATTTCACGCTCCACATTAATTAGTATGTTTCATGTAACCCCATAGCTCTGTCAGAAGCTATCCAAGTTTCACACCACGCTGTAAAGTACATTAGAACAAAACATACAAAATTGTCGGCTTTGCAGAAGCTCATTATAACTTTATACCAACTAATACTTGAAGTCTCAACGTGTCATTCTCAGACCACAATATATGCTTTATTAATGTGTGTTACTTGTAACTATGGAGATGGCAGAGAAACAAGAATCATCTTTCGTCTAATAAACCAGTGGGAAAATTATGTTGTGGCTCGGATAATAAGAAGGTTAATTAAGTCAACAGAAGTGAGAAAGAGATTTTATCTGTGCTATATAGAATTAATTCTAATCTATGGAAGCGAATCATGGACAGTGGACAAACACATGAAAAGATGATTAGAGGCCACAGAGATGTGATTTCTCAGAAGAATGTTGAAAGTTCCCATGACAGCTAAAAAGACCAACGAGGAAATTCTAAAAGAGGCCAACACAAAAATGGAGCTCATAAAAACGTCAGAAAAAAACAATCAACATTTTTTGGGCGCATCGTGAGAAGAGGAAAGTTGGAATATTTTGTTACAACGGGCAAAGTACAGGGAAAGAGAGATCGTGGACGACAAAGCAAGGGAATATTGGATAGTTTGGTGTTATGTCATGGAAAACAGTCAATAACAAATTTATACGATGCACTGTGGATAGAAGATTGTGGAGGGACATGCTCGCCTATGTCAACTGGTATGGCAAATGATCATGATGATGATGATGATGATGATATGAGGTGGAGCAAAAGTGAATCAAATAATGAGATATAAAAGTAATGTTTGATACAAACATCGATACATTGTCAGTGTATGTCAGATAATAAAATAACGTTTGATTGTCAGTGGACGCTCGATTATCCAGACTGGTATTTTATTCACCCTGCAATGTTTTCTTTCCCTAAGGTTACTTTTCTATTACCGTATCATTATTCTTTCCATCGCTGCTCTCTCACTCCAAGATACATTTTTCTTTCCACTCACTGCTCTCTCACTCCAAGATACATTTTTCTTTCCACTCACTGCTCTCTCACTCCAAGATATATTTTTCTTTCCACTCACTGCTCTCTCACTCCAAGATACATTTTCTTTCCACTCACTGCTCTCTCACTCCAAGATATATTTTTCTTTCCACTCACTGCTCTCTCACTCCAAGATATATTTTTCTTTCCACTCACTGCTCTCTCACTCCAAGATATATTTTTCTTTCCACTCACTGCTCTCTCACTCCAAGATGCATTTTTCTTTCCACTCACTGCTCTCTCACTCCAAGATATATTTTTCTTTCCACTCACTGCTCTCTCACTCCAAGATATATTTTTCTTTTCATTCACTTTTCTCTCACTTCAAAATACATTTTTCTCTCCATCACTGTTCGCTCACTTCACATTTTTCTTTCCACACACTTTTTTCCCACAACAAAATACATTTTTCTCTCCATCACTATTCTCCCACAATAAAATACATTCTTTCCCTGCTCACTTCTCATTCACAATTTAAAAAAAAATGTTTTTCCCGCCCATTGCTCTCTGGCACTAAAATACCAAAATACCATTTCTGTCTACTCACGCTCTCTCAAACTAAAATACCTTTTCTCCCTGCTCACTGCTCTCAGACTAAAATACATTTCTTCCACACAATGCTTTCTCACACTAAAATACCATTTTTCTTTGTGTTTACTTCTTTCTCACACTAAAATACCATTTTTCTTTGTGTTGACTTCTTTCTCACACTAAAATACAATTTGACTTTGTGTTCATTTCTTTCTTGCACTAAAATACCATTTTTTCTTTGTGTTCGCTTCTTTCTTGCATTAAAATACCATTGTTTTCTCTATGCTCTCACACTTTAAAACACATTTCTCTTTCATCTTACTGCTCGGTCATTCTTAAAATATCATCCTTCTTTAAGTCACTTCTCTGTTACTCTGAAAACATCTTTCTCCTTTCATATCACTACTCTCCCACCTTTTTTCTGTATCCACGCGACTACATTACTCAAGATAATCCGGTCGTTTCACGACAATATGTTTGTCACTATCCAGTTCGACGGTAGATCTTCCCAGCCCTTTGATATGGACTCTGTGGAGTCAAACAAGGATGTGTCCTTGCCCTTACTCTATTCAGAATATATTTCGCTGTCCTCCTACACAATGCGTTTGCTTGCTTGCGTGCTTGCTTGCTTGCGTTCACCCAAAGACTAAAGGAGTGTACCTCTTCGTTAAAAGGACGTTAAGTGGGCGTGTCTACGTTGTGTTGTGGTTTCCAGTATAACTGTGATATTTGTGCCTGTCGGTCCAACAAATCCGACTTCAGCACGACATTTTTGAGTACCGAGTTGTCTTCCCTCTTCGATCCCTGCTCGCTTGGCCAGACTAGACAGGTTAGTCTGTTACTAGAGGCACCACGGAGAGATGGAGCAGGGTCTGGATGGTACTGGTTCACCGATCCTGGCGCAAGCCATCAGCTGTGGGTCGCTGACAACTTCCAGCTCTGCTGCTGTGAGGCGCGCCTTCACCTCCACACAATGCGCTTGAAATCATTTCTGGAGATAACTACATCCGTACAAGATCTATCTATCTATCTATCTATTGACCTTTCGAGCCGTAACCGGCCCATAGGGCGTAGACCAAGATACACCTTCTCCTATATGAATTTTTGTTCTAGCAGTTTTCTTTTAAAGATATTTTATCAAATCTCGCCATCTGTCTCTGTTCTGTGCAAGCAGTTCTATCTCATTGAGGGAGCCGATTCCTGCTGCTCTTGCCTCTCTCATCAATGTTCTTCTCAGTGTCTCCCTGGGTCTTCCTCTTTTTCTTTTACCTGTTGTTTCCCATATGAGGGCTTGCTTTGCTATTCGATTATTATCTCTTCTCATCACATGTCCAACGTATGACCATCGTCTTTTCTTTATTACTGAAGATATTAGTATTACTGAAGATATTAGTATATCAATCTTGCACGTCAAAGGTCAACATTTAAAACAAATGAAACTCTAATCAAGGAGCTCCCATTCGCTGATGATGGCTGCTCTCGATGAATCCGTCCCGCAGTCAATGGTTGATAATATAGCTAGATCATGTGATTTATTCTCCTTGTCAATAAGTTTACAGAAGACTGTGGTGTTGAACAAAGTGTAGCCAGTCCCGCAGTTATATCATTAATTAACACACCACTTGAATATGTGAGAAAGCTTACCTATCTCGGCTCTATGGTCACAGCCTTTGTCTCTCTTGAAGAAGAAAAAAATTCCGAATCGGAAAGTTAGCATCCACATTTGGTAAACTTAAAGATAGAGCATTAGCCAACACCAATTTAACCCTCAGGACTCATCATCATCATCGAGTGCCTTCTCCGCAACGAAGGTTGGCTACCATGGATCGCCATTCTACTCTGTTTCTTGCTTTGATGGTGCAGGCTGACATAGATTGACTTGTCCATCTTTTGATATTACTTGTCCATGTTAGTCTTGGTCTGCCACTGCCTCTTTTACCTTGTATTTTCCCTTCCAATATTACTTTTAGTAGGCTGTTGTGTCTTTTAACATGACCAAAAATTTCATTTGTCTTGTCTTAATTGTATTTAGTAGTTCTCTTTTTATTTTCAGTTGTTTTAAAACGTCATCGTTTGTTTTCTTTTCATCCAATTCTACCTATTCTTCTATAAATCCACATTTCAAAGGCTTCAATTTTCTGTTCTGTTTTCTTGTCTAATGTCCATGTTTCTGCACCTTACAGGAATACTGAGAAGATGTAACATTTTGCCATTCTTAGTTTCAGCCCTGCTGATATTTGTTTTGTTGTTAGTATATTTTTCATGGCATTAAAATTACTTTTTGCCATACCTATTGTTTTGTTTATTTCAATTTTACATTTTCCATCATTGGTTATAGTATGTCCCAGGTAGTTGTAGCTCTGGACTGTCTCCAGATGTATTCCCTCCACTGTGATATTTAATTGTAGGTCTTGAGAATTTTCTTTGTTTATGATCATAGTTTTAGTCTTTTTGATATTCATATCTAGTCCATATATTTTGCTTGTTATGTTTATTACATTAAGCAATTGTTGTAGGTCTTTAGGATTTTCTGCTAGTAGAACAGTATCATCAGCATATCTTAGGTTATTGATTATCTTTCCATTAATGTTTAGGCCTGGCATATCTGAGATGTTTTTAAAGATTTGCTCAGTGTATAGATTGAACAAGTTTGGTGATAGGATGCATCCTTGTCTTACTCCTCTTTTTTATGTCCATGGGTGTAGAGTTCTCCTTGTTATATTTTATTATTGCTGTTTGCTCCCAGTACAAATTACATATTAGTCGTATGCCTGTGTCGTCTAGATTTATATCCTTTAAGCAATCTGTAAGTTGGTTATGGTGTATTCTATCAAAAGCGTTGGTGTAGTCTATGAGGCAGGCATATATTGGTTTGTTTACTCCTATGTACTTTTCAATCAATGTTCTCATGCTAAATATGGTTTCTTTTGTCCCACTATTTTTCCTGAATCCAAATTGTTGCTCATCTAATTCAGTATTGATTTTATTCTGAATCCTTCCCTGTATAACTGTTAGTAATTTTTTTTTACCTGGCTCATTAGGCTTATTGTTCTGAAATCACTGCATTCAACTGCACCATTCTTTTTAGGCAATACAATGAAAGTTGATGTTTTTAGTTCGTTTGGTGTGTATCCAGTATGGTATATGTCATTTCATATGTCTGTGATCACTTCGATGCCAAAATCTTCTTGAGCCTGTATCATCTCTATCTGTATATTGTCAGGTCTTGCTGCCTTTCCCTTTTTCATTGTTTTTATAGCTTTTTCTACCTCAGATTTCAGGATTTTATAGTTGTATGTACATTAGTATACAATGGTGTATCTAAGTCGTTTTTGACCCGTAAATTAACAAAGATATATAGTGTGGTGCGCAGCGCACCACATGTACACGAGAGACAAGGGTAGTTAACCATGCCCTTTCGTGTCCGGATGTTGATTTCTCGTGTAGGTGACCCCGGAAGTGGCCTGTTTATGTCTGGTGTGTCCTGACTTTGGAGGTCTTGGTGTACTTGAGCGATAGTGATAGGTTAGTAGTTTATACAACATCAATGAAAAACGATCAATATAAAACAGAAGACAAAAGATACATTTTATTCTTTTATTATCTCAATAGGTGTATAACATACAGTGGATATTATATAACATTACAAACATATTTAGTACACTGAGTAAATATATAGTACAAGGATAACCTTTATTTATAGCTATGTAGTTGGGTGTCTGCTTAGTTCTATGTCATAAATGAATCATAAGGGGTGAAACTGTTAGAGATTGCTGGGTAGTCTAAGCTGGTAGTGTAAATATGTTCCTCTATGTTAGTGGTTCGCTATCTCTCTCACTCTCTCTCTCTCTCTCTCTCTCGCCCTCTCTCTCTCGCTCTCTCTCTACTATTCCAGCCTAGATTTCCCTCCATTGAAACACTTACTCATTCTCTCCATTTATCCCTATCATCGCGCCTTCCTTCTCTCTCTCTCGCTTTCTCCCCTATCCTCTCTTAGATTTCTAACCTATCAGTCCACCCTCCGCCTCTCTCTTTAGCTCCCCCGCCCTCCCTCATATTTTTAGCGTCCCTCCTATTGTAACACTTGATTATTCTCACCATTAATACATAGCATCTCGCCTTCTTTCTCATAGGCTTCTCTCGCTCTCTCTCTCTCTCTCTCTCTCTCAGTTAGAGATTACTGGTTAGTCTTAGCTGGTAGTGTAAATATGTTCCTCGGTTTTAGTGGTTCGCTATCTCTCTCTCTCTCTCTCGCCCTCTTTCTCTCTCTCTCTCTCTTTCTCTCTCTCTCTCTCTCTCTCTCTCTCTCTCTACTATTCCAGGCTAGATTTCCCTCCATTGAAACACTTACTCATTCTCTCCATTTATCCCTAGCATCGCGCCTTCCTTCTCTCTCTCTCTCTCTCTCTCTCTCTCGCTTTCTCCCCTATCCTCTCTTAGACTTCTAACCTATCACTCCACCCTCCGCCTCTCCCTTTAGCTCCCCCGCCCTCCCTCATATTTTTAGCATCCTTCCTATTGTAACACTTGATTATTCTCACCATTAATACATAGCATCTCGCCTTCTTTATCATACGCTTCTCTCTCTCGCTCTCTCTCTCTCTCTCTCTCGCTCTTCTAACCCCTACTAGACTTCTCTCCTACCATTCCACCTTTCTTCCTCTCTCTCTCTCTCTCTCTCTCTCTCTCTCTCTCTCTCTCTCTCTCTCTCTCTCTCTCTCTTTACCTCGCCTAGCGTTCCGCCTTCATTCGTATTTTTACCTTACCACCAGTGTAACACATTAATAACATTGAATATCAATTACAAAAAGACTTGAAATATCTACTTTTTAAAGAACCAATAAGATAAACATATGAAAAACGAAGGAATAATACACTCGACAAGGCGTAACATACGTACTTTATACACATCACCCATTAATACAACTGAAATTCCTTTAATGATAACCTATCACATCGTTATGAGCTAAGAGAAAAACAGAAAAAAAATTCAACTTACACCGTAAAATATTCCACTACAACACAGACCGCTAGACTGAACAGTACTACGAAAATAAACGTCCGTGAATCAAGCGCGCTTATAACACGAAGTCTCACATCCGACTAGTTTAAATATAATCTGGTAAATAAAATTTGGACGATACTATTCCACCCTCGACTAATATCTAGGTTAACCAATCAGAGAAGAAGATTTCTATCGGACACCCATCAACGAAATGACTGACCTCTGGATTAACTAATCGGAGAAGAGGATTACTGTTATCGTGATAACTGACCTCATTTTCAACTTGAAGTGCTGTCGAGTCTGATGCATGGGTTACTTTAAATCGACCTAGCGGGTCAATGGTGGGGGAAATAATACAAGTGGCGGGTTACTTGAACGCGTTTTGACCCCTGCTGCAATACCAGGAGTTCCATGACAGTTATAAATAGTTGGATACAACAAGCAGGAAGTTATATTAAGGACAGAAATCTAGCAGGCAATGGCAGAAACCTAAGAGGCAAGGACAGAAAACTAGGGGGGTCGTGGTTCGTGGTTCGGTAAGTCCGTGGTTCGTTAAGTCCGTGGTTCGTGGGGTTGTGGTTCGTGGTTCGTTACTTGATGGTTCGTTAAGTCCATGGTTCGTAGGGGTTGTGGTTCGCGGTTCGTGAGTTGATGGTTCGTTAAGTTCGTGGTTTGTTAAGTTCGTATTTCGTGAGTTTGCGGTTCATTAGTTGATGATTCGTTAAGTCCGTGGTTCGTGGGGTTGTGGTTCGTGGTTCGTTAGTTGATGGTTCGTTAAGTCCATGGTTCGTAGGAGTTGTGGTTCGCGGTTCGTTAAGTCCGTGGTTCGTTAAGTCCATGGTTCGTGGGGTTGTGGTTCGTTAAGTCCGTGGTTCGTGGGGTTGTGGTTCGTGGTTCGTTAGTCGATGGTTCGTTAAGTCCGTGGTTCGTGGGGTTGTGGTTCGTGGTTCGTTAGTTGATGGTTCGTTAAGTCCGTGGTTCGTGGGGTTGTGGTTCGTGGTTCGTGAGTTGATGGTTCGTTAAGTCCGTGGTTCGTGGGGTTGTGGTTCGTGGTTCGTGAGTTGATGGTTCGTTAAGTCCGTGGTTCGTGGTTTGTTAAGTTCGTTGTTCGTGAGTTTGTGGTTTATTAAGTTTGTAGTTTGTTAAGTGCGTGGTTCGAGAGGTCGTGGGCAAGGGCAGAAACCTAAGAGGTTAGGGCAGAAACCTAGGAGGCAAGGTCAGAAACCTAGGAGGCAAGGGCAGAAACCTAGGAGGCAAGGGCAGAAACCTAAGAGGCAAAGACAGAAACCTAGGAGGCAAGGTCAGAAACCTAGGAGGCAAGGGCAGAAACCTAGGAAGCAAAGGCTGAAAAACACTCGTACTGACTAAGGCTTCCAAGGTGTATTTGATTGTCGCCCTATTTTTGTCTGTATAACCTAATATATCACTTTCATTTAATCTATCGATAAACGTTTCAAAGTCATTTCTGTTGTTAACTAACAAGGGTTTGTCTAACCCTGTCACGTTATTTGAGCTTGTGTGTGAAAGTAACGCAGCCCCTGTGTCTCTCTATGTCTTAAAACTAGATGATGACTATAATTTTAGGTTACACAAATAACACGTGGATACTAAAAAAAACAACTTTTCGAAAATAGGTTACTAAAGTAACATACTATAACATTAAAGATCTAAGATAACACTTACTTTTATGTGTTTGAAGGTACGAGACACATCCATCAGCAACAACTGTAAGCGTATGTCTGATTACAAGCTTCTCAGATATATACACTTGAAACCCTAGAGGTGTTACTAAAAATAGAACTGACCTCTGAGGCAATACCGGATGTGTTACTAAAAAGATTTTGACGTATGATGGCAATTTTATGAGTTTACCCCCTGATCATTTTTTAGGGATACGCCCATGAAATCGGTAAAAATCGTAAATTTTCACTCTAGGCATACCCCAAACTCTATTTTAGACATCCCCACACCAAAAATTTACTTAAAAATCACTTTTGAAATTGTTACCCCCTTACCATTTTTTAGGGTTACGCCCATGGAATTGATAAAAAATTGAAATATAACCTCAAGGAATACCCCAAACTTTATTTTAGACATCCCCATTTTCAGGACAATACGCAAGGCTCGTTCAGAATCAAACTCAAAAATATCTATGTTTACTGAAAAACAACTTTCTAAGAGAGACATTTCAGCAAGAGTTACACCGGGAAAGTTACTTAATAGTAGAGAGGGGTAAAACTGTTTGAAAAGTAGTCTTGATTACAAGCTTCTCAGATATATACACTTGAAACCCTAGAGGTGTTACTAAAAATAGAACTGACCTCTGAGGCAATACCGGATGTGTTACTAAAAAGATTTTGACGTATGATGGCAATTTTATGAGTTTACCCCCTGATCATTTTTTAGGGATACGCCCATGAAATCGGTAAAAATCGTAAATTTTCACTCTAGGCATACCCCAAACTCTATTTTAGACATCCCCACACCAAAAATTTACTTAAAAATCACTTTTGAAATTGTTACCCCCTTACCATTTTTTAGGGTTACGCCCATGGAATTGATAAAAAATTGAAATATAACCTCAAGGCATACCCCAAACTTTATTTTAGACATCCCCATAACAAAGATTTACATTAAAAACCACTTTTAGGATTTTACCCCCTTACCATTTTTTAGGGTTACGCCACTGAAATCAATAAAAATCGTAAATTTAGCACGTAGACTTACCTAAAACTTTATTTTAGACATCCCCACACCAAAAATTAACTTAAAAATCACTTTTGAAAATGTAACCCCCTTACCATTTTTTAGGGTTACGCCCCTGAAATCGATAAAAATCGTAAATTTAGCACGTAGACTTACCTAAAACTTTATTTTAGACATCCCCACACCAAAAATTTACTTAAAAATCACTTTTGAAATTGTAACCCCCCTTACCATTTTTGAGGGTTACGCCCCTGAAATCGATAAAAATCGTAAATTTAGCACGTAGGCTTACCTAAAATTTTATTTTAGACATCCCCACATCAAAAATTAACTTAAAAATCACTTTTGAAATTGTAACCCCCCTTACCATTTTTGAGGGTTACGCCCCTGAAATCGATAAAAAATTGAAATATAACCTCAAGGCATACCCCAAACATAATATTTGACACCCCTACATATCAAACTCCATCAGAAAATCAACAAAAAACTAGTAGTGGTATAGTGGTTTTTGAGCCGTTCATACTACGCAGATGTACGGTGCAGCACGTGCAATCGATAACAAATTGAAATATGACCTCAAGGCATACCCCAAACATAATATTTGACACCCCTACATATCAAACTCCATCAAAAAATCAACAAAAACTAGTAGTGGTATAGTGGTTTTTGAGCCGTTCATACTACGCAGATGTACGGTGCAGCACGTGCAATCGATAAAAAATTGAAATATAACCTCAAGGCATACCCCAAACATATTTTTTGACACCCCTACATATCAAATTCCAACAAAAAAAAAACAACAACAAACTAGTAGTGGTAGGGGTTTTTGAGCCGTGCATACTACGCAGATGTACGGTGCAGCACGCGGTGCAGCACGTGCAATCGATAAAAAAAATGAAATATAACCTCAAGGCATACCCCAAACATATTTTTTGACACCCCTACATATCAAATTTCAACAAAAAAAAACAACAAAAAAATAGTAGTAAGGAAGGGTGTTTTGAGCAAGGATTTTAACATTTCGTGCATTTATCGTACAGCACAATCTCGTTGTGCAGCACGATACATCTGCGTAGTATGCACGGCTCAAAAACACCTCTTCTTACTACTATTTTTTTGTTGTTTTTTTTGTTGAAATTTGATATGTAGGGGTGTCAAAAAATATGTTTGGGGTATGCCTTGAGGTTATATTTCATTTTTTTTATCGATTGCACGTGCTGCACCGCGTGCTGCACCGTACATCTGCGTAGTATGCACGGCTCAAAAACCCTTACCACTACTAGTTTGTTGTTGTTTTTTTTTGTTGGAATTTGATATGTAGGGGTGTCAAAAAATATGTTTGGGGTATGCCTTGAGGTTATATTTCAATTTGTTATCGATTGCACGTGCTGCACCGTACATCTGCGTAGTATGAACGGCTCAAAAACCACTATACCACTACTAGTTTTTGTTGATTTTCTGATGGAGTTTGATATGTAGGGGTGTCAAATATTATGTTTGGGGTATGCCTTGAGGTTATATTTCAATTTTTTATCGATTTCAGGGGCGTAACCCTCAAAAATGGTAAGGGGGGTTACAATTTCAAAAGTGATTTTTAAGTTAATTTTTGATGTGGGGATGTCTAAAATAAAGTTTTAGGTAAGCCTACGTGCTAAATTTACGATTTTTATCGATTTCAGGGGCGTAACCCTCAAAAATGGTAAGGGGGGTTACAATTTCAAAAGTGATTTTTAAGTAAATTTTTGGTGTGGGGATGACTAAAATAAAGTTTTAGGTAAGTCTACGTGCTAAATTTACGATTTTTATCGATTTCAGGGGCGTAACCCTAAAAAATGGTAAGGGGGGTTACATTTTCAAAAGTGATTTTTAAGTTAATTTTTGGTGTGGGGATGTCTAAAATAAAGTTTTAGGTAAGTCTACGTGCTAAATTTACGATTTTTATTGATTTCAGTGGCGTAACCCTAAAAAATGGTAAGGGGGTAAAATCCTAAAAGTGGTTTTTAATGTAAATCTTTGTTATGGGGATGTCTAAAATAAAGTTTGGGGTATGCCTTGAGGTTATATTTCAATTTTTTATCAATTCCATGGGCGTAATCCTAAAAAATGGTAAGGGGGTAACAATTTCAAAAGTGATTTTTAAGTAAATTTTTGGTGTGGGGATGTCTAAAATAGAGTTTGGGGTATGCCTAGAGTGAAAATTTACGATTTTTACCGATTTCATGGGCGTATCCCTAAAAAATGATCAGGGGGTAAACTCATAAAATTGCCATCATACGTCAAAATCTTTTTAGTAACACATCCGGTATTGCCTCAGAGGTCAGTTCTATTTTTAGTAACACCTCTAGGGTTTCAAGTGTATATATCTGAGAAGCTTGTAATCAGACATACGCTTACAGTTGTTGCTGATGGATGTGTCTCGTACCTTCAAACACATAAAAGTAAGTGTTATCTTAGATCTTTAATGTTATAGTATGTTACTTTAGTAACCTATTTTCGAAAAGTTGTTTTTTTTAGTATCCACGTGTTATTTGTGTAACCTAAAATTATAGTCATCATCTAGTTTTAAGACATAGAGAGACACAGGGGCTGCGTTACTTTCACACACAAGCTCAAATAACGTGACAGGGTTAGACAAACCCTTGTTAGTTAACAACAGAAATGACTTTGAAACGTTTATCGATAGATTAAATGAAAGTGATATATTAGGTTATACAGACAAAAATAGGGCGACAATCAAATACACCTTGGAAGCCTTAGTCAGTACGAGTGTTTTTCAGCCTTTGCTTCCTAGGTTTCTGCCCTTGCCTCCTAGGTTTCTGACCTTGCCTCCTAGGTTTCTGTCTTTGCCTCTTAGGTTTCTGCCCTTGCCTCCTAGGTTTCTGCCCTTGCCCACGACCTCTCGAACCACGCACTTAACAAACTACAAACTTAATAAACCACAAACTCACGAACAACGAACTTAACAAACCACGAACCACGGACTTAACGAACCATCAACTCACGAACCACGAACCACAACCCCACGAACCACGGACTTAACGAACCATCAACTCACGAACCACGAACCACAACCCCACGAACCACGGACTTAACGAACCATCAACTAACGAACCACGAACCACAACCCCACGAACCACGGACTTAACGAACCATCGACTAACGAACCACGAACCACAACCCCACGAACCACGGACTTAACGAACCACAACCCCACGAACCATGGACTTAACGAACCACGGACTTAACGAACCGCGAACCACAACCCCTACGAACCATGGACTTAACGAACCATCAACTAACGAACCACGAACCACAACCCCACGAACCACGGACTTAACGAATCATCAACTAACGAACCGCAAACTCACGAACAACGAACTTAACAAACCACGAACTTAACGAACCATCAACTCACGAACCGCGAACCACAACCCCTACGAACCATGGACTTAACGAACCATCAAGTAACGAACCACGAACCACAACCCCACGAACCACGGACTTAACGAACCACGGACTTACCGAACCACGAACCACGACCCCCCTAGTTTTCTGTCCTTGCCTCTTAGGTTTCTGCCATTGCCTGCTAGATTTCTGTCCTTAATATAACTTCCTGCTTGTTGTATCCAACTATTTATAACTGTCATGGAACTCCTGGTATTGCAGCAGGGGTCAAAACGCGTTCAAGTAACCCGCCACTTGTATTATTTCCCCCACCATTGACCCGCTAGGTCGATTTAAAGTAACCCATGCATCAGACTCGACAGCACTTCAAGTTGAAAATGAGGTCAGTTATCACGATAACAGTAATCCTCTTCTCCGATTAGTTAATCCAGAGGTCAGTCATTTCGTTGATGGGTGTCCGATAGAAATCTTCTTCTCTGATTGGTTAACCTAGATATTAGTCGAGGGTGGAATAGTATCGTCCAAATTTTATTTACCAGATTATATTTAAACTAGTCGGATGTGAGACTTCGTGTTATAAGCGCGCTTGATTCACGGACGTTTATTTTCGTAGTACTGTTCAGTCTAGCGGTCTGTGTTGTAGTGGAATATTTTACGGTGTAAGTTGAATTTTTTTTCTGTTTTTCTCTTAGCTCATAACGATGTGATAGGTTATCATTAAAGGAATTTCAGTTGTATTAATGGGTGATGTGTATAAAGTACGTATGTTACGCCTTGTCGAGTGTATTATTCCTTCGTTTTTCATATGTTTATCTTATTGGTTCTTTAAAAAGTAGATATTTCAAGTCTTTTTGTAATTGATATTCAATGTTATTAATGTGTTACACTGGTGGTAAGGTAAAAATACGAATGAAGGCGGAACGCTAGGCGAGGTAAAGAGAGAGAGAGAGAGAGAGAGAGAGAGAGAGAGAGAGAGAGAGAGGAAGAAAGGTGGAATGGTAGGAGAGAAGTCTAGTAGGGGTTAGAAGAGCGAGAGAGAGAGAGAGAGAGAGAGCGAGAGAGAGAAGCGTATGATAAAGAAGGCGAGATGCTATGTATTAATGGTGAGAATAATCAAGTGTTATAATAGGAAGGATGCTAAAAATATGAGGGAGGGCGGGGGAGCTAAAGGGAGAGGCGGAGGGTGGAGTGATAGGTTAGAAGTCTAAGAGAGGATAGGGGAGAAAGCGAGAGAGAGAGAGAGAGAGAGAGAGAGAGAGAAGGAAGGCGCGATGCTAGGGATAAATGGAGAGAATGAGTAAGTGTTACAATGGAGGGAAATCTAGCCTGGAATAGTAGAGAGAGAGAGAGAGAGAGAGAGAGAAAGAGAGAGAGAGAGAGAGAAAGAGGGCGAGAGAGAGAGAGAGAGATAGCGAACCACTAACACCGAGGAACATATTTACACTACCAGCTAAGACTAACCAGTAATCTCTAACTGAGAGAGAGAGAGAGAGAGAGAGAGAGAGAGAGAGAGAGAGAGCCTATGAGAAAGAAGGCGAGATGCTATGTATTAATGGTGAGAATAATCAAGTGTTACAATAGGAGGGACGCTAAAAATATGAGGGAGGGCGGGGGAGCTAAAGAGAGAGGCGAAGGGTGGACTGATAGGTTAGAAGTCTAAGAGAGGATAGGGGAGAAAGCGAGAGAGAGAAGGAAGGCGCGATGATAGGGATAAATGGAGAGAATGAGTAAGTGTTTCAATGGAGGGAAATCTAGGCTGGAATAGTAGAGAGAGAGCGAGAGAGAGAGAGGGCGAGAGAGAGAGAGAGAGAGAGAGAGAGAGAGTGAGAGAGATAGCGAACCACTAACATAGAGGAACATATTTACACTACCAGCTTAGACTACCCAGCAATCTCTAACAGTTTCACCCCTTATGATTCATTTATGACATAGAACTAAGCAGACACCCAACTACATAGCTATAAATAAAGGTTATCCTTGTACTATATATTTACTCAGTGTACTAAATATGTTTGTAATGTTATATAATATCCACTGTATGTTATACACCTATTGAGATAATAAAAGAATAAAATGTATCTTTTGTCTTCTGTTTTATATTGATCGTTTTTCATTGATGTTGTATAAACTACTAACCTATCACTATCGCTCAAGTACACCAAGACCTCCAAAGTCAGGACACACCAGACATAAACAGGCCACTTCCGGGTCACCTACACGAGAAATCAACATCCGGACACGAAAGGGCATGGTTAACTACCCTTGTCTCTCGTGTACATGTGGTGCGCTGCGCACCACACTATATATCTTTGTTAATTTACGGGTCAAAAACGGCTTAGATACACCATTGTATACTACTTACATTTTATGTCTGGCTTTTTGTCCCTTTCGTCATGAAATAATTATGTTATATATTCTTGCTATCTATCTATTATATCTTTGTTGTCTGTTAGCATTATTCCCTCTTTGTTTGCAATACATCCGTTTCCTGCAGCTTTTTTGTCTTTATTAGTCATTCTCTTTATTTCTGTGTGCATCTCTCTTAAGTTTTGTTTACTTTCCATTGTTTCAACTTCTAGACATCTTTGGTTGAGCCAGTCTTCTTGTGCCTTTTTGCACATTCCCCGTATTTCATTGTCAATATCCTTGTATCTGGCAGTATTTTTCGCTTGTCTTTTTTCTTCCATTTTTTTCTAAGATTTTGTCAGTAATCCATTTTTGTTTTTTGTTACTTTCCTTTTTGGGCAAGGTGTTGCAGGATTCTTGCATGCTGTTTTTTGTGCATTGCTATTTTGTTGTGACTTTTTCCTCAGGATTTTCTCTTCTGTACTGCTCAATCCTCTCTTCTAGCAGCTTCTGATATGTGTTCTTTACTTGTGCAGTATAAGTTTCTTTTACATCTTTCTGGTTTAACGCTGTTATATCTATTGGTGTTGCTGAATTAGTTTTTTGTTTGTTTCTCTTTAATTCGATTTTCATTCTTATCATTACAGGATTGGGATCTGAATTAATATCTGCTCCTGGGTAGGTGTTGGCTTTCTTGACGCTGTTCCGGAATCTGTCTTTTATCATTATGTAATCTATTTGATTCCTCTTCCTGTCTCCAGGGCTTTTCCATGTGTATAATTTCCTTTTCTCTTGCTCAAAGAAGGTGTTGCATATTATCAATCTGTTTTCTTCATAAAATTGTATTAATCTTTCTCCTCCGTTATTCCTTTTTCCTAAGCCATGATTTCCTATAATGGTCTTATATTTACCTTTTCCTACTTTAGCGTTCATGTCACCCATTATAATCAAGATGTCTGATGATTTCACTTGCATCATAACTGTGTTTAGATCTTCATAGTATGCCTCTATTTGTTCGTCTGTATAGTCTTGAGTAGGTGCGTATGTCTGTATTATTGATATGTCAAATGGTTTTGCCTTCATTTTTACTAGTATAATCCTATCATTGTATGTCCAGTGGGTATTTATATATTTTTGTAGCTCTCGTTTTATTAGAATGCCTACTCCTCTTTGATGTTCTGTTGTGTTACCTGAATATATAAATGTATATTTATTGTCTTGTATGTATCCACTTTCCTTCCATCTTGTTTCTGATATGCCTAAGATATCTATGTTTAATCGCTCTGCTTCTACCAGTAGATTTTCTAATTTTCCTAAGGTCCTAACATTCCATGTAGCTATTTTTAATTCGTTCTTAAAACAATAGTTAGAATTTCTCTCCATGACTTTCTTTGGAGTGTTACGTGATGAGGCTCCAATCTCTGTCATGGTGGTCAGCCATATTCGTCTTTCGTGTTCTGAATATGCCTCATGTGTACCACACACGTTGCTGTTTTCGCTTTCTGTGCCGTTGATCATTTTTGATTCATCCCCCCTTCCACCGACACAGACTTCTTATATTCGGGTTGAACATACCCGGCGGTGCCATTTTTTTGTCGAACCATGTGCTTGACTATTGAACCACGAACACACGACACAAAGAAGAATAAATCATATTACACTTAAATATCGGTAATTACAGTTTATCCACACGTCCGAAGTAAAACATACACCAAACGGGGAATAGCAACACATAATTTCATAACTCGACTGTCACGTAAATCATTTAAATATATCGGCAAGAGCCGAAATATAAAAACGACTGCACGTAGGCGCCATGAAGTATTGATGTTACACCATCTGTTGCATCATTCTCAGGACTAAGATTCAAATTTACCAAAGTCGTGTGCCTAGTACACTTCTATAAGGATCAGAAACTTGAAATACCTATGCAGGGTATGAGAAAAGGTTAAACAGCTTTCACGTGCGTTGCTTTCGAAAGATTATGAACACCATTTGGCAAGACAAAGTACCCAACTCTAATGTCTTACAACGAACCCAACTCCTATCAATCATGGCAACACTTAGGAGTCGTAGACTACAGTGTTTGGGTCATGTAAGAAGAATGGCAAACATTCGTTTTCCCAACAAATATTGTATGGCCAAACTAAGGACGGGAAAAGACCAAAAGGGCAGAGATGTAAGGATGTTTGCAGGACTTCCTTGCGGGAAGTCTCTATCAGTGAAAGAAACTGGCAAATCTGGTTGCAGATCGTAGCACATGGAGAAAAAGGCGCAGGAGAAAGGAAACGAGGTCAGGCACCACGATAACATCTTGTTTACTCTGTGGCCAGATCTGTCTATTCAGTATCGGCAGAATCAGCGACGAGATAAACTGTTCAGCAAAACAGCATCCAACGTAAGACACTAATATTTTTACCAAACTAATGACTTAACATGATTGCTTGCTATAGTCCGTTCAGAAATTCATAATCACACCTGAATTAGTTTTGCGTGATAACCGTTTGTTATTTTGCTTTTAAATTTTGCATGCAATCTTAGAATATTAATGACGTTATAGAAATATTTTTTGCTCTGAGAAATTTGATCTAGTTTAAAAGTTTTCTTCTTTAGGCTAAATTAAATTCGCCCTGTTCGAATTTGACACCATTTTAGGATATATACATTAATTTGGTGCGGTCGTTCACGTAAAATAGTTTGGCTATTGCAAAAACACTAACTTCATGAAAATCCAAAACTTAAACAAGCACAAAACTTAATTGTTATTGAAC
The DNA here is from genome assembly GCA_032433765.1 of Megaustenia siamemsis. Classification (NCBI taxonomy): domain Eukaryota; kingdom Metazoa; phylum Mollusca; class Gastropoda; order Stylommatophora; family Ariophantidae; genus Megaustenia; species Megaustenia siamemsis. The sequence goes on from JAVIAB010000050.1 coordinate 68,250,977, forward strand.
GACATGACGCACCACGGCCTTGGCATTAATTACCGAAGGGAAGGCGTTACTTTATTAATTTTGTGAAGACGCACTAGACAATTTGTTGACTTTAAATACCAACATTTATATCTAAATTACAATGAGTTTGAAATACAAATTTATAACTATGCAAAAGGTTACTGTTTTACTATATCAGCACTTCCATAGGGAATCCAAGATGGGGCATTTATATTGTGATATTCATGACCCAGAGAGACGAACGCAACTCGCGCTTGGTCTTAATAAATCGTCATTTTCTCGTTGGATTAAACAAGACTCAGAGTGCACTCATGTCAATCAAGGAAGGAAAAGGAAAGTCGACAGCTTTGAGATGGATGTCATAAAACGTGAGATATTGAAAATGTTTGCTAATAATGTACTTGTTACTCTCAGGAATTTGAAATTAAAATTGCATGCAGACTGCAATATTGACATTTCTAAAAGTACTCTATGGAAGATTGTGCAAGGAGCCGGCTTCGCTTTCAGAAAAAACTGTTGGGGGCAGGAATATTATTTGTGAAAAACCACAATTGGTCATTTCTCGAAGCAAATACCTGAGACAGATCCGTGAGCGGCGGAGTGAACGGTATGATATTGTATATTTGGACGAATCATGGGTCAAAGTACACCACACCTATGCTAAAGAATGGCAGTCAGTAAATGGCAAACTCAAAAGAACAATTCCGAGCAGCAAAGGCCAGCGCATTATACTAACGCATGCTGGAAGCACTGAAAACGGTCTTGTCCATGACGCGGGACTTATTTTCCAATCAAAAAGTACCGACGGTAGGGACAACCATACTGAAATGAATGGAAACATTTTCAGGCACTGGTTGGAGAACGATCTTTTACCAATCCTGGAGAGACCTTCTTGCATAGTCATGGATAATGCATCATACCACAATGTCGTATCAGAGGAAGACAAAGTGCCTACTGCATCAAATACAAAAGAGCAAATTAAGACATGGCTTGCGAATGAAAATGTCAAATTTGACGACACATATTTAAAACCCGAATTGTTACAACTTGTGAAGAATACGAATAAGAAAAAGGCGTACCATGTTGACAAAATCATTGAGAAATACGGCCACACCTCTCTTCGACTCCCTGCATATCATGCGCACCTTAATCCAATCGAACTTGTCTGGGCTCACGTCAAAGGACAAGTTGCAGAACAGAACAGGACGTTTAAAATGTGTGATGTTGAAGTTCTGACACGCGAGTCTCTCTCAAAAATAGGCATTCCGTTCTGGAAGAAGTGTGTTGAACATGTGCTGCGGGTGGAAGATGAGTACTGGAAACGAGATGGATTACTATTTGTCCAGCCAGTAATGATTATCAACCTCTTGGAATCGTCAGATTCGGAATGATTAAAATTAAGATGAATTCAATTCCAGCTGCAGTTAGGATGTCCTGGGGTCTAATGGTGACCGAAGGACAAGACTAATTGTAACCAATTGAATTCATGTTTGCAAATAAATATAACGAACAACACCCACAATTAAGCACTATGTAGATATGCCTCTGACAAGAATTGCTTACTAAACTGGAAAATCTAACACGATTACTGTAAACTTTAAAATTTGAATCAACTTGTGTGATATCGTCATAAAAGATCAAAGGAATTCGCTGATGTGCTAAATCTGTTGTGTTTGTGGAATAAAAAATACCAAAATCTTTGCGTCATCAATATTCTAAGATTGCATGCACAATTTGAAACGAAAATAACAAGCGGTTATCACGCAAAACTAATTCAGGTGTGATTATGAATTTCTGAACGGACAATACTAATCGTCTGTCCAACCACGAAAGGAAATATATGTGACGACTACTTCTTCAACGTCCATCTTTAAAATGACGTTAATCGGACGATAAAATCTTATTTCGCTAGTTTACTACATTTGCGCATTTCGAGCCGACACATCCGTCATTGATCCGCCTCTTTACCTTAAAACTATATTCTTCTTTCAGATGACTGGTCTCTTTCAAATCACTTGGCGTTCAATTTCTTGTTCAGGTTAATGCTTGCTTAATTTTAAAGTAATTATATTGTCTGTGATATCAAGTTGCTGTTCATTTGTTTTAATATTCAGTTCTTTGTGGTTTTTGTTCCCTGATACTACAAATTACTACTTACATTTTAACAAACACCTGACTATATTTAGTTTTAATTACGTATCTTAAACTACCATTAATGTTTTTTAAAATTATTTTCAATCACATCCTTTGGGTTAGCGTCAGCAATTTTTGTAACATTCTACGCATCTTTCGTGTTTAGTCTGATACTTTGATTGTTTTCTTTGCAAGTAATTCCAGTCTCGTAATTTTGTTTCATGAATCAATTTGTTATTAACTTTTACAGTGTGCTTTTGTTTGTGTATTTTGTTACAGTTCTAATTGAAATAAACGGGAAAGACAGTAACGATCGCAAACAAATAGTTCATATGAACGTTTGAACTATAGCTTGTTTCATAACTCGTGCCCAAATTTTAAAATCGATAGCTTTTTAACCGCTTGTTGTAAGTTGTTCAAAATTTGCATGTGAAGTTATAATGATTAGAACCCAACAGGGAATTAATTTCATAAAAAAAAAAACATTTGGTTATTATTGTTGCTTATTTGATTTATATAAATTTATAACGACCCATTGATGTAGTCAAAACTTAATGTTTACAGTATTTTAAGTTAAAAATAGCGAGTAAAAATCCATACACGGTAAAATTGACGTGTTTGCACGCTTTCGCCGTGGTTTTTTGACACAATTAGACACTTGTAAAAAACACGAGAAATTGTGTGTTCCATTTCCGTTCATTCATAGGTGTACACGTGGAACGATAACATTTATCATGAGTTTTAAAATGAAATTCTGCAGTTTACAAAATATCGCAATAAAAATGTATGACTATTTTTGCAAAGAGGCTAAACGAGGAAGATTATTTCATTCTTTAGAAAACTCTGAGAATGGGACAAGACACATTTTGGATTTATCTAAACGGTCATTTAATCGCTGGATTCAAGAACGTGACCGTCAATGTTCAAAGTATACAAAATCACAAGGAAGAGCAAAAATGTTGGATAATTTCGACAGTGAACTTATTAGAAGTGAAATTCGCAAAATGTTGGGTATGAATGAAACTGTTACAATAAGAAAATTAAAAGTTTCGCTGAAAAAGAACAACATTATTGAAATATCAAAGTCTACATTATGGAGGAATGTGAGAGCTGCAGGCTTTACATTCAGAAAGTATTCCAATGGACGAAACATCATCTGTGAGAAGCCATATATAGTAGTCATGAGAAGCAAGTACTTACGTGAAGTAAAAGAGGTGCGCAAGCAAGGTTATGATATTGTGTACTTGGATGAAACATGGATCAATGCTCATTACACTAACCAAAGGGAATGGCAGTCATCAGATGGAAAGATTAAGAGATTAATACCTAGCAGCAAAGGACAGCGCTTGATAATTGCTCATGCAGGTAGTCGAAAACATGGACTAATACAGAATGCAGAGCTCATTTTTCTTTCAAAATCCATAGACAATCGGGATTATCACTCTGAGATGAATGGTCACATATTTAGACATTGGATTGAAAGTTCTGTTCTCCCATCACTAGATCGACCATCTTGCCTAATAATGGACAATGCAGCGTACCACAACATTATTGCACTTGAAGATAAAGTCCCGACGTCATCCAGTACAAAAGATGCTATTAAGATATGGCTCACAAAGGAGCACATACAATTTAATAACATGTACTTAAAACCTGAATTACTATCTCTAGTAAAGCAAAAACAAAGGACAAAGATTTTTCAAATAGATAAGATGATCCAAGAGCACGGTCATATAAGTTTGAGGCTGCCACCTTACCATGCTCATTTAAACCCAATAGAACTAATCTGGGCAAAATGAAAAGGACAAGTGGCAGATGAAAATACAACATTCAAAATATGCGATGTAAAGACTCTTGCTAATCTCGCTTTATTAAATATAGACAAAGATTATTGGGCTAAATGTGAAGACCACGTCTTAAAACAGGAAGAGGAATATTGGAAAAATGATGGTTTGTGGAATGTTCACCCCCAAACAGTTATTAATCTTTTAGACTCGTCTGATTCAGAATGAAAGTATATAGCCCCCACAATGTTGACCCCTATATTACCTTAAATTAGTTCAACAAACGGTCCTTTTCAGGACCACACAACTATGAAAATTGCACATACAGGTATACCTTGATATTATCGTCCGTCCTCGAACTGAGAAGACAATAATTCTCCTGGTGTTTTGCCTTATTCAGTTATTTCCCCATTACGGCCACGCCTTTATCTAGTGAAAATTAATCATAGACCAGCAACTACGGTAATTTCTATTATTTAGGGATTCACAATTTACAATTTTGACAAACATCAAAGAAATTCGCCGCTTTAAGAAAACTGCAGCTGCAAGATATTTGTTAAATATACATTTAAATGGTCTTTTGCATTCTAATAACATTTGGAAAATTTCAAGAGTTTTTAACAAACGGTTACTGAGCAATAGCGTTTTTAAGTTGGGCACGTGATTTGAAACGAGCTATAAACATACAAGTGATGTACACAAATATCACAGACAGAAAACTTGAAGCCATAGACTTCAGAGACTTTTGAGACAAAAACACATGAACGAGACACACATAATTTCAAGTAAGAAACAAGTAAACACCAAAAACACCTGGCATAAAATATTTCTCTCTCTCTCTCTCTCTCTCTCTCTCTCTCTCTCTCTCTCTCTCTGCGTTCAGGACTCAATCAGAGTAAGGATTCCAGACTCTCATATGAAGTCAGCTGTCAGGCTAAGTGTGTTGATCGCCCCCACAGACAGAACATCACAATTAGAGTCTGTCAGATCCACTCTGACTGAACACCCGTTAATACGTTGCACTGTGTTCTGCGCCAGTGGCCCAGTGCATCCGATTTCAGCCAGCATTTTATTCGGGTTTGCTTTCCCTAGCCTTTGATTGTCCCCAATCTTCCTGCAAGGCAGCAGATGATCTTTTCTGTAGGGGGATTCTGCCCTTAGATGGTAGGCCCTCCCAGGTTTACGAGCACCATCTGCCCGAGTCACTAGAGGTGACTAACACAGACACGGACACACAAAGATATGAGATGTGACTAACACAGACATACACACACAAAGATGTGAGTTGTGACTAACACAGACATGCACACACAAAGATATGAGATGTGACTAATGCAGACATGCACACAGCGATACGAGGCATGACTAACACTGACACACATCAAGATATATGACACATGACTAACATAAACATGCACATAAAGATATGAGATATAACTGACATTGACATGCACACACAAAGATATGACACATGCCTAACATAGACATTCACAGAAAGATAAGAGATATGACTAACATAGCCATGCACACACAAGGATATGAGATGTGACAAACACAGACATGCACACACAAAGATATGAGATATGACTAACATAAACATGCACACAAAGATATGGGATATCACTAACCCAGACATGCACACACAAAGATATGACATTTGACTAACACTGGTACACACTAAGATATGAGATATGACTAAACACAGACACACATAAAGATATGAGACATGATTAACACGGACACACCGAGATATGAGATATGACTAACATGACACACACCAAGATATGAGCCATGGCCAGCACACACAAGCTAAGATATGAGCCATGGCTTCACTAAAAAACACCAAAAAATTAACCATGTCTAGCACAGAAACACATTAAAGTGCCCATATGCTTGGGCTTGTTGTAGTCGGCAGACTCTTCTGAACGTGGGAATCACAGGTTTCGTTAAACAGTTGTCCGGAGATTTGAGAGTGCAGTCTGACCCATATAACGTTCTCTTGCATGTACAGATTCCCGATCGACTGTTCACAGGTGTCGTTGAAACAGTTGTCCGGACATTTGAGAGTACATATGATGTCACAGCCATCAGAACACATATGTTCGCACTGTAGCCCAAAATTACCATCTGGACAAGTGTCATTACAGGTATAGCCAAGATGTTTACATTGTAGACATTTTCCAGATTTTTCCTCAAATAAAGGACAGACACTGAGACAAGACCCGGAACAGTCGTGTCCATAGATCCCATGTGAACAGTAGCCGTGACAAGTACCGATGATGACATTGCAGCCTTTACTACACCCACTACACACTGCACAAAACGACAAGAATGCTCGTCCAGACAATAGGTGTCTGTAAATGTTTGCACCTCACATACCGTCAGTGCACTGTCGGTCTGCGAAATGGTCGGTGAGAACTCAATCTTAATGTGTGTCATTGACGTTTGTGTTTTGACTACAATAGTGTTCATAGATAAATTAGGGTAGGATATATCATTATACTGGAACACTACTCCGCCACTGTCAGAGAAAGCCTTTAGAGTGGCATTCTTTATCCGAATCATAGTGCTAGGTCGATGATAGATTCGAATGATGTGAGTCTTCTGGGGCGTTGCAAAGTTCAGATACCAGTAAACATAATTGGTTCCACTTCTCCATTGTGTGTGTGTGCTGTCATTGTCATAGAGATTGGTCTTTGTTTTGCTATTAACTGCGGCCTCTGGTCCACATCCGTCTCCTGTATAACAAGCATCAAATGTTTTGTGCATTAAATCGGTCTGGTTTGTGTTCTGTTTGAGAGCCAGTTTCCGACCCCCGCCAATGTAGTTGGAGCAGATATTTGCAACTATCGCCCTTTCAATCCGTAATTTGTTGATCAGACCAGCCCCAGGGCAGAAGGCATCAATCTCGTGCGGACTAACTACAAACCTTGATACATTGTTACATGAGGCAGAACCATTCAGTTTTACCGTGAAACTGTCCGGATATTTTAAGTCATTCGCATAAATCCTAAACCAGGAGCACGGCAAATATTGATTGAGAGTTGCCTCAACTGATGTAGAATCTGTATCCGGATTACATGAGGTGTCGTTGCCATCAAACAGGAAAGTAGGTTCAGATTTTTGGGCATATTTGCAAATAAAATCCAAGTACTGACACTGGGGTCCGAAAATTTTGTGCTGACAACTGTCATTGTTTGGGCATGTCCCTGTAGTTTTGTCACAAACTAAGCCATTATAACAGTGACATTGTAACGTACAATTTGCCCCAAACCAACCGTCGGCACAAGTAAGGTCATTAGCTTCCATTGTTGCTAACGAAGCCAGCGAATAAAGACTTGATCTACAGCGACGGTTAACGAACTGTGTACACACATTTATTATCAAACCCGTGTTTACATTTTTTAAAAATCCGCCATCTCACTGTGGTAACAGATAGCGTGAAATTCTCTAATAGAATGAGATAAACCGTTGGAGACAAGGAAAGTCAACATTGTTTACATGGCTTGGACGCAAGAAGCACCCATTTTGGTGTGTCCCATGACGTCAATTCAAAAATATTTGAAGCAATTAGTTTGAGATGTTTAAGATTTAGCAGTAACAACTAAAGTAGGAACAGCACTTGAAACAAAATAATTTAATTTTTCCTTACCAAAACGTTTTGAAATGCTCCCCATGCACGCTGCACGAAATTATGCCATTCTTTGTTTCCTCTTCTATTAGTCCCCGTCTTCAGATCTGCTCAAAGTCGCCATGAAAAAGATGTACACAATGCTTCCTTAATTTGGATTGTGTTCTGTACTTGACGATTTGGGAACCGCGACAGCTCAGTGGTTAGTGAACTGGACTACAAAGGACAAGGGGTAGGGTTCGATCCCAATCGACGGCTTCCGGGTTCACCCTGCACTAAATGGGTACCAGATTTTTTTCTGGGAAAGTAAAGCAGCACGGGCGTAATACCGATCACATTACCCCAAAAATCATGTGCTGAAAGTCTGTAAAATATAGGGTCACTAACACCATATTTCCCTATACGCCACTTGGCGTGACGGGGGTACTTTACTTACTTACTTGACGATTTGATCACTAAACGTTTAGATTAGCAAAACTAAAATTTGATTTGCTATAATTTCTTGTTCATTGTGTTTACAAGATTATGAATTTTTTACTGTTGTACATCCTCTATTTAGATCAGCATAGGATTTCTTAAAGTAAACAAGATTTATTTACTGATAATTTCTATTGCGTCTAATCCAAATTGTTTGTTGTATTTGTGTAGTCTGAATGCTTTCTTTTGAAGATGTTTGTTCTTAGAAACAGGGAGGAAGTATAACGTAATCAGCGTATTCTAAGTATTCCCTTAATAGACAGTTTCCAATGTGTTTTTCTTAGAATCTCTTCTCTTGTATCTCTCATCGCCCAGTCTATGGCAGGCTAGAAGAGATTGATTGTCTGAGAATAACATTGTGCAACTACCCATTTCTTTTGTGCAACTGCTCATTTCTTTTGTGCAACTGCTCATTTCTTTTGTGCAACTCCCCATTTCTTGTGCGCAACTTCCAATTTCTTTTGTGCAACTTTCCATTTCTTTTGTGCAACTGCTCATTTCTTTTTTGCAACTGATCATTTCTTTTGCGCAACTGCTCATTTCTTTTGTGCAACTCCCCATTTCTAGTATGCAACTTCCCATTTCTTGTGTGCAACTCATTGTTTTTTATAAGGAATGTCTTATGTTGCTATAGTTGTACTATTATATATGTCCCATGAACTCTGTTTTCAGCAAGTTCTGTGCATATTGTCTATGTCCATATGTATACTATTTGGAGTCTCGGTGGCAGAGTGGTTAGTGTATGTCCTCTCTTCCTCAAAAGTTGCTGATTTTTTTGTTTTTGACAGACCAGGCTTCGGGGTTCACCCAGTCGCTAAAAGTTAGTACCAGAGGTTTTTCATGGAAGTAAAGGTGATACCGCCCATATCACTTAATAATGTGCCACGGTCAAAGGGAAAATGTGGTCACTGGTTCTGTAAATTCCTTTGTTCGATTCTGCAACTAACTTCTAAGACTCTGTCTTCTGTGATTCTGTGTACTGTTTGTCCGTCTCACTGCCTCGTTGAATTAACCGACCGATGGACTGGCTATCAGCCCACTGACGGGACATGCTTTGACTGGACTCGTGACTTGTTTACTGACTGACTGACCCGTACTTGAACTGAGACTGCAAACTATGAATGAATAGGAAACTTGATCTGCTTCCATCGTGATTTCTTCATGTGGTGTACTTCGCGCTGCTGTATGGTTGTACCTGTACTGCAGAATCTGATAACAAAGTCTTTCTCCACGACACTAACGTTCGTTCGTCACCACACCGTCAAACACGGCAAGCAATGGTGATAATTCACTGGACACGTCCTCTCATAAACATGAACATGAGTTTATTGACAGGTAATTTGCCAAGTAAAACAATATGTAAAAGCCAGCGGCTTACACTGCGCTCGTCTGTTCACACACACGAAATGTACTGTAGGCACCTCTTCACTGCAGTCGTGCCTCAATCAACTCTCACGCTCAATCGGCCCCATCGCTGAAATCCTCTTCGTCTGGAACCTAAGCTATGTTCCTATATTAAGCACAATAACTGTCTCGTCATTAAACCCGAGACTTACTTCTACAATAGTATAACTCTTAGTTACTCGTTGGACTAACTCTTAGTCACTTTTTGGACTCCACGAGCCATTGGCCAACAGCCTAATCTATTGGGGTCTACAGCAATCGCCTCGCAGGCCGCCTCTCTTGTGAATCTGTGTGAAAATCTCCTCCCGTCTAACCTTGTAAAAACAAAAGTAAAGTGCCCCCGTCACGCCAAGTGGCGTATAGGGAATATGGTGTTAGTGACCATACATTTTGCAGACCTTCGGCACATGGTTTGAGGGGGATTGTGGTCTTTATTACGCCCGCGCCTTTTTACTTTCCCAGAAAAATCCGGTACCCATTTAAGGCTGGGTGAACCCGGACGCCGTCGGTTGAAATAGAACCTTAACCCTTGTCCTTTGTATTCCAGTTCACTAATCACTGAGCTATCGCGGCTCCCTACGTCTAACCTTGTACATCGACTATATCTTTCATCTCCAGCCAATCACAATTCTCTTACATACTCTCCCCATTTCTAATTGTACTTTCTCAACAGTCACGGGAATTTCATTATTCTGTCTGAACTAAGCTCCTCACTTTCATCCCGTGAAGTGTCCACGTGACTCTCATCACTCATTCACCTCATTGTTACACATTTTCACCTCCGCTGTTACACACATATATATTTATATTTATATATATACTTATATATGTGTGTAAAATATATACTATTTATTTATTTATTTATTTTAGCTATCTCTGGGTATATTGTCAAAGGTATTTTTTTTTCTTTAAAAACAATCACAATATCTTTGCACATTTGTTCTGCCAATTTGAGAAAAAAAAAACGTCACCATTATGTTGCTATGTATGATGTAGATATGATCGAGACAGTGTATGTTTCTGATCAAATCAACTTAACTGCTTGCTGTCAAATAAAACGTCATATATTTCAACACATGCACTAATTTTTCATTGTAACATTTGTAAATATAGACAGATGGTATTTGTCTTATTTTCTAACTGAAATAATTGTTGACAGCAATTGTTTCTTTGACATGTAAACATAATTATTTCATATTCAAAATTGTTTTATGTTTACATATGTATATACTTATACTTTATATATATATATATATATATATATATATATATATATATATATATATATATATATATATATATATAAGTAAAAAGTAAAGTACCCCCCGTCACGCCGAGTGGCGTATAGGGAAATATGGTGTTAGTGACCCTATATTTTACAGACCTTCAGCACATGATTTTTGGGGTAATGTGGTCGGTATTACGCCCGTGCTGCTTTTACTTTCCCAGAAAAAATCCGGTACCCATTTAAGGCTGGGTGAACCCGGAGCCGTCGGTTGGGATCGAACCCTACCCTTGTCCGTAGTAGTCCAGTTCACTAACCACTGAGCTATCGCGGCTCCTACTAATTTTTAGGGAATTAGTAAAACCCAGGTGTCCTCGCCAGGGTACGAACCCCGGCTGTTGCCGTGGTAAGCCAACCGCCTATCGATTGCGCTAACCGGACACCCATATATATATATATATATATATATATATATATATATATATATATATATATATATATATATATATATATATATATATATGGCAACGTAACCGCTTGAAATATAAATAGAAAGTTACTAGACAAACAAATTTACTCAAAATTACGGCAATTTTAACTGTCAGTAATTTTATTTTGTTGGTCGCAGACTGTTTACCATTTTAACACGGCTCTGTGTAGTTTGGAGATAGTTCACAATTTCGTTCAGATTTGTAAAGAAATATTTTTTTTTTTCAATGACTGCATATCTTGATATTATTACCGATGAAAAAAGTGAAGCCAAAAAAAAAAAAAAAAAAAAAAAAAAAAAGATCAGAGCACGATAATAAAAGCTGCAGTAATTTTTTTTTTTAAACCATGGCAAAAATTACAAATCAGAAAAATGAAGTTAGAAAAACTATACTAAACTTAAAACTCTAAATTTAGAATATTCAAATTCGACGTATTATGTACCCTTATCTACGAATTTGGAAGCTGGAAAACAACAAAAGAGAATGAGAGAAAACTAAATGCTTTCTAAGACAAATGTCTAATAACAATACTTTGTATATAATGGAATGAATTCAAGACTAATATAGAGATAAGAGAAATTATGAAGGGGCCATCGAGCTAATCTACAATTAGAAAGAGAAGACGGACATATGTCGAGCATATATTGGAAATTAAAAAGTGGTATGGTTTAATCCTAGGAACCATTTATCGTCATCGATTACGAACTATTGTTTTAGGTAGACCAGTTAATTGACCACTATTAGGCTGCTGCTATATAACGCATTAGGAGCCGCAATAGCTCAGTGGTTAGTGAACTAGACTACAAAGGACAAGGGGTAGGGTTCGATTCCAACCGACGGCTTCCGGGTTCACCCAGCCTTAAATGGGTACCGGATTTTTCTGGGAAAGTAAAAAGGCGCGGGCGTAATACCGACTACATTACCCCGAAAATCATGTGCCGAAGGTCTGTAAAATTTATGGTCACTAACACCATATTCCCTATACGCCACTTGGCGTGACGGTGGCTCTTTACTTTTTTTTTTATATAACGCATTAGTAAAGTAAAGTAAAGTAAAGTAAAGTAAAGTAAAGAACCCCGTCACGCCAAGTCGCGCATAGAGATTATGGTGTTAGTGACAATTATTTTATAAACCTTTGGCACAAGATTTTTTGTGGTAATGTGGTCCGTATTACGCCCGTGCCGCTTTACTTTCCCAGAAAAATCCGGTACCCATTTAAGGCGGGGTGGACTTGGAAGTAGTCGATCAGGCTCAAACCCAACTTCTTGTCCTTTGTAGTCCAGTTCACTAACCACTGAGCTATCGCGACTCATATAACACATTAGGCTAAGCATATAGTACAGAGACATTTCGTTTTGTGATTTGCCCTTTATCAATTATTGAAAGTGAGGATCTAGAAAGATATTTAGGGATCATTCATAAAAGCTAAAAATATAATAGCAAAGATTAGTAGGTCGTAGAGGGCCCAGAAAAAGGAGAAGTAGAGAAAACTAATGGAAGGTGCGGCATTCGCAACTCATTCTCCGAAATTGAAGATGAATTCACGCAAGGGAAATAATTATTAGAATTTTCATAGTTGCGGCAGTATTATCTCCCTGAAAAGACTTCTGCTTTTAATTGGTGTACAAAACAGTAGTAATTAATAGTCACTCAATCTGTTTATTTTACTTATATTTTGACTTCATATATTCATGTTAAATGCTCAAACAATCGATTCAGCAAGCATCAAAAGAAGTAATACCAGTGACTAAAAGAATCAACAAAAAGAAATGGATGACAGAAGAAATATTACAACTAATGGACAAAAGAAGAAAACATAAGAAAGAAGAACGAGCATACAAAATATTGCACAAAGAGATCCAAAACAAGTGCAGAGAAGCAAAGGAAGGATGATTAAAACAGAAATGTGAAGAAATGGAAAAACAACAAAAGAAAGACTCAAAATTTATGCACAATCAGTTAAATGAATTAACAGGAAGAAAAGAAGTAAAAGTTTCAGGATGTGTGAAATCAAACGAAGGAAATATAATAATGGGACAGGAGAAGACAATGGAAAGATGGACAGAATATATCAGTCAACTCTATGATGATGAAAGACCAGAATTAAACAATTCAAATGAAGACACAGGACCACCAATAATGCAGAGTGAAGTGGAGGACGCAATTCAACACATGAAAAGAGGCAAAGCTCCAGGTCCTGACAATATAACAATCGAAGAGATAAATGCATTAGGAGAGTTGGGAGTACAAGTCATAACAAAATTACTCAATGACATATATAACACTGGAAACATATCCGAGGATCTAAAATCTATCTTTGTAGCCATACCGAAGAATTCAGGCGCCACTGATTGTGAAGACCATCGCACTATTAGTCTCATGAGCCATATGACTAAAATATTACTAAGAATAATCATGAGACGTGTAAGGAACAAAATAAAACCAGAAATAAGTGAGGAACAATGTGGATTTGTGGAAGGAAAGGGCACCAATAACGCAATATACATCTTAAGAACATTGATAGAAAGATCTATAGAGGTAAAGAAAGATCTATATATGTGCTTTATAGACTACACGAAAGTATTTGACAAAGTAAAGCATGTGGAAATAATCAATATGCTGGAGAAATTAAACATTGATGGCAAGGATCTGCGAATCATAAAAAGTATGTACTGGCAACAAACAGCAGCTATACGAATTAACAACCAAACAGGACAATTCCAATATATAAAACAAGGAGTCAGACAAGGCTGTGTTCTGTCACCGGACTTGTTTTCACTTTACAGCGAATATATTATGAGATCAATCGTAGACAACAAAAGGAATTGAAGTCAACGGTCACAACATAAATAATTTGCGATATGCGGATGACACAGTCTTAATAGCAGAGACAGAGAACGAACTATTTGAAATGATAGACATAATAGTAGAAGAAAGCAACAAGAAAGATCTCAGTCTGAATAGTAAGAAAATAGAAGTAATGGTTATATCGAAGAAACAATCATCACCATCATGCAGCATAAAAATAAAGGAGACAAATCTAAAACAAGTGCAACGTTTCAAATACTTTGGCACAATAATTACATCAGATGGGAGATGCACCACAGAAATAAAAAGCAGAATAGCTCTTGCCAAAACAGCATTTAAGAAAATGAAAAATATCTTATGCAACAAATCTATGTCAATAAAAAAATTAGGAAAAATTGAAAAAAAATAATAAATGGTATGTAAGAAGCTTTACGTGATTAATAGACGACACAGATACGAACGACGTTTCGGCTCAATAGGCCTTCAGCAGGAACAAACAAACAACATACACACACAGATATGTGAATAAATAAAACTAATCCTACATAGCTAACTAGTAATGAAACATCAAAAACAAAATAATCGAAATATGTTGACTTCCCTGTGTGTCGTGGACAGTGGTCAGGCTGTGAAAGGAATTTCTCACGGGTGTAGCTGTAATTTATACCCTGTGGTCAGAGGTGAAGGGTTCTAAAAATACACGAGTGGGGGGAACGCTATCTAGGTACGTCGACTACAAAGGCACAGGCAATATCTGAAAGTATCTAAGGGCCCATAAATACATGTATACACACACAGATGCGTGTATACATATGTACACATGCAAGAAGAAGTGCACATACTAATACATATCAACATACACATACATATCCACACACATACATGTGTATGCATACAAGCAAGAGCACATATACATGCATGTATATGCGTGTACAATATATACCAATACCCGTGCCTATGGACACATACATGCATGTGCACGTCCATACGGGGACAATCGTGTGTGTGGAAGGGTTCAAACCGGGGTCAGTGTGCAAACTCGAAGGAGAAAGAATAGAACAGTGGAATGACAGGTATTCAAAAGGCGGAAAGAGTGAGATGTATGAGGGTGTGGTGCAATAAAAACATATGAGGGCTAAGTAGCGCAGAAAAAAGGTATATAGGAGAAAACCGAAGTGCCTCAACGGGGACTAGTGGAGAAGAGCTAAGAATAGCGTGGCATAGTAGATAGACTAAAGAGCCACCACATGGGTGGTAGAGAGGGCTATGCAAGAGGGAAGGAGCAGCCGAAAGGAAACTATGTGTATGAGTGTGATACATTCATGCCTCGTGGGGTCAGCGAACCATACTGGACTATGAGGCGATTTTCCAAAGTATAGCGGCTGCGGTCGCCAGAGTGACAGAGGACAATACCAGTGACACGGATGTCATCTTTGCCCTTGTGATCTGGGGAGTTGAAATGGGAAGACACTGGAGTGCCAGTATTCTGTTGGACATCACGTAGATGTTCACAAAATCTTTCCGCTAATCTTCTACCAGACTCGCCTATATAGGTCATGTGGCATCGTTGGCATATAATGGCATAAATGATGTTGCGGGGCACACATGTGAAGCCATGCTTGATCTCGAACCGTCCATTGGGGAATAAGACCGAGTCAGTAGGGAGCACATAGGCACAGGTGATACAGTTACGACCACAAGGGGCCGTACCGAAGTGTTGAGGGTAGGAGCGAGGGAGACGGCTCCTAACCAGAATGTCTCCCAAATTCCTGTCGCGCTTGAAGGCGATCATTGGGGGATCACTAAAAAGTAGACGGGTAGTGGGATCAGAGAGGAGAATGGAACGGTAGCGGTTGAGTATCCTCACAGCTGCTAGGTTGTGAGGATGATATGTGAGGGTGAGTATAGTTCTCTCAGAAGGGGGGCGGTTGGAAGGGGTGAGTGCCTCGGGACGAGAGATAAGGAGGACCCGCTTGAGGGCAGACTGGAGGATCGAGTCTGGATAAAGCCGGCGGCTGAAGAAACCTAGCATGAGGTGAGCCTGTCGGAGGAAATCTTGGTCATCCTGGCAGATGCGACGGAGACGTAATAACTGTGAGAATGGAATAGAGTCGCGACAAGAAGGTGAATGGGATGAAGTATAGAGAAGGTAGCAGTGGGCGTCTGTGGGTTTATAGAAAACCGAGGTGTGGAAGCCAGAAGTACCCAAAGAAACAATAAGATCTAGGAAGGTGACAGAGGAAGTGGATATACAAGATGTGATCTTGATAGCTTTGTGATAGCTACCAATATAGTCGATAAACTTGGAGAGGTCATCCTCAGGTAGATCGGTGAGTCCGAAGCAGTCATCAATGTACCGAAGGTATATGATGGGAAGAGGACCTTGATAAGAATTGAGAATTTGGTACTCCAGATCTCCCACCTTCGCCCCGTCCCCCCCTCCCCCACACCCGCCACACCGGCCCCCGACTCTTTAGTTTTCTGCATACCCCCCGACCTCCACCTCTCACATGATGAGAGGTCTGTTCTCTCTAAAGGTTTAAAATTTATCCCGCGTCGTCCTTCCAGTGACCACTACAATCTTTGCAAGGACGTCCATGATTTCCATAGACGTATGCGCTTGAAGCACCGTTTCTCTGACACTACTGCTACTTCTTCCTCACCCACCCCTGTAGATGAGTTCTCTCGCTTCCACTCTCGCAAATCAGACTGGACCCCTCAACCCGGCGCATCACAGGCTTTGGATCACTACATTAATGTCACCTCACGTGAGATACAACTGTGCCCTAGAAAACTTCACTGCTCTAATCTATCTCCCTCTGAGCTTCGGGCCCTTTCAAATCTCCGCCGCCGGGAGGACATTGTTATCAAACCGGCAGACAAGGGGGAGCGGTGGTAGTTTGGCGCAAAGACTTATATATTTCTGAGGGCAACAAACAGCTATCCAATACCACTTTTTATAAACCCCGCCCTGACGACGCCACTGTCCTCTACAATAAGCAGGTCAAATCTACCATCAAGGAACTGATCCGAACCAACCGGCTCCCTCCTAGCGCGTCCCGCCTCATTATACATAATAGTGGTATTGGGAAACCATCTTTCTACATGCTCCCCAAAATTCACAAAATCGACAATCCAGGACGCCCCATCGTGTCAGCGTGAGTAGTATAGCAGGGTCCATTTGGGTCGAATTTGGCCCGTAAATTAACAAAGATATATAGTAGGTGCGCGGCGCACCTAATGTACCGTAGGTGCAGGGGGAGTTAACCATGCCATTGCGTGTCAGGATGTTGACCTCTAGTCCCAGTGACACCGGAAGTGCCCTGTTTATGTCTGGTGTGTGCTGACTTTGGAGTTCTTTATGTACTTGTTCGTTAGTGATAGGTTAGTAGATTATATAACATCAATGAAAAACGAGCAATATAAAACAGAAGACAAAAGATATATTTTATTCTTTTATTAGCTCAATAGGTGTATAACATACATTGATATGATATCATTACAAACATATTCAGTACATTGAGTAAATATATAGTACAAAGATAACAATTATTTATAGCTATGTAGTTGGGTGTCTGCTTAGCGTTGTGTCATAAATGAATCATAAGGGTGAAACTGTTAGAGATTGCTGGGCAGTCCATGGTGGTAGTGTAAAGAGTTAAATATCTAGAGGTGTAGTCGAGACGTTATCATCAGCTACCTTTCTTTTTATATAGAAATAGGAAAGAGCATTTCTTGTTTGACTGTAGGAAAATATGGAATTATTTAAGACTTTGAAACCTACATTTTTCCCACCCTTGGCCTTTTGCGTGGCGAGAACCTCTAAAAACATATCTTTATCTAATTTGTTGTGTTGCTTGCTTAGCCCTTTACAACTGATTTTATCGTAATCACCACTACAATGGTACGTCTTACTACATAAGCTAACAAGAGCCGTCCCTTCGTACTCTAGTTTAAAAAGCCCGGGCGTTCGTTTGGTGTATGCTTTAACACCCTTACAGTTTATACAGTCTGTCTTGCTAATATGCTCATCGCAAAACTCGGCGGGAAACCAGTCTTTATATACATTATTAAACGCAGGCCGCAGCCCTGACTTAACTATGTCCTCTAGCTTAGGTGCGCTTAAGGCTAAGTATAAACTATCAGTATCTGTTTCACATAACTGAAAGTTGGACCTATCTACAAACTTATCTAAGAACTCGAAATAAAAATCTAACATACGAAGTTTTGCATATTGATAGACGAAGAAACCGATTTGTAGGGGTAAGTCCCAAACAGTTTTCTTTTTCTCCATCTCAACTTCAAAAAGATCCACACCTATTTCAGTCATCTTTTTAAAACGGGAACTATTTATCATTTTCGATATCTCATCCCCTTGAACGTACGAGACAGCGCTATGATTGGCCTTATTGGTTAGAGTCTTCCCGTAGGCTGAGTTTCCTAAGAGCTTCATCGTATCGCTTACTATAGATTGATTTTCATCTAGATCACCAGCCCGCCTAGCGTCAGAAACCATTTCGCCAAACTTTTTAAAACAACAAGACGGTTGATATTCTATCACTTGATAAATTTTTGTTACCTCCAATCCGTGGTCTAAATACCATTTTAACAGCGGTGTTGCCAACAAAATTTTTTCCCCGACATAACTACCGATTAGGGTGCGACGAGGGGTTGACAACAAGTTATGTTTGAGGGCATATTCACCCATAAACGGGCCAATATCATCACGCTTGACGTCAATATTTTTGAAAATCGGAGTCATCTCACTGAAATATTCCTTCAGGCGGTCAGGGACGTGTAGATCACATTCCACTAAACCAAAACATGTCCCATCTGAAACAGAAGTCAGAATCTGTTTATCACTGAGAGGGAGCCCTTCTTTAGAGTAAGAGGGTCTAGCTCTAGGGATGGCTTTAGAAAGGAAAGCCCTAATGGTTGGGTCAGACTTTTTCAGAGCCTGCCACTCACATTCCCACATAACTTCTACTGGGACTTTTACCTCCTCAGTTAGGTAGGTGTGTATCTCACATGTTTTTTCAAACAGCTCGAACAAGGGCTATTATTAACAGGGTTTCTATCTTTATCTTTGGTGAGGGGACAGTCTTTGTGACCATGGTACAGACAACCATGAAAATTGTAGCATCTTCTATTGGATTTATCCCACCCATCCACAGGGATATTTCTAGCACCCAATCGAAACTCCCTCCCATTAAACTGAGCTTTCAACTCCACCCCTTTTTGGTAGGCGACCCACGTTAACCACTCTCGACTTTGTTGAACATAATAGTTATCTTTTTCGACCCTAAACCCGGTCTCCATTCTTCTAATAATTGGGTAATCTGTTGGCATTGGGTTCATCAGAGCCCAAAGATACAACGCGTTGGCATCGTAACCTTGGATGGATTTGACTACCTTTCCACCCCTAATAAGCGTTTTGTCTACCTCGTGATACCTATGGAAAATTATAGAGGGACCCCCGACGATATTATCTCTAATCATTGTGTGTAGACTCGCCTGTTTGCTCGAACATAAACTAAACATTACACCCCTATCAACGGTCTTAAAAAGATACTTTAAACAAACACCCGGAACCGAAATGGCGTCTTTAAAACAGTCCACACCCCGCTCCCCATAAAAACGAACCTGCTGTTCCAAGGCTTCTAAGAATGGGACTACATCTTTATTATTATACCACACCAAAAAGTCCCTAAGGGTGGTCATGTTATTGTCCTTCCAGACCTTTTTACACAGAGCGTACTCCTCCTTGGAAATGTTGGAATTTTTTAACGACGAATAAAACGTTTCGTGTGGGGGTAGTTCTGTCTCGTCCAACGTTTGGGGGTCGTCTATATATTCATAACAAAAGTAACCCTTTGTCTCACTAATCTTATAAGCTGCCAGATATTTACTATAACTAAACCCGGGGGCTAGATAGTTTACTATATCTAAGAATTTTAGATTCTGTGTTGCAATACACATAAAGTTATTGTTTCTTTTAACTATAAACTTGAACGGTTTTGGTACTTTGTAGTCTACGTCCATTTTATCTTCTCTTCTTCTTCTTCTTCTTCTTCTTCACCCACTTGGACAGTGGCATCCATGAAGTGTTTTATTAAATAAGGTTTAATGACGTTGACGTCATATTTCCCCGAGTTAAACCCTATCACTGGAAGCTCTTTTAAATACTCATCAAACGTAGCTATTAGCTTGTCTTTATTCAGATCATGGAGTTGAGTAAAAATACTGTCAAACCGATCTCGCAACAACGAGTATGCCTTACCAGCGATACCAGTGAGGTAATCAACCATCTGACTAACTAAAACCTGTGGGTCACCCTTCGTTATGAAGCATATTGGTTCCTCCCACCCGGGGACATTTGACGCTATAGAGCAGGAGAGGGGGACGTGTTTAGCTACAAAGGTAGTCGAGTGCGTCTCTTTGGGAACATTCCTACTATCAAAGTAACATTCATAATCGAATGTTGCCCTGAAGGGGTAAATAAAACACTCTGGAGTACTGATCCCTTCAGCGTTGATCGCGTCCCATACACTTTCAGGTGAAGAATAAACACCACCTTTATATGTCTCTACAGCCATATCCCCATTGCAAGTTTTTTCATGCCTATCCATACGCCCAAACTTTTTCCACAATTTCCCACATTTTCCACAAGAAAAGCTTTTACTAGCCCTAGAAAGATCGTTTATATAAAAGAAGTGGTTTTTGTAAAGTAAAAGACGGAGAGTTTCACTATAACTACTACCACTTCTCAGGACAATACGCAAGGCTTGCGCAGAATCAAATTCAAAAATATCTATATTTAGTGCAAAACAATTTTCTAAAAGAGACATTTCAGCAAGAGTTACACCGTGAAAGTTACTTAACTTTAGAGACGGGTTAAACTGTTTGAAAAGTAGTCTCGACGCCTTCCTAACATTAGTATTTGAAGTTCCTCGATGGACAGCTAGACAACGGAAGAAGCAGAGATTATCATTGTAAACTTTAGAATGGGAATCGGTTTGAAGGATATTAATGCCGTAGTTGGATGCAATGTAGGGTGGGATATCAAGCAGACACCCTATAGGATAATCTTGAAGTTTATAAATATAAACACTCGTGCTGACTAATGCTTCTAAGGTATATTTGGTTGTCTCCCTGTTTTTATTTGCATACCCTAATATATCACTTTCATTTAATCTATCAACAAATGTTTCAAAGTCATTTTTGTTGTTAACTAACAAGGGTTTGTCTAACCCTGTCGCGTTATTCGAGCTGGCGTGAAAGTAACGCAGCCCCTGTGTCTCCCTATGTCTTAAAACTAGATGACTATAATTCACCTTGAAACGCTTTTTCTGGGCTAGAAAAATTGGGTTTACAAGGGTCTTCCAATCTATAGGAGTATCAGGCTGATGAAATATAGTGTATGTGTCCATGTATTTGGTCCTACGTTCATGTGTTCTAATAGCTAACCAGTTGTTCTTATATAGCTTCTTAATATCTCGGGGTAACTTATTTAAAGAGTCTATTTCATTAATAAATCTTGGTCTCTTTGAGAGCTCTTGAGTCGAACTCTTTACTGCCCGCTTGCGTGAGGTTGTCGATACCAGTGGGCCTGGTAGTGTTGATGAGGGTGTTGAGTTGTCCACAGCTATGTCATGGCTAGCAAGATGCACTCGCAGATGGGTTGCTCCAGTAAAGCTTTGTTGGCAGATATGGCAGATATGTGGGTTAGCACTGGTCTCTTTCGAAGGTACGTGACCTGTTGAGGCAGGAGTTGGTGAGGCAGGAACTACTGATGCAAGAGAGGCAGGATGCTCTGTCTTGATATGTCTGGCAAGGCTGTCTACTCTTGTATATACTCGTTCACAAACATCACATTTGTATTCCTGACGCCCATGTACACTAGCAACATGTCGCTCCTTGTGAAAGTTTTGGAGCAGATATCACAAGTGTTAGACATCTGTAGAAAAGAAATTGAAACATTACAAGAAAAGAAAACAAGAAAAGTAAACAACGAGATACACAAACTATCGAAATTAGGTTACAAAAGTAACACGTAGATACTAAAAAACCAACTTAGCGAAGTTAGGTCACAAAAGTAACACGTGGATACTAAACAACCAACTTATCGAAAATAGGTTACTAAAGTAACATACTATAACATTAAAGATCTAATATAACACTTACTTTTTATGTGTTTGAAGGTACAAGACACATCCGTCGGCAACAACTGTAAGCGAAAGTCTGATTACAAGCTTCAAAGTCGCGTTATATATACGCCAGAAACACCGGAAGTGTTACTAAAAATAGAACTGACCGCTGATGCAATACCGGAAGTGTTACTAAAAATAGCCTTTGACTGCTGACGTGATGCCCGTGGAGTTTCTAAAAATAGATTTTGACCTATGATGCAATACCAGGCGACTTTATATGAGTTTTTCCCCTTGACCCTTTATGAGGGGACGCCCATGAAACTGTTAGAAATAGTAAATTTACACTCTATGGTTACTCCAAACTTTATATTAAGCATCCCCATAGCAAAATTTACTAAAAAACCACTTTTATGAGTGTTGCCCCCTTACCCATTTTTGGCGGTTACGCCCATGAAACTGTTAAAAATAGTAAATTTAACATATAGACATACCCCAAACTTTATATTAAGCATCCCCATATCAAGAATTTACATAAAAACAACGTTTGAAATTACTACCCCTGTACCCACTTTTGGCGGTTACGCCCATGAAACTGTTAAAAATAGTAAATTTAACACCTAGACATACCCCAAACTTTATATTAAGCATCTCCGTATCAAGAATTTACATAAAAACAACTTTGAAATTACTACCCCTGTACCCATTTTTGGCGGTTACGCCCATGAAATCGATAGAAAATGGAAATTTAACCTCTAGACATACCCCAAACTTTATATTAAGCATCCCCATATCAAGAATTTACATAAAAATCACTTTTGACATTACTACCCCTGTACCCATTTTTGGCGGTTACGCTCATGAAACTGTTAAAGATAGTAAATTTAACCGCTAGGCATACCCCAAACTTTATATTAAACATCCCCGTATCAAGAATTTACTTAAAAATCACTTTTGAAATTACTACCCCGGTACCCATTTTTGGCGGTTACGCCCATGAAACTGTTAAAAATAGTCAATTTAACATCTAGACATACCCCAAACTTTATATTAAGCATCCCCGTATCAAGAATTTACATAAAAACAACTTTTGAAATTACTACCCCAGTACCCATTTTTGGCGGTTACGCCCATGAAATCGTTAAAAAATTTAAATTTAACCTATTGGTATACCTCAAACATAATATTTGACACGCCCATGTATCAAATTTACCTGAAAAATCAACCA
The DNA here is from genome assembly GCA_032433765.1 of Megaustenia siamemsis. NCBI lineage: Eukaryota > Metazoa > Mollusca > Gastropoda > Stylommatophora > Ariophantidae > Megaustenia > Megaustenia siamemsis. The sequence continues at coordinate 68,274,305 of JAVIAB010000050.1, forward strand.
AAAATTAGTAGTATATATCCAGTGATTGGATGGATGAATGTCCCTTTCAAGGCACATAAATCCTTATATAAATAGTCTACACGCAGTCAAAGGCTATTTTTAGTAACACTTCCGGTATTGCATCAGCGGTCAGTTCTATTTTTAGTAACACTTCCGGTGTTTCTGGCGTATATATAACGCGACTTTGAAGCTTGTAATCAGACTTTCGCTTACAGTTGTTGCCGACGGATGTGTCTTGTACCTTCAAACACATAAAAAGTAAGTGTTATATTAGATCTTTAATGTTATAGTATGTTACTTTAGTAACCTATTTTCGATAAGTTGGTTGTTTAGTATCCACGTGTTACTTTTGTGACCTAACTTCGCTAAGTTGGTTTTTTAGTATCTACGTGTTACTTTTGTAACCTAATTTCGATAGTTTGTGTATCTCGTTGTTTACTTTTCTTGTTTTCTTTTCTTGTAATGTTTCAATTTCTTTTCTACAGATGTCTAACACTTGTGATATCTGCTCCAAAACTTTCACAAGGAGCGACATGTTGCTAGTGTACATGGGCGTCAGGAATACAAATGTGATGTTTGTGAACGAGTATATACAAGAGTAGACAGCCTTGCCAGACATATCAAGACAGAGCATCCTGCCTCTCTTGCATCAGTAGTTCCTGCCTCACCAACTCCTGCCTCAACAGGTCACGTACCTTCGAAAGAGACCAGTGCTAACCCACATATCTGCCATATCTGCCAACAAAGCTTTACTGGAGCAACCCATCTGCGAGTGCATCTTGCTAGCCATGACATAGCTGTGGACAACTCAACACCCTCATCAACACTACCAGGCCCACTGGTATCGACAACCTCACGCAAGCGGGCAGTAATGAGTTCGACTCAAGAGCTCTCAAAGAGACCAAGATTTATTAATGAAATAGACTCTTTAAATAAGTTACCCCGAGATATTAAGAAGCTATATAAGAACAACTGGTTAGCTATTAGAACACATGAACGTAGGACCAAATACATGGACACATACACTATATTTCATCAGCCTGATACTCCTATAGATTGGAAGACCCTTGTAAACCCAATTTTTCTAGCCCAGAAAAAGCGTTTCAAGGTGAATTATAGTCATCATCTAGTTTTAAGACATAGGGAGACACAGGGGCTGCGTTACTTTCACGCCAGCTCGAATAACGCGACAGGGTTAGACAAACCCTTGTTAGTTAACAACAAAAATGACTTTGAAACATTTGTTGATAGATTAAATGAAAGTGATATATTAGGGTATGCAAATAAAAACAGGGAGACAACCAAATATACCTTAGAAGCATTAGTCAGCACGAGTGTTTATATTTATAAACTTCAAGATTATCCTATAGGGTGTCTGCTTGATATCCCACCCTACATTGCATCCAACTACGGCATTAATATCCTTCAAACCGATTCCCATTCTAAAGTTTACAATGATAATCTCTGCTTCTTCCGTTGTCTAGCTGTCCATCGAGGAACTTCAAATACTAATGTTAGGAAGGCGTCGAGACTACTTTTCAAACAGTTTAACCCGTCTCTAAAGTTAAGTAACTTTCACGGTGTAACTCTTGCTGAAATGTCTCTTTTAGAAAATTGTTTTGCACTAAATATAGATATTTTTGAATTTGATTCTGCGCAAGCCTTGCGTATTGTCCTGAGAAGTGGTAGTAGTTATAGTGAAACTCTCCGTCTTTTACTTTACAAAAACCACTTCTTTTATATAAACGATCTTTCTAGGGCTAGTAAATGCTTTTCTTGTGGAAAATGTGGGAAATTGTGGAAAAAGTTTGGGCGTATGGATAGGCATGAAAAAACTTGCAATGGGGATATGGCTGTAGAGACATATAAAGGTGGTGTTTATTCTTCACCTGAAAGTGTATGGGACGCGATCAACGCTGAAGGGATCAGTACTCCAGAGTGTTTTATTTACCCCTTCAGGGCAACATTCGATTATGAATGTTACTTTGATAGTAGGAATGTTCCCAAAGAGACGCACTCGACTACCTTTGTAGCTAAACACGTCCCCCTCTCCTGCTCTATAGCGTCAAATGTCCCCGGGTGGGAGGAACCAATATGCTTCATAACGAAGGGTGACCCACAGGTTTTAGTTAGTCAGATGGTTGATTACCTCACTGGTATCGCTGGTAAGGCATACTCGTTGTTGCGAGATCGGTTTGACAGTATTTTTACTCAACTCCATGATCTGAATAAAGACAAGCTAATAGCTACGTTTGATGAGTATTTAAAAGAGCTTCCAGTGATAGGGTTTAACTCGGGGAAATATGACGTCAACGTCATTAAACCTTATTTAATAAAACACTTCATGGATGCCACTGTCCAAGTGGGTGAAGAAGAAGAAGAAGAAGAGAAGATAAAATGGACGTAGACTACAAAGTACCAAAACCGTTCAAGTTTATAGTTAAAAGAAACAATAACTTTATGTGTATTGCAACACAGAATCTAAAATTCTTAGATATAGTAAACTATCTAGCCCCCGGGTTTAGTTATAGTAAATATCTGGCAGCTTATAAGATTAGTGAGACAAAGGGTTACTTTTGTTATGAATATATAGACGACCCCCAAACGTTGGACGAGACAGAACTACCCCCACACGAAACGTTTTATTCGTCGTTAAAAAATTCCAACATTTCCAAGGAGGAGTACGCTCTGTGTAAAAAGGTCTGGAAGGACAATAACATGACCACCCTTAGGGACTTTTTGGTGTGGTATAATAATAAAGATGTAGTCCCATTCTTAGAAGCCTTGGAACAGCAGGTTCGTTTTTATGGGGAGCGGGGTGTGGACTGTTTTAAAGACGCCATTTCGGTTCCGGGTGTTTGTTTAAAGTATCTTTTTAAGACCGTTGATAGGGGTGTAATGTTTAGTTTATGTTCGAGCAAACAGGCGAGTCTACACACAATGATTAGAGATAATATCGTCGGGGGTCCCTCTATAATTTTCCATAGGTATCACGAGGTAGACAAAACGCTTATTAGGGGTGGAAAGGTAGTCAAATCCATCCAAGGTTACGATGCCAACGCGTTGTATCTTTGGGCTCTGATGAACCCAATGCCAACAGATTACCCAATTATTAGAAGAATGGAGACCGGGTTTAGGGTCGAAAAAGATAACTATTATGTTCAACAAAGTCGAGAGTGGTTAACGTGGGTCGCCTACCAAAAAGGGGTGGAGTTGAAAGCTCAGTTTAATGGGAGGGAGTTTCGATTGGGTGCTAGAAATATCCCTGTGGATGGGTGGGATAAATCCAATAGAAGATGCTACAATTTTCATGGTTGTCTGTACCATGGTCACAAAGACTGTCCCCTCACCAAAGATAAAGATAGAAACCCTGTTAATAATAAGCCCTTGTTCGAGCTGTTTGAAAAAACATGTGAGATACACACCTACCTAACTGAGGAGGTAAAAGTCCCAGTAGAAGTTATGTGGGAATGTGAGTGGCAGGCTCTGAAAAAGTCTGACCCAACCATTAGGGCTTTCCTTTCTAAAGCCATCCCTAGAGCTAGACCCTCTTACTCTAAAGAAGGGCTCCCTCTCAGTGATAAACAGATTCTGACTTCTGTTTCAGATGGGACATGTTTTGGTTTAGTGGAATGTGATCTACACGTCCCTGACCGCCTGAAGGAATATTTCAGTGAGATGACTCCGATTTTCAAAAATATTGACGTCACGCGTGATGATATTGGCCCGTTTATGGGTGAATATGCCCTCAAACATAACTTGTTGTCAACCCCTCGTCGCACCCTAATCGGTAGTTATGTCGGGGAAAAAATTTTGTTGGCAACACCGCTGTTAAAATGGTATTTAGACCACGGATTGGAGGTAACAAAAATTTATCAAGTGATAGAATATCAACCGTCTTGTTGTTTTAAAAAGTTTGGCGAAATGGTTTCTGACGCTAGGCGGGCTGGTGATCTAGATGAAAATCAATCTATAGTAAGCGATACGATGAAGCTCTTAGGAAACTCAGCCTACGGGAAGACTCTAACCAATAAGGCCAATCATAGCGCTGTCTCGTACGTTCAAGGGGATGAGATATCGAAAATGATAAATAGTTCCCGTTTTAAAAAGATGACTGAAATAGGTGTGGATCTTTTTGAAGTTGAGATGGAGAAAAAGAAAACTGTTTGGGACTTACCCCTACAAATCGGTTTCTTCGTCTATCAATATGCAAAACTTCGTATGTTAGATTTTTATTTCGAGTTCTTAGATAAGTTTGTAGATAGGTCCAACTTTCAGTTATGTGAAACAGATACTGATAGTTTATACTTAGCCTTAAGCGCACCTAAGCTAGAGGACATAGTTAAGTCAGGGCTGCGGCCTGCGTTTAATAATGTATATAAAGACTGGTTTCCCGCCGAGTTTTGCGATGAGCATATTAGCAAGACAGACTGTATAAACTGTAAGGGTGTTAAAGCATACACCAAACGAACGCCCGGGCTTTTTAAACTAGAGTACGAAGGGACGGCTCTTGTTAGCTTATGTAGTAAGACGTACCATTGTAGTGGTGATTACGATAAAATCAGTTGTAAAGGGCTAAGCAAGCAACACAACAAATTAGATAAAGATATGTTTTTAGAGGTTCTCGCCACGCAAAAGGCCAAGGGTGGGAAAAATGTAGGTTTCAAAGTCTTAAATAATTCCATATTTTCCTACAGTCAAACAAGAAATGCTCTTTCCTATTTCTATATAAAAAGAAAGGTAGCTGATGATAACGTCTCGACTACACCTCTAGATATTTAACTCTTTACACTACCACCATGGACTGCCCAGCAATCTCTAACAGTTTCACCCTTATGATTCATTTATGACACAACGCTAAGCAGACACCCAACTACATAGCTATAAATAATTGTTATCTTTGTACTATATATTTACTCAATGTACTGAATATGTTTGTAATGATATCATATCAATGTATGTTATACACCTATTGAGCTAATAAAAGAATAAAATATATCTTTTGTCTTCTGTTTTATATTGCTCGTTTTTCATTGATGTTATATAATCTACTAACCTATCACTAACGAACAAGTACATAAAGAACTCCAAAGTCAGCACACACCAGACATAAACAGGGCACTTCCGGTGTCACTGGGACTAGAGGTCAACATCCTGACACGCAATGGCATGGTTAACTCTCCCTGCACCTACGGTACATTAGGTGCGCCGCGCACCTACTATATATCTTTGTTAATTTACGGGCCAAATTCGACCCAAATGGACCCTGCTATACTACTAGCGTGTGCTTGCCCGACTGAACACATATCTGACTATCTAGACAGTGTCTTCCAGCCTATGGTCGTTAGTCTTCCCTCATATGTCAAGGACACTAACCATGCATTGAATATCTTCTCTTCCATCTCTCTCTCCCGAGGTCGCTCATACCGACTTTTTACCCTTGATGTTTGCTCTCTCTACACCTCTATTCCTCACTCCGACGGCCTCCTGGCTCTACGTTTCTTTCTTGACCAGAGACAACACCCCTCTGTTGATACTGCAACTCTTCTCCGCCTCACTGAGCTTATACTCAACCTCAACACCTTTGAGTTTAATGGTAACTTCTATGACCAGGTTAGTGGAGTAGCCATGGGCACCAAGATGGGCCCTAGCTATGCTTGCCTATTCATGGGTTACCTGGAGTACCAAATTCTCAATTCTTATCAAGGTCCTCTTCCCATCATATACCTTCGGTACATTGATGACTGCTTCGGACTCACCGATCTACCTGAGGATGACCTCTCCAAGTTTATCGACTATATTGGTAGCTATCACAAAGCTATCAAGATCACATCTTGTATATCCACTTCCTCTGTCACCTTCCTAGATCTTATTGTTTCTTTGGGTACTTCTGGCTTCCACACCTCGGTTTTCTATAAACCCACAGACGCCCACTGCTACCTTCTCTATACTTCATCCCATTCACCTTCTTGTCGCGACTCTATTCCATTCTCACAGTTATTGCGTCTCCGTCGCATCTGCCAGGATGACCAAGATTTCCTCCGACAGGCTCACCTCATGTTAGGTTTCTTCAGCCGCCGGCTTTATCCAGACTCGATCCTCCAGTCTGCCCTCAAGCGGGTCCTCCTTATCTCTCGTCCCGAGGCACTCACCCCTTCCAACCGCCCCCCTTCTGAGAGAACTATACTCACCCTCACAACCTAGCAGCTGTGAGGATACTCAACCGCTACCGTTCCATTCTCCTCTCTGATCCCACTACCCGTCTACTTTTTAGTGATCCCCCAATGATCGCCTTCAAGCGCGACAGGAATTTGGGAGACATTCTGGTTAGGAGCCGTCTCCCTCGCTCCTACCCTCAACACTTCGGTACGGCCCCTTGTGGTCGTAACTGTATCACCTGTGCCTATGTGCTCCCTACTGACTCGGTCTTATTCCCCAATGGACTGTTCGAGATCAAGCATGGCTTCACATGTGTGCCCCGCAACATCATTTATGCCATTATATGCCAACGATGCCACATGACCTATATAGGCGAGTCTGGTAGAAGATTAGCGGAAAGATTTTGTGAACATCTACGTGATGTCCAACAGAATACTGGCACTCCAGTGTCTTCCCATTTCAACTCCCCAGATCACAAGGGCAAAGATGACATCCGTGTCACTGGTATTGTCCTCTGTCACTCTGGCGACCGCAGCCGCTATACTTTGGAAAATCGCCTCATAGTCCAGTATGGTTCGCTGACCCCACGAGGCATGCATGTATCACACTCATACACATAGTTTCCTTTCGGCTGCTCCTTCCCTCTTGCATAGCCCTCTCTACCACCCATGTGGTGGCTCTTTAGTCTATCTACTATGCCACGCTATTCTTAGTTCTTCTCCACTAGTCCCCGTTGAGGCACTTCGGTTTTCTCCTATATACCTTTTTTCTGCGCTACTTAGCCCTCATATGTTTTTATTGCACCACACCCTCATACATCTCACTCTTTCCGCCTTTTGAATACCTGTCATTCCACTGTTCTATTCTTTCTCCTTCGAGTTTGCACACTGACCCGGTTTGAACCCTTCCACACACACGATTGTCCCCGTATGGACGTGCACATGCATGTAAGTGTCCATAGGCACGGGTATTGGTATATATTGTACACGCATATACATGCATGTATATGTGCTCTTGCTTGTATGCATACACATGTATGTGTGTGGATATGTATGTGTATGTTGATATGTATTAGTATGTGCACTTCTTCTTGCATGTGTACATATGTATACACGCATCTGTGTGTGTATACATGTATTTATGGGCCCTTAGATACTTTCAGATATTGCCTGTGCCTTTGTAGTCGACGTACCTAGATAGCGTTCCCCCCACTCGTGTATTTTTAGAACCCTTCACCTCTGACCACAGGGTATAAATTACAGCTACACCCGTGAGAAATTCCTTTCACAGCCTGACCACTGTCCACGACACACAGGGAAGTCAACATATTTCGATTATTTTGTTTTTGATGTTTCATTACTAGTTAGCTATGTAGGATTAGTTTTATTTATTCACATATCTGTGTGTGTATGTTGTTTGTTTGTTCCTGCTGAAGGCCTATTGAGCCGAAGCGTCGTTCGCATCTGTGTCGTCTATTAATCACGTAAATCTTCTAACATACCATTTATTATTATTATTATTTTTTTTTTCAATATTTTTTTTCAATTTTTCCTCGAATTCAGCTTTACTGCAGCTTCGCATTTTTATGCATTCATTTGCATTTCTTTGCCTTAACCCCTCAATAAAAATGAGAAAGAGAGTTCATCAGTGCAATATAGAACCAATTCTGACCTATGGAAGCGAATCATGGACAGTAGACAAACAAATGAAAAGACGGTTAGAGGCCACAGAGATAGGATTTCTCAGAAGAATGTTGAAAGTTCCCTGGACAGCTAAAAAGACCAATGAGGAAGTTCTCAAAGAGGTTAACACAAAAAGGGAGCTCTTAAAAACATAAGAAAGAAGCAATCAACATTTTTCGGGCACGTCATGAGAAGAGGAAAGTTGGAATACTTGGTTACAACTGGCAAAATAAAAGGAAAGAGAGATCGCGGACGACAAAGAGAGAAAATACTGGATAGCTTGGTGTCATGGCATGGAAAACAGTCAACAACAGAACTGATACGATGCACTGTAGATAGAAGATTGTGGAGGGACATGATCGACTACGCCAACCGGCAGGGTACATGATGATGATGATGATGATGATATCATGTTAATAATAAGTTATCTGACACTGTTCTTAATAATTTTTAAAAATATTTAAATCAACAAAGTAAACAGCCTATTTATTCGAACATTCAGCACGATCAAAGGGTCGTTGTTTTGATTCCTGGTGGACACACTTCAGTCAACCCGATTATAAAAATTTGCAAATGACAAAGCATTGTGTTAAAAAATTGATTGAAAATAAATTTAAGAATTAACATTAAGCTAGTCTTTAAATGTTTAAATCTGGTAATATGTCTTCATTGTTCTTTTTTCATTATCGAAGGTATCTTATGGATTTTTCAAAAGCATTTTATTTCAAATTAATAGATTTTCTTCCTTGTTTGCGAGATTACCCATGATTCACAAACATGTGTTGCTATCGGGAAGATAGATGTTCTCAGTAATTTAGTTTTACTGCCTTGCTGGTATTGTGCCACTCCAACCTCATGATTTGCTTTATGACTACGTAAAGATAAAGGTAAAGTACGAGACTTGAACCGGCGTCTTAGCACGCGAGTTTCCACCCATATGTGCTCGGCCGCCTATCCAGAAATTTTCGGAAATTTTACAACTCACACTGCTCCCAACGGGAATCGAAGACGGGTTGTCCGAACGTCGGTAGTCCAGTCGGGTGGTTTTCCCAACTACTTTATGACTACCTTTATCAATTAATGACTTGATTATTTACAACAGAAGCTCCGGTAATGATTTTAGACTTCGTGCACTGAAGTAAGGAGAAAAAGTAACCAACGAGGATATCGAGGGGCAGGGAAGGAGTCCTTGTGGACCAGTTTATCGTTTCACACTGCGGTGGTTGCTAGGGAGGAGATCTTAAGGATCGTTATTCGATGTGTCTCGATTTGGGGGCCTCGGTAGCCTAGTTGGGAAAACCACGCGACTGAGCTACCGACGTTTGGACAACCCGTGTTCGATTCCCGCTGGAAGCAGTGTCAATTGTACTAGTGGTTAGAAAAAAAAGTTCCCCGCGGTCGCCCCACAGGTTGCAGAAATGGGTGTCAGGGTATTACTCTGTGAAGGTGAGAAATGCCGCCCCGCATCGTGAGTTTCGATGCTTGAAGCGACACTATCCAGAAGTCTCCGAACATTTCTGTATAGACGATCGTACACATATGGGTGAAAACTCACGTGCTAAGATTCTATAATTCAAGTCTCGTATTTTACCTTTACTTACTATTCAATGTGCGATCGGGATAATTCGACGACTAAGTAACTAGAGCAAGAATCTTGAGATAACTCTAAAAGCTGAGATGTACTACAAGGGCCAGCGAGAAAAGAAATAAACGAAGAGACCTCTCATGCTTTCACTGCTTTCCCCCCATGCTGCAAATTATGGGGATTATGGTGTTAGTGTCGGTATTGCTTTTTTTTTTTTTTTTTTACTGCTGGAATATGTATGGGCAATAGCTGTTAGAACTACACCAGTGCTGTCTTTATTTCCACACACACAAAAAGAGTAAAGGTCAAGGTAAAGGTCAAAGTAAAGTACGAGACATGAACCGGCGTCTTAGCACGCGAGTTTCCACCCATATGTGCTCGGCCGCCTATCCAGAAATGTTCGGATATTTCTGTAACTTCAAACATCGAAACTCAGATGCGAAGCGACATTCCTCACCTTCCCAGTGTAATACCCTGGTACCCATTTCTGCCAACGGCTGGGTCGACCGTTAGGGTATTTTTTTTCCAACCACGAGTTCAATTCACACTGCTCCCAGCGGGAATCAAACACGGGTTGTCCGAACGTCGGTAGCCCAGTCGGGTGGTTTTCCCAACTAGGCTACCGGGGCCCCCAAAAAGAGTACTATCGGCTATTATGAAGCATTCAACAGTCGGCTAGAATGAAACATCTGACAGCCGACAATAACGTTAGCATAGTACAGCTGGCTATATGTAGCATGGACAGATGTCTATAATGTAAAATAGGACAGCCGGCTATAATGTAGCATAGTACAGCTGGCTATAATGTAGCATGGACAGCTATCTACATTGTAAAATAGGACAGCAGGCTAGAATGTAGCATAGTACAGCTGGGGACTTCCTTTTCAAAATGGTGGAACGTTTAGAGTTCTCTCGATCGCTGCAGAAAACGCATCTGGAGTCTTGATTAATTTCGGCTCTGTGATGAAATTTTCTGTGTTGAAATCAAAATGATGTTCTACTTAGCAAATCTGCGCCGACGAAGTGGACAAATCTGCACCGCCGAGTACACACAGCAATGTTCTTTTTGACAAGTCAAGTATTGTAAAAGCTACCTTCACCATCTAGTGTTGACATGCGGTTTACGTCACATTGAGTGCTGTTCAATGGCCGACGTTGGAATTGTTTGACGCAAGTTATTTACAAGCTGAAACGCATTAATGTGAACTGCTCCGTCAAGTCGTCCGAAGATTTTCCTATTTGGGGAATTTTCACCGTGTTTCGTTCGTTGTATGCTAACCGTAGGGTCTGTTGTTTGATGTGTGACAGGGATAATTCGACGACTGCGTGTTTATATGTTCGGTTGGAGTCAAGAAAGATATCCTAACATCATCAAGCGCTATATATTTTTTGTTCTCAATATGACGATCATCATTTTCGGAGGACGTGAACTTCTGGTATATGGCGGATAGGCGGCAGGAACCATTGAAGGCTATGTCTGAAAAGTGTTGCTTGTTGCAGTTTCCTCATATTCCAAGTCCGGCTTGTTGCAGGAGCTACTGAGGTAAGTGCTCTGTGCACACCGTGAGCTGTGTGTCTCATCTGTTTTTGATCATGTTTCGATATTCCAATTGTTTACGATGAATGATGATATCGTGCGACAGGGAACATTTGGCTGTGTTCACTTTCTGTGCGGTTTGGCCTTATGTCTTTTGGCGTGTGCTGAGACTGCTACGATGGGGACTACAGTTACCTTTCTTTTTTTGGGAGATGAGTTAGTAATTCGGATGATTCCACTGGCACGGGCGGTTGAGCGAATATGGATTTTAATTCGTTTGCAGTGATACCGAGGCCTTCCATAACAAATAACAAATAGGACAGCTGGATATAGGTAGCAAGGACAGTTGTCTATAATGTAAATAGTACAGCCGACAATAATGTAGCATAGTACAGCTGGCTATAATGTAGCATGGACAGCTGTCTATAATGTAAAATAGTACAGCCGACAATAATGTAGCATAGTACAGCTGGCTATAATGTAGCATGGACAGCTATCTATAATATAAAATAGTACAGCCGACAATAATGTAGCATAGTACAGCCGGCTATAATGTAGCATGGACAGATGTCTATAACGTAAAATAGGACAGCCGGCTAGAATGTAGCATAGAACAACCGGCTATAATGTAGCATAGTACAGTCGGCTATAATTTAATCTCTGACGGCCGACTATAATGTAGCAGATTTCAATCAGCTAATATGTAACATATGACAGCCGACAAGAATGTAGCATAGGACAGTCAGGTGAAATGTAGCATAGTACAGCCTGCTATATTAAAACATAGGACAGCCGCCTAGAATGTGGCATAGTACAGTCGGCTAGAATGTAGCATGGGACAGCCGACTACAGTGTAACATGGGACAGCCGGCTATTATATAATATCTGACAGTCGGCTATAATGAAACATCTGAGAGCCAGCTACAATGTAATATCTGACAGCCGGCTAGAATGTAACATCTGAGAGCCGACTGTAACGTAACGTCTGGCAGCCAGTTATAGTGTATCATCCTATAGTCGGCTAGAATGTAATATATGACAGTCGTATATGATGTAATATCTGACAGTCGGCTATAATGTAATATTTGCTAATCGGCTATAATGTAACAACTGACAGTCGATTGCAATGTAATATATGACAGTCGGCTATAATGTAATATCTGACAGTCGACTATAATGTAATATATGACAGTCGGCTTAATGTAATATATGACAGTCGGCTATAATGTAATATATGACAGTCGGCTATAATGTAATATATGACAGTCGGCTATAATGTAATATATGACAGTCGACTATAATGTAATATATGACAGTCGGCTATAATGTAATATATTACAGTCGACTATAATGTAATATAGGACAGTCGACTATAATGTAACATATGACAGTCGGCTATAATGTAATTCATTACCGCTGACTATTATGTAGATAAAAACCATCGTCATATATGACAGTGGACTATAATGTAACATATGACAGTCGGCTATAATGTAACATATGACAGTCGGCTATAATGTAACATATGACAGTCGGCTATAATGTAACATATGACAGTCGGCTATAATGTAACATATGACAGTCGGCTATAATGTAACATATGACAGTCGGCTATAATGTAACATATGACAGTCGGCTATAATGTAATATATGACAGTCGGCTATAATGTAATATATGACAGTCGACTATAATGTAACATATGACAGTCGGCTATAATGTAATATATGACAGTCGACTATAATGTAATATATGACAGTCGGCTATAATGTAATATATGACAGTCGACTATAATGTAACATATGACAGTCGGCTATAATGTAATTCATTACCGCTGATTATTATGTTGATAAAAACCACCGTCGTAACTTCTTTGTACAATCATGAATCGCCACGACAATAGAGGAAGATACTATGCAATCCATTTTTGACAATAGAAACAAGAAAAAGAGTTCTTAAATGTTACGTAGAGCCAGTCTCAACATATTGATGTGAATCATGGACAATAGGACAACAGACAAAAAAATCACTGGAGTCTGTAGAAATGTGGTTTTACAGAAGAATGTTGAGAATACCATGAACAGCTAAGAGGAGTAATGAAAATGCTCTGAAAGAGGTCAAAGCAAAAAGAGAGCTAATTTCTAATATTAGGAAGAAACAATCATCATTTTTTGGCCATGTAATGAGAAGAGAACAACTGGAATATATTGTAACAACTGGAAAAATTGAGGGACGAAGAGATAGAGGGAAACAAAGAGAAAAGATACCAGACAGCTTAAGAGAATGGCTTGGCAGAAGGGCAACAACAGAAATGATAAATAACTGTCGAGATCGAAAGTTGTGGAGAGACATGATCACCTACGCCAGCAAGCCCGGTACTTGATGATGATTATGATTATGTAGCTCTAGCTACAATGTAGCTTTTATCAGCTTCGTTGTGATGTGCTCCTAACAGTCGGCTGTAGTGTAATATCTAAGAGCCAGCTATAATGTAGTATCTGACAGCCGGCAAAATGGAGTATCGTACCGCCGGCTGTAAGGTAACATGTGAGAGCCAGTTATAATGTAGCATCTGACAGCCGACTAGAATGAAGTATCGTACGGCCGGCTAGATTGAAGTATCGTACAGCCGGCTAGACTGAAGTATCGTACAGCCAGTTAGATTGAAGTATCGTACAGCCGCTAGATTGAAGTATTGTACAGCCGGCTAGACTGAAGTATCGTACAGCCGGCTAGACTGAAGTATCGTACAGCCAGTTAGATTGAAGTATCGTACAGCCGCTAGAATGAAGTATCGTACAGCCAGTTAGATTGAAGTATCGTACAGCCGGCTAGACTGAAGTATCGTACAGCCAGTTAGATTGAAGTATCGTACAGCCGGCTAGACTGAAGTATCGTACAGCCAGTTAGATTGAAGTATCGTACAGCCAGTTAGATTGAAGTATCGTACAGCCGCTAGAATGAAGTATCGTACAGCCGGCTAGACTGAAGTATCGTACAGCCGGCTAGACTGAAGTATCGTACAGCCAGTTAGATTGAAGTATCGTACAGCCGCTAGATTGAAGTATCGTACAGCCAGTTAGATTGAAGTATCGTACAGCCAGAAGATTGAAGTATCGTACAGCCAGTTAGATTGAAGTATCGTACAGCCGCTAGATTGAAGTATCGTACAGCCAGTTAGATTGAAGTATCGTACAGCCAGTTAGATTGAAGTATCGTACGGCCGCTAGATTGAAGTATCGTACAGCCGACTAGATTGAAGTATCGTACAGCCGGCTAGATTGAAGTATCGTACAGCCAGTTAGATTGAAGTATCGTACAGCCGGCTAGATTGAAGTATCGTACAGCCGGCTAGATTGAAGTATCGTACAGCCGGCTAGATTGAAGTATCCTACTACTGCTGTCCACGGCTGTAAGGTAACATCTGACAATCGACTATAATAAAGCGTCTACTTCTTGCGCTTAATTGCTCTTGTCTTCGCTAATTGTGTTGTGCTGGCGTTGTCATGTCAAATTTACTTAATGTCTCTTTGATTGAGCATAATCATAGTTGGAATCCATGGATTTTCCTTTGCTTTACCACCCATTATATCTACGTAGTGAGATCAAATGTCTAGTGCTCGTATATAAGAGAGAAAAAAACCAGGAAGTCATGTGTACACTAATCGTTCTTTTGCAGTTAAAATAAAAAAAATAAAGAGTAGGACACATATGGCCGCTACCTGGGCAAAAATTATTGAGAGATAAAGATCTATCCAATTACCCTTTCAATTGTGCGCTTCATTACCGCCAGTAATGAGGTGACATGTGTTATTACCATAGACCAAAGACAGCATAAACAGTATTGATCATAAATAGGAAAGGCTTGTACAAGTGTCATTTATTGTTACCAGATAATATTACTTTGGAAACCGATTGAAGATTACTATCATGCATTCATTAAGGCGGTTATTTCACGGAAGAGTTGCCTTTATTTGTTTACCGTTTTCTGAGACTTTCCATTTGTTTTACATTTCTGTCTCTGCTTCCCTATACACAGCCGTTGTCGTCATGACTCAATGTAGCAAGCAGTTAGGAAACGTCAATAGAGCCTGGGAGTACGGTGCGCCCAATCTTTCGATTGCATCATGCGCTCAACACACCATATTGAACAGCTACTCAGAAGAGTTGCTTAAGAACTACACAAGTTATGCCCTCACAGACCTGGCATTTGTCAGCGAGAGAACTAAACAAGTTATGCCCCGACAGACCTGGCATTTTTCAGCAAGAGAACTAAACAAGTTATGCCCTGACAGACCTGGCATTTTTCAGCAAGAGAACTAAACAAGTTATGTCCTGACAGACCTGACATTTGTCAGCATGAGAACTAAACAAGTTATGCCCTGACGGACCTGGCATTTGTCAGCGAGAGAACTAAACAAGTTATGCCCTGACAGACCTGGCATTTGTCAGCGAGAGAATCAAACAAGTTATGCCCTGACGGACCTGAAATTTTTCCACAAGAGAACTAAACAAGTTATGCCCTGACAGGCCTGGCATTTGTCAGCAAGAGAACTGAACAAGTTATGCCCTGACAGAACTGGCATTTGTCAGCGAGAGAACTAAACCAGTTATGCCCTGACGGACCTGGCATTTGTCAGCAAGAGAACCAAACAAGTTATGCCCTGACAGACCTGGCATTTGTCAGCGAGAGAACCAAACAAGTTATACCTGACGGACCTGGCATTTTTTCCACAAGAGAACTAAACAAGTTATGCCCTGACAGGCCTGGCATTTGTCAACAAGAGAACTGAACAAGTTATGCCCTGACAGGCCTGGCATTTGTCAACAAGAGAACTGAACAAGTTATGCCCTGACAGACCTGGCATTTGTCAGCAAGAGAATTAAACAAGTTATGCCCTGACAGAACTGGCATCTGTCAGCAAGAGAATTAAACAAGTTATGCCCTGACAGAACTGGCATTTGTCAGCAAGAGAATTAAACAAGTTATGCCCTGACAGAACTGGCATTTGTCAGCAAGAGAACTAAACAAGTTATGCCTGAAAAGAACTGGCATTTGTCAGCGAGAGAACTAAACAAGTTATGCCCCGACAGACCTGGCATTTGTCAGCATGAGAACTAAACAAGTTATGCCTTAAAAAAACTGGCATTTGTCAGCATGAGAACTAAACAAGTTATGCCCTGACAGAACTGGCATTTGTCAGCATGAGAACTAAACAAGTTATGTCCCGACAGACCTGGTATTTATCAGCATTAGAACTAAACAAGTTATGCCCTGACAGAACTGGCATTTGTCAGCATTAGAACTAAACAAGTTATGTCCTGACAGACCTGGCATTTGTCAGCATGAGAACTAAACAAGTTATGTCCTGACAGACCTGACATTTGTCAGCATGAGAACTAAACAAGTTATGCCCTGACAGAACTGGCCTTTGTTAGCATGAGAACTAAACAAGTTATGCCCCGACAGACCTGGCATTTGTCAGCATGAGAACTAAACAAGTTATGCCCTGACAGACCTGGCATTTTTTCAGCATGATAACTAAATAAGTTATGCCCTAACAGAACTGGCATTTGTCAGCATGAGAACTAAACAAGTTATGCCCTGACAGACCTGGCATTTGTCAGCATGAGAACTAAACAAGTTATGCCCTGACAGACCTGGCATTTGTTAGCGAGAGAACTAAACAAGTTATGCCCTGACAGACCTGGCATTTGTCAGCATGAGAACTAAACAAGTTATGCCCTGACAGACCTGGCATTTGTTAGCGAGAGAACTAAACAACTGTGCGGCCGGGATTTAAACTCACAACCTCTCTGTCTCAAGACCGGCGTCTAGCCTCAAGACCAACCAGTCTCCCATGTGAGTATATAAATATTCATCATCATCATCAGGTACCATGTCGGTGATCTTTTATTATGCAATTTGGATAAGCTGTTCTATATTTTCTCTGTTGTTTCTGTGGCCTCCAACGATTTCTTTTTCTCTTGTCCGACTGTTCAGAATTCACTGACATATGTCAAGTCTGACCTAGGTTACCGACACCTTCGTTTGCTTCTTCGATACCCACAGTCAGCTCGCTTTGGAGAACCGATTCGTAGCCCGTTTTGGTAATCTCCACCCGAGAGGTTTCAACTCCTTTCACTTGTTTCCTTTAATCTCTTACTTCCTCTTGCTATCTCCTCTGTGTCTTGTCATTACTCCTCATTGTGTTCTCTTTATCGTCTCTCCTGCCCCTCTCCGCCCTCCCACCACACTGTTTTCTCTCCCCCCATACCCTATGAACCCCTCCTGTCCTCCATCCTCAGAGGAATCCTTCTCCTTGTTCTATATTTTTGGGCTCTCTTTTAGCCCTCGAGATCCTACCTTCCCTATTGACTATACACCACGTGACCAACAGACACATGTTCTACCCACTCTTCCGCCACTTTGTGATTAGTTCTCGCCTTTCGTTTTTGTTTTTGTATTAATATTTGTTTTTTCTCCTCTACCTGATGAAGACTTTTGCCGAAACGTCGTAGTCTTGTCTCATCTCTACACAGATGTAGCTGCTTAATATAATTGTGTGTTTGATTTACATGTTTTCTACAAGCGACTCCGTATAATATTTAATATTGTATATATTTTACATTTGTGCCCGGCCCAACATAACACTGAGAGGACTCTTTTTTCTTATTTCCATTCATAAAAATGGTTGGATACTATTGTTCCCATTCTATTTTTCTTATATCTTTGCTGTCAATATTTATTCTCTCTAAAATTGTGATTGTTTCTTGTTGCTTTACTTTGTCAAATGCTTTGGTGCTATCTATTAATAAACATAAGTACGACCTAGTATGATAACTTAGTGGTTAATGAGCTGGACTACAAAGGACAAGAGGTAGGGTTCGATCCAACCGACGGCCTCCGGGTTCACCCAGCTTTAATAGATACCGGATTTTTTTCTGGGAACGTAAAGCGGCACGGGCGTAATACCGATACCGACCACATTATTCCAAAAATCATGTGCCGAAGGTCTGTAAAATTTATGGTCACTAATACCATATTCCGTATACGCCACTTGACGTGAAGGGGGTACTTTACTTTTTTTTAAACATTTATTATGACGTATGTGGAATTATTCCTAGCTTTACTTCCAAATCAACATTGTATTTCATTAATGTTTCATTTAGTGTTTCTTACTCTTCGTCCTGATGAGTTGAGGCCCCTGACTTTACAAAGCATTTACAATAGTGGTATTCCGTTTGCCTTGTGTCTATTTCAAATACGTTTGATTCCACCAGCCTTTGACTAAAGTCTCACTAACAGTTGTTTTATTCTAGGTTATCCTTCGTTAGCCTGTTGCTCTCACGATTATGCCTGCAAGGCTTATGAAAGGTGCCAGTATCTCTGTCCAATACATATAATGACTGGTATCTCACATAATCTGACAATTTCGGGGACCTCGGTAGCCTAAATGGGAAAACCACCCGACTAGGCTACCGACGTTCGGACAGTCCGTGTTCTATTCCAGATGGAAGCAGTGTGAATTGTTCTAGTGGTTAGAAAAAAATATCCTCCCGGTCGACCCAGCCGCTAGCAGAAATGGGTACCAGGGTATTACTATGGGAAGGTGAGGAATGGCGCCTCGCATCGTGAGTTACGATGCTTGAGACAACACTAACTACGTGCTAAGACGCCGATTCAAGTCTCGTACTTTACCTTTAGCTTTACTCACATATACACACATACATATATATATATATATATATATATATATATATATAAGTTGCATGACAACAAAATAACAGAAAGTAGTCATTGAGCTACACCATTTAAGACATTTTGCAAAGCAACGAAAAATTGCTTCATTTTTCTGTCTGCAACCTTCCTTTGGAAAGTGTCCAAACTCTGGCACACACTGTTCGTCATCGTTTCTAATCTTCTTCGCTGGGTTATCTTTAGCCTGCCCCTCGTTCGCCATCCACCGGAAGTTTACTGTATGGCAGATACAGCGCGTGTTTCTTGATCTATTCTGAACATGTGACCTATTTAACTCCAATCTCCCAGTTATCGTTGTATTTTCTCACTTTTTTCATACACAAAAACAGATATGCGCAGACAAACGCGCACAAATATACTGACAAACACATGCATACACAGACAAACGATTCTACTTCATCCCATAACGATAGGGGTGTTTGGGCACCACAGACAGATTTCGTCAAACTTCACAAAAGTCGAGGCCTGTCCATTGCTTGATATTATCATCCCATTTCTTTCTCTGTTTACCTCTCCTTCTCCCTCCTTTCACAGTTCTTTGCAGAGTGGTCTTTGCTAGAGCAGATGATTGAGATATGTGGCCAATCCATTTCATTTAGCTTTTCTTCACTCTGTTCTACAAAACAAAATGTACACTGATTCCTTTTTGAATCTTTTCGCGAATGTTTTCATTTGTGATACGATCTAAGTAAGAGATGCTAACAAACCTTACGACAACATTTCATCTCCACAGCTTGTATTTTATTCTGTAGTCCTGCTGTAATGGCCCATGTTTTGCATGAGTATAGAAAAATTAACCTCAGACGGAAGATGTACAACAGAGGCGAGATGCAGAATGGCTCAGACAAAAGCAGCTTTCCAAAAAATGAGGAAGATACTATGCAATCCATTTTTGACAATAGAAACAAGAAAAAGAGTTCTTAAATGTTATGCAGAGCCAGTCTTAACATATGGATGTTAATCATGGACAATAGGACAAACAGACAAGAAAATCACTGGAGGCTGTAGAAATGTAGTTTTAAAGAGAATTTTGAGAATACCATGGACAAATAAGAAGAGTAATGAAAACATTCTGAAAGAGGCCAAAGCAAAAAGAGAGCCAATCTCCAATACTAGGAAGAAACAATCATCATTTTTGGCCATGTGAGAAGAGAACAGCTAGAATATATTGTAACAATAGGGAAAATTGAGGGACGAAGAGATAGAGGGAAGCAAAGAGAAAAGATACCAGGCAGCTTAAAAGAATGGCTTGGCAAAAGGTCAACAACAGAAATGATAAATAACTGTCGTGATCGAAAATTGTGGAGAGACATGATCACCTACTCCAGCAGGCATGGTACTTGATGATGATAGAAAAATTGCAACAACAATGATGCGCACCAACCTAATTTTAGAGTCAAAACGGATGTTATCTTAAAATAGGTTTTAGCTTAGCAAGGGTTTCTATAGTTTGTGCTAATCAGGTAAACACACATTTATACATATATCATCATCATCATCATCAAGTACCATGCCTACTGGAGTAGATGACCAAGTATGTCCACAACTTTCGATCTCGACATTTATTTATTATTTCTGATGTTACCTACTGCCAAGTAATTCTCTTAAGTTGTCTGGTATCTTTTCTCTTTGCTTCCCCCTGTCTTTTCGTCCCTCTACTTTCCCAGTTGTTACAATATATTCCAGCTGTTCCCGTCTCATTACATAGCCAAAAAATGATGATTGTTTCTTCCTAATATTGAACAAAATTAGCCCTATTTTTGCTTTGGCCTCTTTCAGAACGTTTTCATAGCTCTTCTTAGCTGTCCATGGTCTTCTCAACATTCTTCTGCAAAACCACATTTCTGCAGCCTCCAGAGATATTCATGTATGTTGTCCTAATGTCCATGATTCATATCCATATGTTAAGACTGGCTCTACATAAAATTTAAGAACTCTTTCTTATTTCTCTAATTTAAAAGTCAAACTTTTAAAAAAAATTAGGAAGATAATGTGTAATCCATTTTTGACAATATGCTGTAATATATATATATATATATATATATATATATATATATATATATATATATATATATATATATATATATATCATCATCATGTACCATGCCGGCCGGCGTAGGCGATCATGTCCCCCTAAAATCTTCTATCTACAGTGCATCGTATCAGTTCTGTTGTTGACTGTTTTCCATGCCATGACATCAAGCTATCCAGTATTTTCTCTCTTTGTCGTCCGCGATCTCTCTTTCCTTTTATTTTGCCAGTTGTAACCAAGTATTCCAACTTTCCTCTTCTCATGATGTGCCCGAAAAATGTTGATTGCTTCTTTCTTATGTTTTTTAAGAGCTCCCTTTTTGTGTTGGCCTCTTTGAGAACTTCCTCATTGGTCTTTTTATCTGTCCAGGGAACTTTCAACATTCTTCTGAGAAATCCCATCTCTGTAGCCTCTAATCGTCTTTTCATTTGTTTGTCTACTTTCCATGATTAGCTTCCATAGGTCAGAATTGGTTCTATATAGCACCGATGAACTCTCTTTCTCATTTTTATTGACACAGATTTGTTGCATAAGATATTTTTCATTTTCTGAAATGCTATTTTGGCCTGAGCTATTCTGCTTTTTATTTCCGTGGTGCATCTCCCATCTGATGTAATTATTGTGCCCAAGTATTTGAAACGTTGTACTTGTTTCAGATTTGTCTCGTTTATTTTTATGCTGCATGATGG
The DNA here is from genome assembly GCA_032433765.1 of Megaustenia siamemsis. Lineage (NCBI taxonomy): Eukaryota > Metazoa > Mollusca > Gastropoda > Stylommatophora > Ariophantidae > Megaustenia > Megaustenia siamemsis. The sequence goes on from JAVIAB010000050.1 coordinate 68,295,749, forward strand.
TGATGATTGTTTCTTCGATATAACCATTACTTCTGTTTTCTTACTATTCAGACTGAGACCTTTCTTGTTGCTTTCTTCTACTATTATGTCTATCATTTCAAGTAGTTCGTTCTCTGTCTCTGCTATTAAGACTGTGTCATCCGCATATATATCCGCATATATATAAATAATAATAATAATAATAATAATAATGTGTACACATCCTGGATGGTGAGTTGTGTTGACATAGGAGACCTCGTTTTGCTTTATTTCTAACAAAATTCAACTTCTCAAGCAAAGCCAGGAAATCTTTTTTAAAAAGTCATTGCAGCCCGCCATATCACCATTTCAATGTTTAGAGCTAGTTTTCTTCTCGTTTCAGTTAGCTGGCATTACATCAACAACATTTGCTGCTTGTCTACACCTATTGTCTCTCTCTAACCATATATAAAATACATTTTTCTCCATATAACTTATGTCTGTCTGTCTGTCTGTCTGTCTGTCTGTCTGTATGTCGTTTCCAAGAGTGTGGACCTATTTCACGTTCTCTCTATCGCTGCAGAAGTTGCATTTAGGGTCTGATTAATTTCGGCTCTCCATTGCAATTTAATGCGTTAAAGTCAAAATGATGGTCTACTTAACACATCTGCGCCGAAGAAGAGGAGTGGTACGCACGGCAATATTCCTTTTTGATAAATCAAGTTTTGTGAATGCGACCTTCCACCATCTAGAGTTGATCCTCATCAAGGCCAGCTCCTTGTCGTGGGGATGGGGCTTAACAGTCACCAGGGACTGAAAACCAAGACTGGCCAGGCCTTCCTACAACCAAGCAAGACCACAGTCTGCTCTAGCAAGTTCAAGTGCTGAAGTCGGAGGCAACCAGCCAAAAGGCGCACAAAAATCAGGATGCCACGCACTCAACGCAAATGGAAGAATGTCTATAACCGCAAATCGATATGGCACTCGCCCTGTGATGGACACTCAGGCAGGAGCAGCGCCGGGCCCTCAGCCTCGAAAGGGCCCAACCTCTAATACTGGATGTCCTTCTCAACCGCTCTGTGGAGTCAGGGGGCGAGAGAATAGAGCTACTGGCCAATCCAAAATAAGACCACTTAAAATAATGCACTGGAATGCTGAAGGCATCAACAGCAAAAGAGATGGGTACAGTAAAAAGATAGAATTAGAGAATATCCTGCATGAAGAACAAGTAAGCATATGATGTTTGCAGGAAACCCATCTAAACAACGACATAGCCTTGAAGATTAGGGGATACCAGTGCTACCGATCTGACAGAAAAAATAGACAAAAGGGCGGAATACTGACTCTTGTAAGGAACAACATTAATGCATGTCAGATTGAAGTGTATATGGATGGGGCGGAATATCAAATACTGCACCTCAGGACAGGAAATACAGACTTCCATCTACTTAACTACTACTGTCCGAGTGACCGCCCACTAGCACTAGACACAATTACATTACAAGAAAGAATAATTGTATGTGGAGACTTTAACAGCCATTCACAGAGCTGGGGCTATGAACATATGGACAAGAGAGGTGAAGGGCTTGAAAATTGGCAGGATGACAATGGGCTTATACTATTAAACCAGGCAACAGATCCACCAACATTCTACTCCAGATCATGGCATACCACATCTACACCAGACCTTGCTTTCCATTCACCAGACCTGGATTGGAATATCACACGAATTGTTGGGAAACAACTTGGAGGCAGCGACCACCGACCAGTCTTTTTAGTGGTACAAAATAAGGCCATCAGGGAGAGCAGCACTCTCTCCAGATGGAATTACAAAAAGGCAGACTGGAAAATGTATCAACACTACACCAGTGTACTGACTAAAGATATAAATACAGATAGAAACATCAACAAAATAGTTGATGAATTCAGTAGACTAATAATACAAGCTGCCAGTGAAACAATACCTAGAGGGGCACGGAAACACTACAAACCATACTGGAGTAGTGAACTAGAGCAACTACACAATGACATGGAAACATCTCGAAAGCAAGCAGAAAATAACCCTTGCCAAGAACACCACAACAACTACCAGCATGCTAAAGCCAAATTTCAACGGGCTAAACTACAAGCCAGACGGAGAAGCTGGAAAGAGAAAACAGAGTCCTTGAATCTTGAACGAGACACAAGAAAAGTGTGGAAGCTTGTAAAACAGCTGAATGATGAGGGTACAGAAAGGAACACCAAAATTACACTGAAGAAGGATGGAAACATTCTAACAGGTAAACATGCAGCAAATTACTTTGCAGACTCCTTTGCAAATGACAATAATATTGAAACTAGCCTAGAAAAACAAGAGACCCGTTTAAAACAACAAAATGCAAGACAAGAAGAGACCACACATGAAGTAATGGAAACACCCATTACACAAAGAGAGCTAGAGCTGGCAATATCCAAATTAAAAATGAAAAAGTCACCAGGCAGTGATGGAGTGTCCAATGAAATGATTAAGAACTTGGGAACTGCAGCTAAAGCAAAACTACTGCAGATCTACAACATTTGCTGGATCACAGGTAGAGTGCCACAGGCATGGAGAGAAGCAATTATGATACCATTACTAAAGCCAGGAAAAGATGGTTCAATGACATCCAGCTATAGACCAATCAGCCTTACAAGCTGTTTGTGTAAAACAATGGAACGTATAATCAATCTCAGACTGCAGTGGTACCTGGAAAGTGAAAATCTCCTTGTCCCACAACAAGCAGGCTTTAGACAGTGTTACTCTACCGAAGATCAAGCAACCTATCTTTCCCAGGAAATTGAAGATGCGTTTCAAGAAAAGAAACTGGTACTAGCAGCATGGATAGACCTAAAGAAAGCATTTGATAAGGTATGGAAGGAAGGGCTTTTGAAGAAACTGAGAAATTATGGAGTAAATGGCAGGATGTACAAATGGGTCAAAGCATACCTGCATAACAGGAGAGCCAGAGTGCAACTGGATGGTCTTAAGAGTAAGAAGGTCTTATTGCGCCAGGGCGTTCCACAAGGAGGGGTACTATCTCCAACACTTTTTCTGATCTACATCAATGACCTAGTTACTGAACTACCACATGGCATCAAAGTGGCAATGTATGCAGATGACTTGGTAATGTGGTGCACAGAGGAGTATGCAACAGTGGCCTCCAAATTGCTACAAAGAGCTATGAATGCACTGAATTCATGGACAAATAGATGGTGTATCAGCATCAATACAGACAAATGCAGTACTACACTTTTCACACTCTCCCCAAAACAAAAAGCAGGAGCCATCTACATAAACAATGAGCCTGTGAAAGAAGACATACAAGCTACATATCTCGGAGTTACATTTGATAACAAACTATCTTGGAAACAGCAGATAAATAAGGCAACCAAAAAGCAAGGAGGAAATTGGCTATTCTAAGAAAGTTGTGTGGAACCACATGGGGTGCGAGTGGGAAAATACTCAGTAAAGTTTACCAACAGAGTATACGCCCACATTTAGAATATGGATCATCCGCATGGTGCTCAGCATCAAACACCACATTGCAAGAACTGGATAAAGTACAAAACCAGGCACTTAGGGTCATCACAGGAGCAATGAAATCAACACCAATATTGGAGATGGAGAAATTGTGGAGGATACCAGCACTGAGAGAACGGAGAGACACAAAGGTGCTGATACAGGCAGAAAAATTTGTATGCATGCCGAGACATCCAATGAAGGACAGATTCCAAAATCTTGCATTGGGACGACTTAAGAGAAGCAGTTTTATCCACCAAGCCAAGCGTATTAGTAGACAAACACCAGACATGCCAAGAGTTGTTAAACCCCTTCTGCCCATACCAGAACAGACTCCCTGGACAGATGAATCAGGATTATCAGTTCAAATACGGACAGAAGTGAAAGGAATAGTTGACAAAGAGGAACAAAATAGTCTACAGCGAAAAACAATAACTCTCAGTTTCCTGGATGAAGAATACCCACAAGACCTATGGATCCGTGTGTACACAGATGGATCAGCACAGAATGCAGTAAAGAATGGGGGAGCAGGTGCATATATAGAGTACCCAAATAACACTAGGGATATGAATAAAATAGCAACAGGGAAATATTGTCACAATTATGATGCAGAAATACAAGCAATAAAGTTGGCAATAGAAAAGCTGCTGAACAGTAATCTTAGCCCACAGCCTGTAGTGTTTTTGACAGATGCAAGATCAGTACTCCAGGCACTACAATCCAGAAAATTACCACATCTACAGACCTTATTGACTGAACTCTGCAAGCACCACAGGGTTGCCCTGCAGTGGATCCCGTCTCACTGTGGAATACCAGGAAATGAGAAAGCAGATCAGTTGGCAAAGGAAGGTTCAACAGGCACACAACTAGATACACCAGTCACATACCATCATAAGAAACAGATAATCAAATCAATCAGAGGACCACAAGCCCCATATCAGGATGCCTTTCATAATATGAATAGATATGAACAAGTTATCATTATACGCCTAAGAACAGGACACAATCGACTCCATAGTCACATGTATACAAAATTCAAGATCGGCACATCAACTACTTGTACATGTGGACAGGCACCCCAGACTGCTGAACACATACTTCAAGACTGCACTGAATATAGTAGACTGAGGAAAATCCATTGGCCCATAGATACAACACTACAGACAAAACTATATGGGCCACTGCAAGAATTACAAAAGACAGTAAAATTCATACAGGAAACGACATTGCTGATATAGACAATACTTCGAGCGAACGAAAGATAGATAGATAGATCTAGAGTTGGTCTGTGGTTTACGTCACCTTTAGTGCATTTCAATGATCGATGTTGGAATTGTTTGACGCAAGTCATTTACATGTAACAACTCATTAATGTAGATTGCTCCGTCAAGGCAGCAGAAGTTTTATCTCTTTTGGAAATTTCCACCGTGTTTCGTTCGTTGTAGGCTACATTCACTAGAATAATCAGGAATCTACGGGCGCAGCCATTGTTGTGTGTGCTACGTCATCATAATGGCTCATCGTATATCCCTAGACCGGCCATACTCTAATCTTAAGGTCTGTTGTTTGATACGCGACGGGGATAATCCGACGACTGTTTATATGTTCGGAACTGGAGTCAAAAACAATGTCCTAACATCATCAAGCGCTATACATTAAAAAAAATATGAGTATCATCATTTTCAGGAGGACGTCAACTTCCGGTCAGTATGGTGGATAGGCGGCAGGAACCATTGAAGGCTATGTATGAAAGTGTTCCTCGTTGCAGTTTCCTCATGTTCCAAGTCCGGCTTGTTGCAGGAGCTACTGAGTTAAGTGCTCTGTGCACACCGTGAGCTGTGTGTTTCATCCGTTCTGATCATGTTTCGATGTTCCAATTATTTACGATGAATGATGATATCGTATGGCAGGGAACAGTTGGCTGTGTTCACTTTCTGTGCTGTTTCGCCATTATGTCTTTTGGCGTGTGCTGAGACTGCTATGATGGGGAATTCAGCTACCTTTCTTTGTTTGGGAGATGAGTTAGTAATTCGGATGATTCCACTGGCACGGGCGATTATGGATTTTAATTTGTTTGCAGTGATACCGGGACCTTCCACAACCGAAGAACCAAAGGTATGTCTATCTATGACTGTCTTTCTGTCTGTCTGTATGTCTATATTTCTCTAACCATATATCCATTTATTTTTTCTCCATATAACTTATGTATGTCTATCTGTATATCTATCTGTATATCTATCTGTATATCTATCTGTATATCTATCTGTATATCTATCTGTATGTCTGTATGTATGTATGTCTGTCTATTTGCCTGTCTGTATGTCTGTCTGTCTGTATGACTATCTCTCTCTCTAACCATATATCCAATTAATTTTTCTCCATATATCTTATGTCTGTCTATCTGTATATTGCAAAGTGTCTGTTCCCTGTCAACCTCCCCTATCTCTACAATAACAAAATAATATTGCTGCTAATCTCATTCTCTCATATTTCTATTAAGCAATAAATAAATGTTGTATACATTCCCCTGCACAGATTTGACATAATCCAGCCTTTATTACTTGCCGATTGCTTCGTTAATTCAGCAGATTGTGCCTACCTTGTAGTTGTCCTTCAGTTCAAAGACATCCATTATTAACGACAACAAAATAAATACTATATTAAGCTTATGAAGTTAATTCATTCTCTCGACCTCTTCTCTCTCCGTTTATCATCCATTCCTACCATCTTTTCAGGCCAGTTTAAATATTATATTTTCCTAGTTCGCATTAATATTTTCTTCCCTCCTTCTCCCCCACTTTATTTATCTCTCCATTCTTCTCCACTTGTTAAAAATTGATTTTTCTTTCTTTTCATATATCTTTCTTCTACTTTTATTGTCAATGTGTTATCTATCTTTGTGAGTGTTGTCTGTTCATCAGTCAGGCTTCTAATTTTATTAAAAATGTGTTATCTATCTTTGTGAGTGTTGTCTGTTCATCTCTCAGACTTCTACTTTCTTCTTTTGTCTATTTATTTATCTTCTTTTTTAAATCTCAATTTATTTTTTCGATTTTTCCATGAAAAATGACTCTGAATGGGTAATTTTTTGCACCTCAATTTGTTTCCTGCCCATTGTCCACTTTTTAAAGAAAATGTATATTAATTCGCGTTAAACTGACGAGTCACCAATCATTTCAGATTGATTTACTTTGAAAATTTGTCGGCAATATACCACAGTAACGAAATAGCTACCGCCGGAAAACTATGGCCCTGTGGAAGTTACCCTTGACCTCGGTGAATGACTTGAACCTGACCTTTTAACCCCAGTCACAGATAAGGAAGGCCACTTAAGGCTAACCTAAATGTACTGAATATTGCTTAAGGATTCTAACAAATGCATCCATGATTATACAAGTGAAGGAATATTTGCGAGTGGTCGTAAAAGAGCTCCATTTTCTATTTAAAAATTTGAAAGTATTTTGGTAAAACTTTGTCCTAATTTATGAAAATGTGTCTATCTCTCTACCCTATAACACGTTTAAACTTTATTTTTTTAACTTTGATCATTGCAATACAATTGTGAAGGCCCTTGAATTGTTTAAGGACAGTACGTGTTTGTTATGTGTAAATGTTTTTCCCAGAAACTCACAAATTATCTATATATTTCTTGCAAGAAGACAATCGTTGACGGAAAGAAATGTGATGTGTAAATTGTTTCTAATCATTGTTTAGTCCCTTCAAATCCTCCGTATAATAGCTTATTGTACGAAATTGAAAATCTGTAAGCCAGATATTTGACTCAAGGTAGCGAATCGGAATAGGTTAGCACGGAAGTAAACGAATTAACTGTTACTACTGCTTATAGTTTGTTGTGGTTCGTTCTGTACAAAAATAAATTTCTCTAGACATTACGAATATCGGTAAACTTGTCTTCGAAATACTCTAAAAAATTATCGAGAAAGGTAAGTTTTTTTCGGTGTTACTGAAATTAACCCGTAAATATGTCAATATTGATACAAGTGCTATTTGTTTCGGCATTTCAAATAACATCTTTGCTGTTTTGTAGCTGCGGAACTGATTTATCTATCTGATAATTACATTCTGTGCAACAATAACTGCTGTGTTCACGCAAGTTTACGACGCATCTTTGGAAATGATGCTCTGCTTAGGCGCTGTTTATTTCTTCCATAACTCATCGCATTTATGTTATCCACGCTGTTGTTTATCTTCAGTAATGAGATGTGTAGAGGTTTGATAGAACGCTGTAGAATACTTTGGATTGGTGTTACGTAACGTTTTATTTTGATTGTTACATAAGGCTTTTGATACAATTACATCTTTATTATAAAAATAAATATATGAGAAGTATCCACGAAATGAAAGAAAATTATCCGATAAGATCAATTAATATATTGGAGACAAGGGGCGCTCGATAGCAACAGAGTTGAAACTGCCAATGAGTCATAGCTGATGGCTTTCGCCAGGACTGATTAGCCAGACCTATCCAGACTCTATTCTATCTTTCCGCGGTGCCCCTAGTTAACAGACTAACCAGTCTAGTCTGGACAAGTGAATAGGGGTCGAGAGGGAAGGCAATCCAGTACTCAAAAACGCCATGCTGAAGACGAATGAAACTACAGATGCAAATATCAGACTTTTACTACAAACAATAACAACACCACACATTTACGCCCTCGTAAAGTTCTTTAAAGGACGGAAGAGGTATAACCATCTCTTTAATCATCGGATGAACATAAAGAAGACAAAATCAAATAGATCGCCTTCTGCGCTATCATTCAATTTATTCAAATGGGATTCCTGATTGTGTGATGACGCTTGTTTGCATGTTTCAGTCCCTCTCTGGTTTCTCCTGGGTTATGTTGGGTATAATTTGCCCATTTTCACATGCTGGACTCCATCTAACCCACCAAAAACACAACGAAGAGAACCAACGTGACTAGCGCTCCATGTGCGATGAGGTTCTTTAACTCCACATCCGTACTGACGTCAGCAGAAGATTTTTAAAACAAATTTCCATTTGATAGTGTAATACGACTATACTCGTATAAAATAAATTAATGATTTTGAAACGCATTCAACAAATATATGCACATCGACGGTCCAGAGACCTCATGTTTTTTTTTAGCAGTTTTCCATTCTATGGGTTGTCTTAATAGAGTTCCGGTAAAGTTTACGTTAGATGATAAGGACTGGATACTAGAATCAATTGAGATATTGTGGATTGGCATTGCGCATGGCAAAGCAAAAAGAAAATTGAGCCACGAATTCTTGGAACGTTTGAACTCATCAAACCTTTTTTCATCCATCCAGGTATTGAACCTCCAGACACATGCATTGTATTTTAGGAAAATAATAACGTATATACAATATATTTAATAAAAGTACTCTCAAACATATATCAAAGGCTTTATTTTAATTTTGTAGAAACTTTTTAATCAACATTAAAATACATTGAAATCCCCCACAGACAATAGTATTGCTAAGTTACTCAATCTTTCTTGGATTTTTGTAGATCTCTGACACGTTTTGATTTAATTTTGGGGTTGAAAAACTTCTTTCGCAGCTGTCAGTCGACACAGCGATAGTTACAAATGTTCTTTAATGTCACAACAATGTTTTGGTTTAAAGTGTCTTTTAGTTCCCACTTATGCAGCCACGAAATCTGGAACTGTCCAGTTAGTAATCTGCTAACCAGGAATGACTTCCCTACACAACACCGATGTGGCGACGAAGACGATGTATACGAAGCTGTAGCTTTCAATCACATATGTGTACTCAACATACTGTGTGCTGAATGCGTTCATTGGAAAAATAATATTTCTGTTTAGTATCTGACAATGTCTGGATTCATCAGATAACAAAACGGCGAAGATGCCCGCTCAAAAGAGAGCTAATTTCCAATATTAGGAAGAAATAATCACATTTTTTTTTCCATGTAATGTGAAGGGAAAAGTTGGAATACATTGTAACAACTTGAAAAATCGAGGGACGACGAGATAGAGGGAAGCAAAGAGAAAAGATACCAGACAGCATAAGAGAAAGGTTTGGCAGAAGGTCAACAAAGGAAATGATAAATAACTGTCGAGATCGCAAGTTGTGGAGAGACATGATCACCTACGCCAGCAGGCACGGTACTTGATGATGATGATGACACTCACTTGACTTTCTAAGATACTGCTCACTTTGGTCGTCCGATTAAACCATGCATGGATTGTAGTGTGCAGCATAATTTATAGGAGAAACAGTAATTATTGCGTTCATACAGTTACATCATTGTCCAAATTCATGTAGAACAAATACTTGGTAATTGAACTGACGTCACTGACTTATAGAAAGAATTGCTCTTTACTCAGCAGTTTCACTGTTCCTCTCTCAACAAGCTCAGTTGTGAATGTCTCGACCACAGTTTCACTGTTCCTCTCTCAACAAGCTCAGTTGCGAATGTCTCATCCACAGCTTCACATCAACAACCAATGTCTGTGAAATCGTTTAGATCAAAGCTCCCTTGCAGGATATTTGGCTGAAGTATGCCCTTGGCACAGCTCTCCCTTATTTAAAACAACAACGGAAATACCTCGGGACACTTGTCACGCTCAAGAGACTTCTGTGCTGTTCTATTGCTCATGACGTTCACAAGAAACCTGCCCAAGCTAGCGGCAATGCTTGGCTTTTGCTTCTGGTCTATGTTCAATCTTTTCATAAATTCTGCATCTGAGTATTCTTTTCCCCTTGCCCTTGTGAATGACGTGACATTTGTATACCTAAATTCTATGAAGAATTGAAAATTTATATTCATTGTTACGCCTTGCTCCATTCCTACTTTTTACTTCTTACCTGTTTATTTGAATGACTGTTCTGTCCTGTGAATCAGTTTCACTGCAGTTGGGAATTCCACATATCCTCTTGACCAAATGTCACAGCTGCCGACCAAAGCCGTTCAAAATGCGTTGGCAAATTCTCTTGACATTTTGGACCATCGTGCAGCCCTAGTTGAAGGCATGGATGATCCCAAACGGCTCCGATCGAAAAGAGAGTATACAGTCACTTCTTCGCTCCACTTTCTACACAATTAGAACAAAAAATAGCAACCGAAACACAAAAATGGCCGACATGCAACCATTTTGCATTGTCGGTTAAGGCTTTAACAAGGTCTAACGCCAGTGCGAGCCAAGTCGTCTGATTGGGCGAATGAGTATATCTCAAAATGTTTAATTCATTAAATAAAACATAAAACACAGAATATAAATCTTCAAAAGACTATGTTGCCTGAATTTAAAAATAACTACTTATTATTTATATACGCTCCATTATTTTTGCCTATTTCTAACAGTGCCCATATTAAATGGAATCAAATCCATATAAACAAGTGTATCGATACACACACACACACACACACACACATATATATATATATATATATATATAATAATAATAATAAAGCGAAACAAAGAGTGAAGAATAACAAATGACTACAGCATCAACAAAATAGTTATCACATAAAACTAACCTGTTAATTCCGAAGCACAAAAAAAAAATAAAAAAAATAGTTGGCACACGCACCTACTTGTAGCAATATCACGTTCTATGCTTAATCACTACATTGGTGGCAACATTACTCGGAGACTGTTTAATGTTAACGTTCTTTTTTCATCTTCATCCTTTTCGTTATCATCTACCTTCCTCATCTTCTGCTCTGTTTTCCTTCTTTCCCTGTATTTTGCCAGTTAAAACCAAGTATTCCAACTTTCATCTTCTCATGATGTGCCCGGAAAATGTTGATTGTTTCTTTCTGATGTTTATTAGGAGCTCCCTTTTTTTTATTGTCCTCTTTGAGAATGTCCACGTTGCTCTTTTTAGCTGTCCAGGGAACTTTCAACATTCTTCTGAGAAATCCCATCTCTGTGGCCTCTAATCGTCTTTTCATTTGTTTGAGTCCCAATTAACGTTTTTAACTGTATATATTTAATTGTATTTTGACATAATTATACTTGGCAATAAAAGAAGGTAGTTTGTCAATCTTTTCCTTCTTGGCAGTGACTGTACATCGTTTTTTATTCGATTTTGAACAGATCTCTCTAAAAAAATAAATAAAGTCATCACTTCCATCTTATACTTACATATATTTATTATCGACGTGATAAATAGAAAGTGTCAAGAGAAGCTACAGTCTTCATTCATAGACAAACAGACACATTTGCAATTGTTGGTTCTTCGTGTCGCTGCAGAATAATTTTGTATGGTTTTGTCCTGTCTGTCTGTCTGTCTGTCTGTCCGTCTGTCCATCCGTTCATCCGTCCGTCAGTCAGCCTGTCCGTCCGTCCGTCAGTCTGTCAACGCTTGCCTTTCTTTCCCGGACCAAAAGTTAAGTACTAATTATTTCAGCTGAGTAGACTAAAGGACGCGTTCGAGCCCTGCTGTGCGGCATGAAAGCGAGCACCCCACGACTTCCCTAACGAGTCCTGGTGTATCTTGTAAGTGGAACCTAGTCGGTATTCTTAATATGGTAATAACAGTGAGAAAGACGTGGAATTGTCACATACACATTTCTTCAGCTTACTTTTTGTGAGAAGAAAAAAACGGTTGCAACTAACACCACATGGGCTTACCGATAGGTAGGCGTGCTGTAATTTTCCGAGTAGAAACCGAGCCAATACCATAGCTTTCAAAGATGAAACTGAGACCAATTCAAGTATGGAAACTATGCTTTGCTATCACATTTTTCACTTGAAAATACTTTTCTAAGAAATTCTTGTTCTTTTTAATTTTGTTTAAAAAAATTAAACCTCAGCAGCTTAGTTGGAGTCACTTATAATCTATTATGTTCATGGAATCAGTTTTACTGCAGTCAGGACATCCCCATATCCGCTCCACGGACCAATACTGATTTTTTTCAGCAAATGCAGATAGACTTTTCCTGTAAGGTCCTGACTTTAGAAACATCTACTTTTGCCACTTAAGCAGTCCGGATAGTCCAAACCTCCATTCCACAACTAGACACAGGAAAGATAGCGGCTGTGTCGCCCGTGTCTTCAGAAAGCTAGAGCGTAGTTTTTGTTTTCAGTGATTTTCTTCGTTTTGTTTGTGATTCGGAAGAAAACAGGCAAGCGTAAGGGCTTTGTATTCGATGGAAATCACTCGGAATCGTCGTTTGTGCGGTGGACTATTGCGTGAACGGAGGTAGACAACATTCCTAGCATTAATTGTCAGGCCACCTTTTTCGATAGGAAGCATGGTCATAGTGGAGGTGCGCGAAGAAAACAGAGAAGTGACAAAACGAAGATGAGTGGAGAAGTAATGTTAGTCATCAGAGGATTCCTTGCTGCAGCTTCCAGCATCTCGCCTCTCTCTTCTGGTCATCATCACTAGGTCCCTTGTCCTTTGCAGAACGTTGCATTCACCACAGACCGTCTAAAATAATCTGTGTCTCTAGCCAGATTTCCTACTTCTTCTGTTGCCATGTTCATGGTCACTTTGGTGTCTTGAAACCACCTTGTAGGTCTACCCCGATGCGTCGCCCAGGAACCATGTCTTCCATTTTTGATCTTTCCAGTCCCCTGTGTATATTGACGTGCCTATAGTGTTGTAATTTCCTATGTAAAATGGTGTTTACAGCCTGCTCTTTTTGGTATTTAAGTGTTTTAATATGTCTTCATTGCTCTTTTTCTTTATTCAAGATATCTTAATGATTTTTATGTAGCATTTTATTTCGAATCTTTCCTTGCTATTTGCGAGATTGTCTGGTCAAATATTGTTTATATTGTTTAGAACACACTAGTTCAACTGTTGCAGAATTACCAGAGAGACACAGCTTCTACTACAAACACTATCATTATTGTTTTAATCTGTGGCATATTTGCAATCAGCAAAGAACATTGTCACTTTGTTACAGCTGAAAGATTGACGCTGACCACATTTCTGCCTTAGGCACTCAGAATCTCGTTGCAGCAACAACCAAATCATTCATCAATGTTTACTACTTACTTTCACGATCTTTCGGTTGATGGTAACTACAGACAACTCAACAAAGTAGATGTCTCCACCCACAGAAAGTCGGTCTGTCTAAAAACTCTTATATCATACGTTAAGGTATGAGAGACATTTTTTATTATCTTTTAAACTCTCTTTTCATATTTCAATGATTTCATAATTTCCATCAAGTTTTATCATCAAGTCTTTTGCATAAAAATGAGCCGGCAGCACAGGACTAATTAATTTTGTCATAAACAGGTGACACCAGGACACAAATCCAAATTGCGGGACAACGTTGTTAAACCGTCACAATCACTGGCAAACAAGAATGTGTGGTAAACATAATAATAGTTTCTGTCAGCATCTCTCAGTTAATCAGCTCAAAGACCAGTTTACAAAGTTGCAAGATCAAATCTGGCATCATGCCTGTGGCCTTGGTATTGCTTTATCTGTATGGGCCTGGCCCTGATAGCCTACAAGTTTGACCGATTCATTGACAATTTATTGCACAAGATTCATCATCAAAACGGACGAAGGTTTTTTTCTTATTTATCTTGGAACGCCTTCCTGCTCGGTTTATTTGTTTGACTGTGCATCCCATGACTGACTTCCCAGAAAACCAGTTGTTATTGTCATTAAAATGTCACCTGATCTTGTCTTTGATTATTGTTCATTATTTCTACCTTGCATTCTAAGACGACTTTCAATAAACTGATATATTTCTTTATACAAGCAAAATAATCAAAAGCACATTATTTGTTTTCTTATAGTTAGTACCCCCCCCCCCCCAAAAAAAAAAAAAAAATACAGTTTCTCAACGCGACATGCTGGACAACTCCCACTATTTGCTGTATTTTCTATGGACACAACTCTTGCCATTTTTCTGTTAAATCTACATGTGAGATAACCATACAAGTTCATTACTCGTCTAGACTTGCTACGATGTCGAGCTACATTACTTGCCTCACACCCAAGAAGGTATACCATTCCAGCAACATTTCCGTAGTTGTCTAACCAACGTACCAAAGAAAAGGAACCATGTTTGGAGAGATTGGACTTTTTCAGTGACTCCCTTTATCCGAAGAGATCATTTCGAATATCAGGTCCTAAAGGAGATAAAGATGGGCAATAAAACGAAGCCCCGTGTTCACTGAGCTATTATCAGTTAAAAGTGGGAGAAAGTGTAGGCTGCATGCCGCTGCTCCCGCAAAATATAAAAAAATTAATGCAAAATGTGAATTGTTTAAAATAATTAATAAGCATTCGGATATTATAAGGAAGTGTGAAAAATAGGTGGATAGCAAGAGGAGAGAGGTGGAAAGTGGAGAGAACAAGAGAAAATAGAAGGGCTTGCTCTTCCGTGCTACAAAGATAAGGTGTTGTGTTTTCAGGACACAGGTTGGAGTACTAGAGGGCATTGCCTGTCTGCCCATATTGACTATAGTCCCAACACAAAGAAACAAAGTTATCTTGGCATCCATTCAATTTTGCTTATTTTATTTCATCTTATACTATGTTTTCCTATCATTAACGTTTTATATCCTTTACTTGATGTTAAGTGCAGAAATCTCGAGTCCTGTGTCCTCTAAATGATTTAGCAAAAATTATTTAAAACTGATTCAAATAGACCCAGTTTTTGGTGTAGTCTTTAGCATTCCATGGTTTATTTCAAGAGATGCTTTTGTTTATTTTATTATTTTTTTTTTATTTTGTTGCTGAATGTACTCTAATTTAAACGCTGATGGACTTCCGTTTCTAAGATGGCGGATGTAGTCCACGTTCTCTCGATCGCTGCAGAAAGTGCATTCGATGTCTGATTAATTTTGGTTCTCCATTGCACTCCTATGCTCTAAAGTCAAGATGATGATCTACTTATAACATCTGCGACAATAAAACAATGTCGTACGCCAGCAATATTCAATTTTCGACACATCAGGTGTTGAGAATGCGACCTTACATCATCTAGGCTTGTTCTGCGCTTTACGTCACATTGGTGCTGTTCATGGCCGTTGTTGGATATGCTTGACGCAAGTTATTTCCATGTTACTCCTTAATGTGAAATGCTTCGTCAGCCGCAGTTGTATCTCTTTGGGGAATTTGCACCTTTGTTCTGTTCGTCGTAGGCTTCATTCACTAGAGTAATCAGGATTCTAAAGGGCCCCTCATTACAGTGCGTCCGACATTATTATGTGTGTTATGTCATCGTAATGGCCCATCGTAAATCCCTAGACCGACCGTGCGCTGATCTTACGGTCTGTTGTTTGATATGCGACATGGATAATCTGACGACTAACTGTGTGTTTATATGTTCGAAATTGGAGTCAACAACGATGGCCTAATATCATCAAGCGCTATACATTTTTAAAGAAATATGACGATCATCACTTTCGGGAGGACGTAAACTTCTGGTATATGGTGGATAGGCGGCAGGAACCATTGCAGGCTATGCATGAAAATTGTTCCTTGTTGCAGTTTCCTCATATTCCAAGTCCATAGGGGACTGGTTGGTCTCGAGGCAAGATGCCGGCCTCGGGACAGAGAGGTTGTGGGTTCAAATCTCGGCTACACTGGTTGGGATTTTTATTTATGATTTCTCTCTGCGACAACCACCCCTGGTCTCACCAGCGAGGCCCGGTTTGAAACGTCAGTTACTCATCGATGGAAAAAAAACCATGAGTGCCTCCGAAGTCGGAGTTATCTGCCTGTGCGGCGAGGGGCCCCTGTAGCATACGGCTGCCAGGGAAAAATGGATTAACACGCAAAATTCAGTTCCTAGTCTCTTGGGACTTCGTCAGAGTTGAAAGCTGGCGAAAGCAACAACAACAACGATTTAAACGCAACTCCGAACTTGAGAATATTTTACTTATTTTTTTCTTCAATATATTGTTTCTTCCAGAACACTTTTGCTACTTATATACACGCTAGAATGAGACAGTCAAAATGGTTCAATGAATTGTTTGTCCTGTGGGAAATTTCAGTTCGATTCTTGATTTGTTTTTTTCCCTTATACCGCTTGTAGTATGGAAGAAACACGATCTCCAGAATTGGGCGCTGTGCGGCGACTGTTTTCAACACCTTTGTATCTCATCGTCAGAGGACAAATAATCATAAATGAATATTATCATAAACGGAAACTTTCAGCGTCGACAGATCAACGAATCATTTCAGGGGGAGTGAGCTATGTTGGAAACACTCGGAAATAATTCACAAACAATCAACAACAGAAAAAAGAACAAAAAACAATAAGAATTAATGAACCCGTATCTTTGACAGAGCGCCTTGCCAGAAGACACTACGGACTACGGTACACTTCCAGCTAAGCAACCAATAAAGGTTGCTGTTATTTGCGATGTCTTTCACGCACATGTACTTGTGACTATATCCACTCGGCAGACTCCTTGGTTGTGACGTAAACACAACGTTGTTGTTTTGTTTTGTTTTAAAATCCAGATCTACAATGTTTGAACGTACACAACAACGAAGCAGCCATATTGTTACAACTGATTGGTTTGTTACGTCATTGATCTGTTTGCTGATTGGTTGGTTGGCTATTGTGTTTCTGCGAACCTTCGCCCACGGCTCCAATAATAAACAATATGATTTTAAGGTCCCATCTTTGAATTGCCATTTCACTCTTTTGTTTACGATGAATGATGATATCATACAACAGGGAACAGTTGGCTGTGTTCACTTTCTGTGCGGTTTCGCCTTATGTCTTTTGGCGTGTGCTGAGACTGCTACGATGGGGACAACAGTTACCTTTCTTTGTTTGGGAGATGTGTTAGTAATTCGGATGATTCCACTGGCACGGGCGGTTGAGCAATTATGGATTTTAATTCGTTTGCAGTGATGCCGAGGCCTTCCATAACCAATAACCAATAACCAATAACCAATAACCATCATTTATTGAACCTTAGACAACGCAGAATTTTCTTGGCATCGTCAAAATCTGGATACTTCAAAACAGTAGTAGTTTAATATAGAAGTCTATATAACCGGTACCTCAGGATATAATCTCGTAAAATAAGGTAAAGAGCCCCGAGCCTATAAGAAATATGGTGTTAGAGCCCATATTTTTATAGACCTTCGGCACATTATTTTTTTAGCAATGTGGTCAGTATTACGCCCGTTCTGCTTTATTCGAACAGAAAACAAGTTCGACACTAAAATTAAGACTTTGTGAACCTGGAAGCGTGAAGTAGGGTCAAACTCGACCTCTTGTCCTTAGTAGTCCAGTTCACTAACCAGTGGGCTATTGTGGCTCCCACAGGATAAATTATGTTTGCCTTAATTCAAGCTTTAATCGGCGCCCTCATTGAGATAGAGCTGCTTGCACAGAACGGAGACAAATGGCGAGATTTGATAAAAGATATTTAAAGAATTGAAAACTGCTAGAAAAATAATTCATATAAGAGGAGTATCTTGGTCCACGCCCTATGGGCCGGCACGGCTCGAAAGGTCAATAGATAGATAATTCAAGTGGCTGGCGCTTGTAAAAAGAAACAAAAGATTCTAGCCTCAATCTTCAGTGGATTCGATAACAAGTTTCGTGCAGACTAGAGCTTCATCTGCAATATGATGGACATTTCATGAACTTTTAGGATTAGACGCAGGGGATAGCCGACGCCTCGGACCCGCCCCTCGCCCCTTTATCACCGAGTGTACAAAAGGTAAAGGGACAAAAAGGTATGTTTACAGCACTCGGAAAAATTTACAAATAATCAACAACAGAAAAAAATATGGACCAAAGCAGGATCGAATCCGTACTCAGTGGCACAGCGCCTTGCCACGAAAAGCCAAATGCTAGGGAAAACTGCCACTCAGCTAACTGCTTTGGTCCATATTTTTTTTCTGTTGTTGATTATTTGTCAATTTTTGGTCCATATTTTTTTCTGTTGTTGATTATTGTCAATTTTTGGTCCATATTTTTTTTCTGTTGTTGATTATTTGTCAATTTTTCCGAGTGCTGTAAACATACCTCTTCCTCTGAATTGATTCGCTGATTATCGTCTCGGAAGTTTCCTCTATAATAATATTCATTTATTATTATTTGACTCCAAAGGGACGAAAAAGTTGATGGTGTCTTCTTGTGACTGCCTATTGTTACAAAGCTCTGTATAACTAGTTTCCTATCATTATCACTTTATTACATTATAATTTTATACAAAGTATTCAAAATGTGGCACTGCTGTCTACATTGTTATTTGCCAAGTCTGTTATCTTCCTTTCTGGCTTAATATTTCAGCTCATTGTTCATGGAGAAATAAACAAACATACATTTTGTAGAGATTTTCCCGTTTGTCTCTCTGTATATACCCCTTCCTTAGACAATATTCTTTTTTTTTTAAATCTGAAACAACTTTAGTATCTAGAAATATCGTTTCTTTAACAAATGTTGAAACACTTTCTGCAAAAACTCCGGAACCTATAAATATTATTACATGCAATGTTTAAATAGGTTCTAAGATAACTTTCCTCTTCTTCTTCTTCTTCTTCTACTTCTTCTTCTTCTTCTACTTCTTCTTGTTTTTCTATTTCTTCTTCTTCGTTTTTTTTTCTACCTTTCGACTCCATCTGGAGAATTGGTCTTCAACAAACACTTTCCAAAGCCGTTCTGTTTCTTGCCATTCTTTTAAGATTTTATTCCATGTCTCCGCCATTATCTTTTTCTCTATTTCCACCTGTTTTTTCTAAGAATATTTTGGTCTTCCTCTTTGTTTTTTCCTTAGGGATTCCAAAAAGGACCTGTCGTGTAATACTCTCAGTTGGCTTTCGCAGTGTGTGTCCTATCCAACACCATCGTCTTCGTTGTATCTCTTTGTCCACTGGTATTTGACTAGCACTTTTCCATAATTCTACATTAGTGGTTTTGTCCTGCAATATCCATTTTTCTTTTCTTCGCAACCATCCATTAATAAAGATCTGTATTTTTGTAATTGTCATTTTTGTTGTTCTCCTTGTTTCACAGCCATATAATATGGCAGCATTAACGTTGGAATTGAACAATTTTATTTTTGTATTTAACCTAATTTATTTGCATTTCCATGTGTGTCCTAGTGCAGCAAAGGCTACTCGTGCTTTTTTTTTTTAATCCTTAGTTTGGTATCATTCTCCGCCACCCCCACCCCCTCTTTGTTTATATTACTGCCCTGATATATGTAAGATTTTACATCTAGTAGAGGTATTTCTCCTTTTGTTATTTGTTATTACCAACTGCATTAATTCTCATAATTTTGTCTTATCTCTATTTATTTTCCGTCCCAGCAGATGTGATCTCTCATCAAATCAAGTATGCACATTTTATCTTACATCTGTTTATGCAAAGTTTCAGTCATCAAGTTGCTTGGTCAGTGACCATTGGATTCCATTTCTATTCTGCATTTAGATGTATTTTGGCACCTATAATATTCCTACATGACACGTTTAAATACTTTCTGTGAGAACTTCGACACTTATGAGTATTTTGCTGAAATGTTGTTCATATATATATTTTTTCGTTCGTGTTTTAAATTTTACAATTTTCTTCTTCTTCTACTTCTTTCCTTCCTCATTTGCCTTTCAGCGTCGAGGGAGATATAATTTGCGGTCATTTGCTCTTCTGTTCGCCTCTGCTGCTGTTATGTTTTCTAGTTTTTCTAATATTCCGTCAATCCATCTTTTTCGTGGTCGGCCTTTGGGTCTGGTGTTCTCGCAACGTTTATTAAAGCCTTGTGTTTGATCTTTCTGCCTTGTCACGTGACCAAACCTGTTGTTTATTTATATATTCTATGGCGGGGGTTATTCCTAGCTTTTCTCTCAGCTCTTCATTTCTGATCTAACTCTCAGGCTGTTTCCTGTCATTAGTGTAACACATTTAATCTCAGTAGAGGTTATTTTTCGTATTGTTCTTGCATCAAGGGTCCAAGACTGGCATTGGTAACACAACGTAGGAATGAAGATCGTGCATTCTACACTTCTACACAGAGAGATTCTACAGTACAGTAGATTATAGTGGAAACCTTAGAAACATCCTTTATGCGATTTTCCCAAAAATCTAGTGAAAGATCTCTAATATCGTTGGTGCCATTAATGAACTAAATTTATATTGCTTCAAATATGACGATAATGATAGCAACTCGTCATTTTTAAATCAGTTTTTATTTAATTTATGTTTCTAGAAATATATTTGTTGCTGCCTAGCGACGTACGCTTTCATTTGCCATTGAGTTACGCAAATGTTGTTCTCTCTGCTTCTACATTTCACAGCGACAGTAATAACAGACACTTTTATCTAAAAAATTAATGGTTATTTGTCTCATGAACATTTCTCATATATCAACATTTCCCTTCCGTTAATTGATTGAATCTGTCAACAAAGGAAATAACTGTCGCTATTGAGAAGAAATCACAGCTGTTTCTTTCCACTTAAAAATGGCATTTTAGTTCTAATCTTTGAAATTTTGCAGCATTTACGGATGCAGATGTCCTGAGCATAGTACATCCCTCTTATTTTTAAAATTGATTTTTAAGGAAGTGGTATCAATTTGTGACACCAAACACAAAAACATATTTTTTTTTGCTGACCTAAATATTTATGTAATGATGTTTTAGTAGAATAACAAAAAGATGAAAGAGTGGTAAATTTGGGTGTTTCGGGAGATGCAATATTCAATTTAAATGTTTAACCACAACACATTTTTCATTTCGACAAACAGCTTTTTCTAATCTCTTTGATTGTCTAATAGAGGAGCGTATTTTTTTGTGTGGAAAAACACGAATGATCAAACCAAGTAAAGTATTAGTAACAAACAATTGTGAAATAACAATGAACCTAATGTAACAATCTAATCCAAATACAATTGTGAAAAAACAATGAACCTAATGTAACAATCTAATCCAAATACAATTGTGAAATAACAATGAACCTATTGTGACAATCTAATACAAACAATTGTGAAATAACAATGAGCTTAATGTGACAATCTAATACAAACAATTGTGAAATAACAATGAACCTAATGTGACAATCTAATACAAATACAATTGTGAAATAACAATGAACCTAATGTGACAATCCAATACAAACAATTGTGAAATAACAATGAACCTAATGTGACAATATAATACAAACAATTGTGAAATAATAATGAACCTAATGTAACAATCTAATACAAACAATTGTGAAATAGCAATGAACCTAATGTAACAATCTAATACAAACAATTGTGAAATAACAATGAACCTAATGTGACAATATAATACAAACAATTGTGAAATAATAATGAACCTAATGTAACAATCTAATACAAACAATTGTGAAATAACAATGAACCTAGTGTAACAATCTAATACAAACAATTGTGAAATAACAATGAACCTAATGTAACAATCTAATACAAACAATTGTGAAATAACAATCAACCTAATGTAACAATCTAATCCAAATACATTTGTGAAATAACAATGAACCTAATGTAACAATCTAATCCAAATACAATTGTGAAATAACAATGAACCTAATGTGACAATCTAATACAAACAATTGTGAAATAACAATGAACCTAATGTAACAATCTAATACAAACAATTGTGAAATAACAATGAACCTAATCTGACAATCTAATACAAACAATTGTGAAATGACAATGAACCTAATGTAACAATCTAATACAAACAATTGTGAAATAACAATGAACCTAATGTGACAATCTAATCCAAATACAATTGTGAAATAACAATGAACCTAATGTAACAATATAATACAAACAATTGTGAAATAACAATGAACCTAATCTGACAATCTAATACAAACAATTGTGAAATAACAATGAACCTAATGTAACAATCTAATACAAACAATTGTAAAATAACAATGAACCTAATGTAACAATCTAATACAAACAATTGTGAAATAACAATGAACCTAATGTAACAATCTAATACAAACAATTGTGAAATAACAATGAACCTAATGTGACAATCTAATACAAACAATTGTGAAATAACAATGAACCTAATGTGGCAATCTAATCCAAATACAATTGTGAAATAACAATGAACCTAATGTGGCAATCTAATCCAAATACAATTAAGACAAGACAAATGAAACTTTTGGGGCATGTTAAAAGACACAACAGCCTACTAAAAGTAATATTGGATGGGAAAAATACAATGTAAAAGAGGCAGAGGCAGACCAAGACTAACATGGACGAGTAACATCAAAAGATGGACACGTCAATCTATGTCAGCCTGCACCATCAAAGCAAAAAAAACAGAGTAGAATGGCGATCCATGGTAGCCAACCTTCGTTGCGGAGAAGGCACGCGATGATGATGATGATGATGATAATTCAACAAGATACAGCTTTGTGTAATCACTTTATTTAAAAGATGAATGTGTTTTTTTTTCCCTCTTCCTGGATAAAGCACAGATGAGCAAAACAACTCAAGTATGTGACAGTGACAAACAACTGTGATATAAGCACAACTTTTCACCTAATATAAGAATGTGTTCACGTAAAGGACATATCGAGGGTGTCAGTCGTTTAGCAGGGCACATTAGCGCATTTCTTCACAATTGTGAGATCATGGGCAGGAGATTCGCTATTTTAAGCTTTACAGTCGTTGTTGCTGAACAACATAATTTACCTGGCCCTGTTGTTGGATAGGTAAATAACAGCGAGGTAAAGCACTAGCCGCCTCACCTTGAGGTGCTACCAAGAAAAACAGTAAAATTTGAGTAAAGTACTTCCCACGTCACCCTTTTCCATCGTAATTCGCAAGAGAATTACAAACAACTTGAAGTAAACATTGATACAGAATTATAGAGATAGAGTTTTGAAGAGGCATTATCACCTATGCCAGCAGGTAGAGTAAACTTTGTCAATTAGCCTAAAATACCAAGACTACTTAATTGTAAATAAAATATTTTGAGCTAAATTTTCTTTTAACAAAGGTCGTATTTTTAGTGAGAAAAAATACAACATAACGTTGTCTTATAACTCTTAGAGCAAGCCTACAAATGATGAAGTTATGCAAATAATATAGTATAAAGATTCATTGTACGATATATTTAATCGCGCCCTTTTAGTAAGCTATGCTTTCGTGATTCTCCTCCATTCTCTCTATATAAACCAGTACAATTAATATAGTACGGTTTTACTGTCTGTTATTTAGGACAGATACTGCCACGTTATCTGTTTAGTTTCCCCTCTGCCAACTATCTTCTCGCCAACAATTTCCTGCCGCTAACACACCGCTAGCTAGCACACAACATTCGCTCATGTAGACGGTTCAAAGGCCACATTAAAATTATGTGCAACAACAAAAAGTACCCATCTCAGCTGCATTTACAAACTTCCGTTTACTACCATATACGATCTTTGTTTAGCTAAACAATAGTGACTATTCTAGAAAACAACACGTCCTTGCTTCAAGTGTGCACTAAACTTCAATGTGGCCTGCTGTGACCTAAATGTGACCTCCCCTTTTTGACCTTAAGCGACCTAGTTTCTCCAGGGTGTTAAGTTGACCTAGTTTCATTCAGTGCGGTTTTTTAACACCCCTGCCTCCCCCTTCCCCCCGTATCTTATAATAACCAGCACACCAGTTTTCCAATAAACAAATTGTGCAATAAACAAAAAATATATTCAAGAATAAGTGGATTATTTGTGAATTCGTGAAGTGAAGTTTATGCTAGTTTTTTACTTCCCTTGAATAACGAACAGAGGAGGATATAAAACAAGTTGTATTGATAGGCCCTGTTATGTTGGCCAGCTTTGTTCTGTGTAAACTGTGTGGAGTGATTGTGTGGAGTGTGTGTGTGTGCGCGTGTGTGCGACTGTGGGTGTGCAGCGGGCCCGCGCAACGAGCATTGCT
Source organism: Megaustenia siamemsis (assembly GCA_032433765.1). Classification (NCBI taxonomy): domain Eukaryota; kingdom Metazoa; phylum Mollusca; class Gastropoda; order Stylommatophora; family Ariophantidae; genus Megaustenia; species Megaustenia siamemsis. The sequence continues at coordinate 68,320,073 of JAVIAB010000050.1, forward strand.
TTGCCAGCGATCCACGGTGACTGACCTGATCAGAAGTAGGTAACTTGAGGTCAATCTGACATGTCGACATGCTGACCCCAAAATAATTTTCAAACGTGCTGTGTTGAAGTTTGCAACCCTGCACAAGGATACTGCTTTATTGTATAATTTCAGATATTCTTGGAGATTACACAAAATATGTGAATTAAAGGTAAGATAGCTTCAAATGTTGTCTGTTTTGTCTCTTCAATCCATTCTTTAGTGCTTTCGGGATATCTGCGTGAAGTAAATATATCAATGTGGCAACATCTGTGTTCAGTCCGATGTACTGTGCTCTCAGCGTTTACTGTTTTTTCACCCTATACCGTAGCCTGAGGCAAGGGGAAGTTTAGCTTTGCCGTTGAGTATCAGTTTAATGCATATATTAATATTAATGTTTTTGTTTGATTATTTGTTTTTGTATTATTTGCGTGTTCTTTCTTTGCTTGTGAATTTCGTTTTGGCGTGTTTGTTTATGATTTGTTTACATATCTCAATGTTTATGTTGCCTACTTCTTAAAGTAAATGTTTATGCTACAAGTGAGTGGTTTCTTGTTTACATACCTCAATGTTTATATTGCCTACTTCTTAAAGTAAATGTTTATGCTACACGTGAGTGGTTTCTTGTTTACATACCTCAATGTTTATTTGCCTACTTCTTAAAGTAAATGTTTATGCTACACGTGAGTGGTTTCTTGTTTACATACCTCAATGTTTATATTGCTTTCTTCTTAAAGTAAATGTTTATGCTACAAGTGAGTGGTTTCTTGTTTACATACCTCAATGTTTATATTGCCTACTTCTTAAAGTAAATGTTTATGCTACAAGTGAGTGGTTTCTTGTTTACATACCTCAATGTTTATATTGCCTACTTCTTAAAGTAAATGTTTATGCTACAAGTGAGTGGTTTCTTGTTTACATACCTCAATGTTTATATTGCCTACTTCTTAAAGTAAATGTTTATGCTACAAGTGAGTGGTTTCTTATTTACATACCTCAATGTTTATATTGCCTACTTCTTAAAGTAAATGTTTATGCTACAAGTGAGTGGTTTCTTACTTCTTACTTATGTGCAAGTTAATATGTGATTTGATGTTTTTTCATATGTGTACGAGTGTTGATATGTTATTTGTATGTGTCACTGTGTACGTGATCTTCTTCCTATGGGTTTATATTTGTCTGTGTTGATATTAGCTATGCGATTGTTTTGTTTGGGTAGTTGTTTAGTGCGCTGTTATTTCCACTACGAAGTTACATCAAATCTACCGTCGCTAATTTTTTGTGTTAATATAAAATATTCTGAATATTTGAATGTCAGAGACGGATAAGTACTATTTAGCATCTGTGAAAGTTTTTACTTCCATTTGCACCCCTCTCATTATGTTTTGTCATATTTTTCCGTTCTTGTTCATCTTCGTGACACATACAAGTCTTCTGCATACGTATGATGGAGGCAACTCTTCACCTCTAGGTCATTTCTCCACCCCCACCTCGTCGTCAACTGCCCACTCAAGTACGTCATCAACTATCTAATTTCGTCAACCGTTAATGTATGTTAATTTATCCTTTTCTTTATTAACGAAAAGAAAGAAATGCTAACATGCACAAAATTACAATAAAAATTATTCAATTTTGCGTTCTCATTTACATTTTGCTCATTCATATGTAATTGTTTGTGTATTAAAACAGTTTAGTAACGAATAGCTTATGAATTTATCAAATTACTGGAGCCTCGAAGTATTTAATGTAATGCACGAGAGAAATATTGAATTTTGCTGTGCAATGATATTGCCTTTGATATTGCTTGTGTAATTATTTAGTTCTATTGTAATATTTATTTTATATCAAACACAACAACAAATAGCTGTGTTTTTTTTATTATTTACTTCAATTTAATATAAATATTTTGTATGTATGTGTAGTTTTTTTTTTCATTTTGAATATTGATTCCTTATCATAGTTGACAATGTTGTACTCAAGTCAGGCTCAAAGGTGTTTAGTACCTGTTAGCAGACAGTGAAAATGTGCATCATAATGGTTTATACAGCTCACTGAATAGGCACTTCTTCCCTATGTTACATTCCCCTAATACAAGCTCTGACTTGTGCCACGTTTAATGTTTACAGTCTATGAACTATAGGTTTACCAATCGCGCTGCCTTCATCTTACTGATGATTATTGATTATTGATGAAGAGAATCGATCTCGATGTTCTTGGGGCAGAACCGTAAATGCTCAACCCTGATAAATGACGCAAATTATGCACGCTGATAGTTCATGTATCTTGCTGGTTATACAAACTCTTGATCCATCTTCTCAACCGCTTACATAAACTTGTACCACGCTTAATTCTTGATTCTTCTAATCTCCTAAAAACACGTCACCAATCTCAGCTACTGCCAACGATAAACAATGATATTATAAATATCAATAAACTATAACTGGTCAAGATCTCAAGTCCTTTACCAGAATGACGATTAGACGAAAATGTATTTTATGGCAGTCACTGACTTCTTCTACCTTTTAGCTCCCTGTGGGACATAGGTCTCCAACAAACACTTTCCAAGTCGTTCTGTTTCTTGCCATTCTTTTAAGATCATTCCATATCTTCCCCATCATCTTAATCTCTGCTTCCATCTGTCTTCTCAAAGAATATTGTGTACTTCCTCTTTGTCTTTTCCTCTGGAGATTCCACAAAAGATCTGTCGTATAATACTCAGTTGGCTTCCCCAGTGTGTCCTATCCAGCACCATCGTCTTCGTTGTATCTTTTTGTCCACTGGTATTTCACTGGTACTTTTCCATAATTGTACGTTAGTAATGTTTTCCTACCATTTCAATCCTTTTATTCCGCGTCACTGACTTACCATAGTGTGTGTATATATATATATATATATATATATATATATATATCCCATCATATCCATAATAAACTTTTTCATAAAAATCAATGAATATGGGAAAATGTTTTGTAGTCAAAGAACACAAAGATTACTGTGTTTAATAAAACAAATGTGTTGATGACACTACTGTAGAGTAGAGAGATAGGACAGTGTGTGCAAGACTGGGATATTCTTATAATTCATTTCACCTTCCGTTGTCTAAGAAGAATATTAGACATAAAATTAAAGACTGTATATCAAATATCAGAGTTCTAGGATAGGCTATCATCTTCACACAGCCTAAAACAACGTTGTTTACGCTGGCTTCGTAATGTGAGACGTTTCAAGATAGTAGAGTTCCGAATAAACCTGAGCCAACTATAGATTGTCTTAGGCCTGCGGGCTGAGAGGAAATTTCCGGAAAATCGCCAACTAACGTGACGTTTTTTCAGCTTTGCGAGCAGGGGTGGTTGTAGGTAGCGTGAAGTCAGCCGTCTATAGCTCCAATAGTTGATGTCGTCACACTAGTTGGTCGGTTGTCCGGTTTTATCATCTGCTCTCGGACCTTTGTAAATCTTTAGTTGGCTGTGCATGAACACACATTAGTGGGGACGGGGTCAGTCTCTGAGGTCGTTTAGTACTATGCTTTCAAGATGTTGTTTTTTTTTTTCCACGGGACATGAGCCAATATTACGTGGGTCAAAGGATATTCCTGCACAAAATCGCAATAGATGTCGAAAGCGGCAGCTCAAAAAATAGCCAAAAGAAAAAGTGATGGAGATGTGTGGAATCAGCCAGTTAACTCAGTACAATATATGCGGGCTTTGTTTGCCTTTTCAAAATCAGCGTGCATAGTTTTAGCATGTGCCACTTCGTCAACAGATAATGTGACGTTGTACTAGAGGCCGATGACAATAGACAATGAAGTCTGTTATAATAAAGGTTATATATAGGAGTGGATATCGATAAGTTTCCGGACTGCAATTACCGTGGATTAACCAGTTGGTAGTGGCGTAACCAGTTGGTGGTGGCGTAACCATTTGGTAGTGATGTTACCACTTGGTAGTGGCGTAACCAGTTGGTAATTGCGTTATCGCTTGGTTGTGGCGTAACTAGTCGGTAGTGGCATTGCCAGTTGGTAGTGGCGTTAACACTTAGTAGTTGCGTAACCATTTGGTGGTGGCGTAACCACTTAATAGTGGTGTTACCACTTGGTAGTGGCGTAGCCAGTTGGTAGTGGCGTAACCAGTTGGTAGTGGCGTAACTAGTCGGTAGTGGCATTGCCAATTAGTAGTGGGGTTAACACTTAGTAGTGGCGTAACCACTTGATAGTGGGGTAACCACGTAGTCCATTCGAACGAGTAACTGAGCGTCAGAACTGCCAGCTGTTCCGAGTTTGTGTGTCACGTGACATCATGATGTCTACCTACATGTGGTCAGCATCCAAACGCCATTTTCCAACCCTATGCATGAGCCGCTCTGCGATCAGTATGGTGGTTGATAAATTCCAGATGTTTGCATCACATTTTGCGTCAAGCTTAGCAAATATGCTACCCAGACCTTCAAAATGCTTCTTCATGTCTGTTGAACACAGGTCTCTGACTGGTGCGTGCGTCTCAATGATAGTTAGGTAAAAGTAAAGAGTCCCCGTCATGCCAAGTGGCGTATAGGTAATATGGTGTCAATGACCATAAATTTTACAGACCTTCAGCACATGATTTTTGGGGTAATGTGGTCGGTATTACGCCCGTGCCGCTTAACTTTTCCATAAGAAAATCCGGTACCCATTTAAGGCTGGGTGAACCCGGAAGCCGTGGGTTGGATCGAACCCTACTCTTGTCATTTGTAGTCCAGTTCACCAACTACTTAACTATCGCGGCTCCCAATGATAGTTAAGCGTCTGTTCAAAATGACGATCACTCAATATGTTGTCACCAAGAAAGATGCGGAAAATGTCGAAGATATTCATGTACTGCTCCATAGGGACTGTCGCCGAACCATCGACTCTCTTACATGGTTGGAGTCAGTAACGGAGTCAGGAAATTATAAAAGAAAACCGAAGTAATGGCATCGCTGTGAAGTTCGTATCCAGGCTCCTGAGCCGCCTTGACGCATGCGTTAGATTGTTAACGGCGACGAAACTTTCATCGCTAGTGTCATCATTGAAGATGGAGGTTTGGATCTACAGCTGCATTCGGAGTCAAAAACAACAGCCGTTGCAGTGGAAGAAAATAAAAGCAAAGTGCATGCACATCGTTTTAGTTTTGTTTTGACATCACAGGAATCGTTCATCTCTCTCTGAGATCAGGACTCAATCAGAGTAGGACTCCAGACTCTCACATGAAGACAGCTGACCTGTTAAAACGTTGCACTGTGTTCTGCGTCAGTGGCCCAGTGCATCCGATTTCAGCCAGCATTTTGTTCAGGTTTGCTTTCCTTAGCCTTTGATTGTCCCCAATCTTCCTGCATCGTTCATGAATTTGTTCCTCTTGGCACAACAATGAATTCTTAATTCTACTGCTGCGTTTCTGAGGCGTTTGAGAGAGGATGTGCGACAAAAAGAGACATGAATTGAGAACCCAACTGGCTGTTGCATCACAACAAATCGCCAGCCCAGACCTCACAACAACACATATAGAACACACAAAGAAACATGAATTGAAAACCCAACTGGCTGTTGCATCACAAACAAATCGCCAGCCCAGACCTCACTCAGAACAACACATATAGAACACCAAAGAAAAAAATGCCGTTGGTACAGCACCCTTCGTATTCACCCAAATTAATTCTTTGATATTTTCAATTGTTCCCTAAATTGAAATTGAATAGGTGCCGTTTCGACATTGTAAATAACATAATATTGTGGTGGCAGTCGGTTCTAGACAGCCTTGAGGAAAAATGAATGAAAAGACGATTAGAGGCCACAGAGATGGGATTTCTCAGAAGAATGTTGAAAGTTCCCTGGACAGCTAAAAAGATCAATGAGGAAATTCTCAAAGAGGTTAACATAAAAAGGAGCTCCTAAAAAGTATAAGAAAGAAACAGTCAACATTTTCGGGAACATTATGAGAAGAGGAAAGTTGGAATACTTGGTTACAACAGGCAAAATACAAGGAAAGAGAGATCGCGGACGACAAAGAGAGAAAACACTAGATAGATTGGTGTCATGGCATGGAAAACAGTCAACAACAGAACTCACATAATGCACTGTAGATAGAAGATTGTGGAAGGACATGATCGCCAACGCCAACCGGTATGGCACATGATAATTATGATGAGGGAAGATTACTTCCACGGTGTCTTTGATGCCTGAAAATACTCTGAGACCGCTGTATACGTTCCCAAGGAATCTATTTGCCGATAATTTTTTTCTAGGCATATTTCTGGAACTTTTCGATAGACCCACGTACAAATGAATTCAATACATGCCTTATATATTTATTGGACCTAAAGCACTCTCTATCCGGAACGGGTCCTTCATTCCAAACTTTATTAAATCGTCACCTCAATCACCCCTCTAAACTTCGAGTCAATAAATCCATGTCTAAAGAGTAACTACAACAGATAAGGGAAATGCGGAACCATATAACGATATATTCTAGGCCACAACTATTGGGCTGAAAGTTGATTAGGCCAGTGTTATTACTGGATGTTATTACTTTCCCCAGTTTAATTATGACAGGTGGCCATGCTTCGGTGGCCTAGTTGGGAAAACCACACCACTAAGCTACCGCCGCTCGGACAACCGTGTTCGATTCCCGCTGGAAGCAGTTTTAATTGTATTCGTAGTTGGCAAAAAAAAAAAGATACCCCAGCGGTGGACTCCGCCACTGGCAGAAATGGTACCAGGGTTCATACACTGGGAAGGTGAGGAATGACGCCGCCTCGCTCGTGAGTTACGATGCTTGAGGCGACTATAAACAGGAGTCTTCGAACACTTCTAAATAGGCGGCCGGGCATATATGGGTAAAAACCTGCATGCTAAGAAGCTGATTCAAGTCCCGTACCTTTACCTTCATCCTGCTTTCTTATGAGCGAGGTCGGCTAAAAAGTTTTAGATGGGAAATGAACCTACGCTTAGTTTGTCATTAAGCGAATGCGTTACTCCTTACGCCACTGGCCATCTATCACGTTACATTTGACGTTACATTACTCACTATACCACTGGTCATCTATGACGTTACATTACTCACTATACCACTGGCCATCTGTGACGTTACATTACGCACTATACCACTGGCCATCTATGACGTTACATTACTCACAATGCTACTGACCATCTATGACGTTACATTACTCACAATGCTACTGACCATCTATGACGTTACATTACTCACCACGCCACTGACTATCTATGACGTTACATTACTCACCACGCCACTGACTATCTATGACGTTACATTACTCACAATGCTACTGACCATCCATGACGTTACATTGCTCACCACGCCACTGACTATCTATGACGTTACATTACTCATCACGCCACTGACTATCTATGACGTTACATTATTCACTACGCCACTGACTATCTATGACGTTACATAACTCACTACGCCACTGACTATCTATGACGTTACATTACTCACTACGCCACTGACTATCTATGACGATACATTACTCACCACGCCACTGACTATCTATGACGTTACATTATTCACTACGCCACTGACTATCTATGACGTTACATTACTCACTACGCCACTGACTATCTATGACGTTACATTACTCACAAAGCCACTAACCTTCTGTGACGTTACATTACTCACAACGCCACTGACCTTCTGTGACGTTACATTACTCACTACCCAACTGGCCATCTATAACATCGTTTTGTTCATTCACAGATGTATGTTTGTGTCTGTGTATTTGTCGGTGTATGCCTATGTTGGTTTAATATTAATCCTTTTAATTACCGGACTCCTTAGATATGTATATGCTACTATCTTCCAGCTACTAAATGCCTGTATTTGCTCTCATTTATGTGTATATTTGTGTTCCTTCTTGTATGTTTTAGTAGTCCTTTCTTACAAGCTCATATCTCCTCATTCAAATATTTGTATCCTTTTTTGTAAATGTTTGAATCCCTGTATTCCATTTTGCATATGTTTGTATCCCTTCTAGCACACATTCGTGTTCCCTCCTGCATATGTTTGAACTTCTACTTGTATATGCTTGTATTCCGTTTTTCATATATTTGCATTCTTTGTTTTATATGCACTTATACTTTTTTGCATATATTTGTATTTCACCTTGCATATTTTTCTATGCCATATTGTATACTTTTTAATTCATTTTAAGCTTTGTTAGTATTCCTTCTTCTACATGGCTCAATTCCTTTTTCCATATGTTTGTTTTTTTCATTCTCGTTTACATTTGTGTTTTTCTGGCATATGTTTTGTATTACTTCTTGCATTTTATTAATTAAAAAAAAATATTTTTATTTCACGTTCTGTTTATTGAATACTATTTACATTAATGAGCCGCGATAGCTTAATGGTTGATGAACTGGACTACAAAGGACAAGAAGTAGGGTTCGATCTCAACCGACGGCTTCCGGGTTTACCCAGCCTTAAATGGGTACCGGATTTTTTTCTGGGTAAGTAAATCGGTACGGACGCAATACCGACCACATTACCCCAAAAATCATGTGCTGAAGGTCTGTATAATGTATGGTCACTAACACCATATTCCAGAAACGCCACTTGGCGTGACGGGGGGGGGGGGGCTCTTTACTTTTATTTACATTAATATTTAGCGGTACAGTGTAAGGATTTCATGTACTCAAATATTTAGTTGCAAATCAATCTTTTTGTGAAAAAAAGATTTCAGCATTTATAAAACCATTCGTGTAGTAGATAGGTGGTTGGTGGCTACGATTCCCGCCTGCTTAAAAGCTGATCGATAGTCCACTCCGTGTTGAGTTTCTTCCAGGTTTATCCCATCTCCCAAATGCGCATCAGAAATTTACATTGGGAAAGTAGGGCAATGGGTCGTAGTGTTAAAAAGTAGGATAATGGGTCGTAGTGTTAAAAAGTAGGGTAATGGGTCGTAATATTAAAAAGTAGGGTAATGGGTCGTAGTGTTAAAAAGTAGGGTAATGGGTCGTAGTGTTAAAAAGTAGGGTAATGGGTCGTAATGTTAAAAAGTAGGGTAATGGGTCGTAGTGTTAAAAAGTAGGGTAATGGGTCGTAGTGTTAAAAAGTAGGGTAATGGGTCGTAGTGTTAAAAAGTAGGGTAATGGGTCGTAGTGTTAAAAGTAGGGTAATGGGTCGTAGTGTTAAAAAGGTAGGGTAATGGGTCGTAGTGTTAAAAAGTAGGGTAATGGGTCGTAGTGTTAAAAAGTAGGGCAATGGGTCGTAGTGTTAAAAAGTAGGGCAATGGGACGTTGTGTTAACTACATCACAGGAAAGTAGAGCATTGGGTCATAGTATTAACTATATCATAGAAAAGTAGGGCAATGGGTCGTAGTGTTAACTGCATCCAAGGAAAGTAAGGGAATGGGTCGTAGTGTTAATTGCATCACGGGAAAGCAAGGCAATGGAGCGTGTTGTTAACTACATGACGGAAAAGTAGGGCAATGGGTCGTAGTGTTAACTGCGTCACAGGAATGTAGTGTTATGGGTCGCAGTTTTAACTACATCACAGGAAAGTAGGGCAATGAGACGTGGTGTTAACTACATCACAGGAAAGTAGGGCAATGAGACGTGGTGTTAGCTACATCACAGGAAAGTAGGGCAATGAGACGTGGTGTTAACTACATCACAGGAAAGTGGGGCAATGAGACGTGGTGTTAACTACATCACAGGAAAGTAGGGCAATGAGACGTGGTGTTAACTACATCACAGGAAAGTAGGGCAATGAGACGTGGTGTTAACTACATCACAGGAAAGTAGGGCAATGAGACGTGGTGTTAACTACATTACGGGAATGTATGGTAGATGATTGTAGTGTGAACTACACCATGGGAAAATAGGGACGTTGAGCGTAGGGTTAACTACATCATGGACACTTCTAGGTGATTGTATAAAAATATGGACAGCAAACCACAGACCTCAGACGTTAATAGCTACACCGGTACACTTTACTTTATGATACTGATAAAAGAACATAATCTTTGCAGACCTAATAATTGTAGACTTAATCTTTTTATACCTAATAATTGTAAACTTCATCTTTGTAGACCTGATCATTGTAGATTTAATCTTTGTAGACTTAATCTTTGTGGACATAATCATTGTAAACCTAAATAACTATACAATTAAGACAGGTCCTTTGTTTAGCCCTAATTAACCATCTTTTTTCCATCTCTCCTTTTATTGGCACCTTTAGCTTAATCCATATTAACTAATAATTAATATTAACTAATATTAATAATAATTGGAGAATGCACCCTCCCTGTTTGGCACTCTAATCCACTTGTGAACAATAATCCCTTCAGTTTGGTACACTAATCTGTTTTCGTTTGCCATACTTCACTTAACGTTTTGGCACACTTATCCTGTATTATTTCATCTCATTAGCACACTTGTGACTTCATTTACGCCTACTTGCCCCAACTTGCCTCCCTATCTTGGCACACTTATCCAGTTTTAGGATAACAGTTTCAAACGGTCACTTTAGAGTCGGAAGGAATTTTGGTTCCCGTAGTCGTATTTTTTTTCTCTATTGGGAATACACAAAATCTAACTGCTCAACTACGTGGCATTTGGGTACGTGACCTTAAACACACCTTCTCATCCGTAAAGCAGATCGCAGTGATACGATGATAGGGAAATTGATCGATTGTGTTTTCATTAAAGTACAGTTGTAATTAATTTGTGCCTCTGTGATTGGTGTCTCGTTGTGATGTAACAGCACCTTCTCTTTCAGTTAATTAAAAAAAAACAACTGGTGCAATTAACACTTTGAATGACTTCAAGAGATATGTGGTTTGTTTTCCTGTGTCTAGTCTTTGTATGTCAAGGTTGTGAGGTTGAATAGTTGATTTGGTTATTTACTTCATTATTTTGTGCGGCTACTTTACAAATTCCTGTTGATTTTGCTATAGTTTAAGATTTATGTTTGTGTTTTTTGTGTGTATTTTCTTCATCGATTCCAATGAAGGGAAAAAAAATTTTTTTTTAGTTCAAAGCTTTTAAGTCAATAATTTAGGAAAATAACAATATATGTTTGCAAATTAACTTATCTAAGGTATTTGTTAACAATCCTTAATTTTTTTATTAATCCTTTGCAGCGATCGTTTAAATTTAACTTTTATTCTACGTTTATTTTTTTTTATTCTCTCAATTTGTGATTGAGAGCGTTGCATTATTGAACTTCAGTTTTCTATTCTGAGCCCTGTGGGCCCCATTGAAATTTGTTAGAATTTACAGCTGCAGGATTGCACTGATATTATCAACTTATTTGACTATTTGCCGACCTGGAGCTCTGGTGGAGATAACAATTGCACAAGAACGATGAGAGTTTTATTTATAGCACTCGAAACAAACAAACAAACAACAAAATCCACAAACAAGAAATAAAATACCGCAAACAATAGACAGGATAGCTCACACATTGCGGAAGCCAACTGAGAGTATTACACAAAAGGCCTTTTTTTTTGAATCCACAAGTAAAATACAAAGAGGAAGACCAAAGTATTCTTGGAGAATGCAGATGGAAGCAGAGATGAAGATGATGGGGAAGACATGGAATGATCTAAGAAAGAATGGCAAAAAAGAACGGCTTGAAAAGTGTTTCTGGAGGACCTATACTCCACAGGGAGTTGAAAGGTAGAAGAAGAAGAAATAAAAGACAGTCCAAACCGGCATTTGAACTCGTGCTCTTTGACACAACGTCTTGTCAGTCCCTGGCCTGTTGTGGGCGCGTAATGGTAATTTCTTACATTCCATTCACGTGAGATGGCCGAAACTACTTTTTTTATTTTTACTTTCTCTGTGTGTTTGATAGAGGGAGTGGTTGGTGTCGTTTATATGTCATCATTTCTCATTGTGAATTTTGTAGTTACTTAACACGTTGCTTTTTTTTTGTTTGAAGCATCTCATCGCACACTTTGTAGTCTTCCTTTACTGTTCTTTTGATAAGGACAATATTTATACATAGGGATGGCAGAAATCTTACTAATTATCAGATGTTCTTTGTTGCCATGTTACAGAAATCTTACTAATTATCAGATGTTCTTTGTTGCCATGTTACAGAAATCTTACTAATTATCAGATGTTCTTTGTTGCCATGTTACAGAAATCCTACTAATTATCAGATGTTCTTTGTTGCCGTGTTACAGAAATCTTACTAATTATCAGATGTTCTTTGTTGCCATGTTACAGAAATCTTACTAATTATCAGATGTTCTTTGTTGCCATGTTACAGAAATCTTACTAATTATCAGATTTTTGTTGTTGCCATGTTACAGAGATCATACTAATTATTAGTTTTTGCTGTGTTGCAATATGTACAACTGAAATAAACAAAAGAATAGGAATGGCAAAGAGTAATTTTAATGTTATGAAGAACATACTAACATCAAAACAAATAACAACAGAGCTAAAACTAAGAATAGCTAAATGTTACATCTTCTCAATATTCCTGTATGGTGCTGAAACATGGACATTAGACAAGAAAACAGAACAGAGAATTGAAGCCTTTGAAATGTGGATATATAGAAGAATAGGTAGAATTGGATGGAAGGAAAAGAAAACAAACGATGAAGTCTTAAAACAACTAAAAATGAAAAGAGAACTACTGGACACAATTAGAACAAGACAAATGCGATTCTTAGGCCATGTTAAAAGACACAACAGCCTACTGAAAGTAATCCTGGAGGGGAAAATACAAGGTAAAAGAGGCAGAAGCAGACCAAGATAAACATGGACGAGTAACATCAAAAGATGGACAAATCGGCCTATGAAAATCTGCACCATCAAAGCAAGAGACATAGCAGAATGGCGCTCCATGGTAGCCAACCTTCGTTGCGGAGACGGCACTCGATGATGATGATGATGTGTTGCCATGGTACAGATATCATACTAATTATTAGTTTTTGCTGTGTTGCCATGGTACAGATATCATACTAATTATTAGTTGTTGCTTTGTTGCCATGGTACAGATATCATACTAATTATTAGTTGTTGCTTTGTTGCCATGGTACAGATATCATACTAATTATTAGTTGTTGCTGTGTTGCCATGGTACAGATATCATACTAATTATTAGTTGTTGCTTTGTTGCCATGGTACAGATATCATACTAATTATTAGTTGTTGCTGTGTTGCCATGGTACAGATATCATACTAATTATTAGTTGTTGCTGTGTTGCCATGGTACAGATATCATACTAATTATTAGTTGTTGCTGTGTTGCCATGGTACAGATATCATACTAATTATTAGTTGTTGCTGTGTTGCCGTGGTACAGATATCATACTAATTATTAGTTGTTGCTTGTTTGCCACGTTAACGCTGACTGTGTATTTTGTTATGATATTCACATTTAGGCTTTGATGCAATTGTTATTCTAACAGCAGTGCTAGTTTGTACTATAAAGTAATGTAAAATATGAACAACAAAATGTTATTTCACTTATCTTTCGTCTTCGTTAAACATTAAAATGTTATTTCACTCATAGGTTGTCTTTTTTAAACATTAAAATGTTATTTCACTTATCTTTCGTCTTCGTTAAACATTAAAATGTTATTTCACTTATCTTTCGTCTTCGTTAAACATTAAAATGTTATTTCACTTATCTTTCCTCTTCGTTAAACATTAAAATGTTATTTCACTCATCTGTCGTTGCCGTTCTAATTTTTTGAGATGTCACACACGCAAACAAATATAAAGATCTCAGTGACGCACTTACATGACTGGCCGCCAAGAACTAGAATATCTTATCCGTAATCGTTGTCGTTGTCGCTGTCGACCAGATTGGTCTGGCCTGTGCAGGTTGCAAGACTGGATAACGTGTTCTTCAATATCTAGATATTGATTCCAGCGCAGAGATCAATGTCTCCAATTTCATTATTTGTCTTTCAGTTTAATTAACAAACAAACGTATTCATATTCTATAGTCGCATTATCAATTATTAATTCAGTCACAATTCTCATTTACCCACGTCTTCAATCATAGATAGACTCAACGCGCTCCAAACATCACAAAAAATGGCTGGTTTCACGTAGTTTTATAAATATTTTATTATTTGGACTATGATATGTACGAACGTGCCGTTTCTCCTGTACTACATATGCCCTAGATTGTAATCGTGCTGGTCTGTAAATGTAACAAAATCATTTCTACAATTACCATTGTGTAAACCAGTGATTCTCAACCTGTTTCTACTGGGGGGCTAGCTTGGTAAAATGAAACACTTTGGCGACCGCTGACATAATTTAACCTTCTTATTCTTGCTCACTTCAAGTTCAACCCTTTCGTGAGTCGAATTGCTGGCATAATTTAACCTTATTCTTGTTCACTTCAAGTTCAACCCTTTCGTAAGTCGAAGTGCTGGCATAATGTAACCTTATTTTTGTTCACTTCAAGTTCAACCCTTTCGTAAGTCGAAGTGCTGGCATAATTAACCTTATTCTTGTTCACTTCAAGTTCAACCCTTTCGTGAGTCGAAGTGCTGACATAGTTTACCTTCTTATTCTTGTTCACTTCAAGTTCAACCCTTTCGTGAGTCGAAGTGCTGACATAATTTAACCTTATTCTTGTTCACTTCAAGTATCAATGCTTCCAGAAGTCGAAGGAGATACAAAGCTCTAGCTCTCACTTTCCGCACAGTCTCACCCATTATGACGTAATGTGAAATCTTCTGGACGTGTCACTCTCTCTTACTCAGGGCTTGTATCCAGGCACTATCCTTGCTCATCTATTTTTGAAAATGTCGCTATAGTCGTGAACGCCGTGTCGTTCATAGTTTCTCTGATTGTTCTAGTGTTCTATCATATCAGCTTGACACTTGCCTGCACAACACAATTATCAATATCCTTAGGAATTCTGTAGACAACTCTTCTCTGGTTTACAACGCTCTATGATTCTGGAGTTCATTGATAGCTTATATATACGTCCTTCTGACTCTATTACTATTCTAATGGTTCTACAAATTTGCTGATGACATTTAAAACTTCCTATCTTCTTCCTCTTTTCTCTTTCCACTGATACCTAAAAGGTGTCGTGGTTTATATCATTTGTCGTTCTTGAGCTGCTCGAACTGTCTGGATTAGTGACTTTCCTTTGTTGTTATCTAACTATCTAAAATGGATTGCATAGTATCCAACAAATGAGGAAGATACTATGCAATCCATTTTTGACAATCGAAACAAGAAAAAGAGTTCTTAAATGTTATGTAGAGCCAGCCTTAACATATGGATGTGAATCATGGACAATGGGACAACAAACATGATAATCACTGGAGTCTGTAGGAATGTGGTTTTATAGAAGAATGTTGAGAATATCATGGACAGCTAAGAAGAGTATGAAAACGTTCTGAGATAGGCCAAAGCAAAAAGAGAGCTAATCTCCAATATTAGGAAGAAACAACCATCATATTTTGGCCATGTAATGAGAAAGGAACAACAGGAATATTTGTAAAAACTGGGAAAATTGAGGGACGAAGAGATAGAGGGAAACAAAGAGAAAAGATACCAGACAGCTTAAGAGAATGGCTTGGCAGAAGGTCAACAACAGAAATGATAAATAACTGTCGTGATCGAAAGTTGTGGAAAGACATGATCACTTACGCCAGCAGACCCGGTACTTGATGATGATGATGATGATATTGTTCAAACTGGTACTATTTATATTATGTTTCAATTCCGTCGTTGTCTCTTACAGTCTCTCCACTTGCTTTTTCTTTAACATTTTACTTACTCGGTCCCTATTTCCTTTTCCAGCTGATCGTGAGTGCCAGGTTTGTCACCGCAATTATAGAGTTAAAATCAAATTACTTTGTACATAATTTTTCTTCGGACATGGTTTTTTTTATTACAATTTGATATACTGTTTATAAATAAGTTTATGCTAACACTAAATAAATAAAGCAAAGAGAATCACCTTGAACCTGAGTGAGTCGTACTAAGAATATACTGATAGTGACCACGTTTGTTTCTACCATCAAGACAATGATTTTGGTAATGTAGTTAACACAACGCTAGCACTTCTCTTTTTCAGGAATAAAAGAAAATCTCCGGTACCAATTTATAGATGGCTGAATCTAGAATGATTCAGCTCCCTCAATGAGATAGAACTGCTTGCACAGAACAGAGACAGATGACGAGATTTGATAAAATATCTTTAAAAGAAAACTGCTAGAACAAAAATTCATATAGGAGAAGGTGTATCTTGGTATACGCCCTATGGGCCGGTTACGGCTCGAAAGGTCAATAGATAGAATCTAGAATTCTGCCAACGTTTTAAACCCGCCTTCTTGTCTCCAGTTGCCCAGTTCAGTAACCACATCTTCACAGTATGTTCGAAAATACTCTCGATCCAGCCTGCCGAGGATGTGTCAGCCACGGTGCAGGTCTAGGGGAAAATCAAGACACACGCATATACGAGTACTAACCATGCGACCAGCTCATCGTGTGTCTTGATGTTGTACTTATCCAACCATATACGAGTACTAACCATGCGACCAGCTCATCGTGTGTCTTGATGTTGTACTTATCCAACCATATACGAGTACTAACCATGCGACCAGCTCATCGTGTGTCTTGATGTTGTACTTATCCAACCATATACGAGTACTAACCATGCGACCAGCTCATCGTGTGTCTTGATGTTGTACTTATCCAAACCATATACGAGTACTAACCATGCGACCAGCTCATCGTGTGTCTTGATGTTGTACTTATCCAACCATATACGAGTACTAACCATGCGACCAGCTCATCGTGTGTCTTGATGTTGTACTTATCCAACCATATACGAGTACTAACCATGCGACCAGCTCATCGTGTGTCTTGATGTTGTACTTATCCAACCATATACGAGTACTAACCATGCGACCAGCTCATCGTGTGTCATGATGTTGTACTTATCCAACCATATACGAGTACTAACCATGCGACCAGCTCATCGTGTGTCATGATGTTGTACTTATCCAACCATATACGAGTACTAACCATGCGACCAGCTCATCGTGTGTCTTGATGTTGTACTTATCCAACCATATACGAGTACTAACCATGCGACCAGCTCATCGTGTGTCTTGATGTTGTACTTATCCAACCATATACGAGTACTAACCATGCGACCAGCTCATCGTATGTCATGATGTTGTACTTATCCAACCATATACGAGTACTAACCATGCGACCAGCTCATCGTGTGTCTTGATGTTGTACTTATCCAACCATATACGAGTACTAACCATGCGACCAGCTCATCGTGTGTCTTAATGTTGTACTTATCCAACCATATACGAGTACTAACCATGCGACCAGCTCATCGTGTGTCATGATGTTGTACTTATCCAACCATAAACGAGTACTAACCATGCGACCAGCTCATCGTGTGTCTTGATGTTGTACTTATCCAACCATATACGAGTACTAACCATGCGACCAGCTCATCGTGTGTCTTGATGTTGTACTTATCCAACCATATACGAGTACTAACCATGCGACCAGCTCATCGTGTGTCATGATGT
The DNA here is from genome assembly GCA_032433765.1 of Megaustenia siamemsis. Taxonomy (NCBI): domain Eukaryota; kingdom Metazoa; phylum Mollusca; class Gastropoda; order Stylommatophora; family Ariophantidae; genus Megaustenia; species Megaustenia siamemsis. Next base: position 68,337,618 of record JAVIAB010000050.1, read on the forward strand.
TGTACTTATCCAACCATATACGAGTACTAACCATGCGACCAGCTCATCGTGTATCATGATGTTGTACTTATCCAACCATATACGAGTACTAACCATGCGACCAGCTCATCGTGTGTCTTGATGTTGTACTTATCCAACCATATACGAGTACTAACCATGCGACCAGCTCATCGTGTGTCATGATGTTGTACTTATCCAACCATATACGAGTACTAACCATGCGACCAGCTCATCGTGTGTCATGATGTTGTACTTATCCAACCATATACGAGTACTAACCATGCGACCAGCTCATCGTGTGTCATGATGTTGTACTTATCCAACCATATACGAGTACTAACCATGCGACCAGCTCATCGTGTGTCATGATGTTGTACTTATCCAACCATATACGAGTATTAACCATGCGACCAGCTCATCGTGTGTCATGATGTTGTACTTATCCAACCATATACGAGTATTAACCATGCGACCAGCTCATCGTGTGTCATGATGTTGTACTTATCCAACCATATACGAGTACTAACCATGCGACCAGCTCATCGTGTGTCATGATGTTGTACTTATCCAACCATATACGAGTACTAACCATGCGACCAGCTCATCGTGTGTCATGATGTTGTACTTATCCAACCATATACGAGTACTAACCATGCGACCAGCTCATCGTGTGTCTTGATGTTGTACTTATCCAACCATATACGAGTACTAACCATGCGACCAGCTCATCGTGTGTCATGATGTTGTACTTATCCAACCATATACGAGTACTAACCATGCGACCAGCTCATCGTGTGTCATGATGTTGTACTTATCCAGCCATATACGAGTACTAACCATGCGACCAGCTCATCGTGTGTCATGATGTTGTACTTATCCAACCATATACGAGTACTAACCATGCGACCAGCTCATCGTGTGTCATGATGTTGTACTTATCCAACCATATACGAGTACTAACCATGCGACCAGCTCATCGTGTGTCATGATGTTGTACTTATCCAACCATATACGAGTACTAACCATGCGACCAGCTCATCGTGTGTCATGATGTTGTACTTATCCAACCATATACGAGTATTAACCATGCGACCAGCTCATCGTGTGTCTTGATGTTGTACTTATCCAACCATATACGAGTATTAACCATGCGACCAGCTCATCGTGTGTCATGATGTTGTACTTATCCAACCATATACGAGTACTAACCATGCGACCAGCTCATCGTGTGTCATGATGTTGTACTTATCCAACCATATACGAGTACTAATCATGCGACCAGCTCATCGTGTGTCGTGATGTTGTACTTATCTAACCATATACGAGTACTAACCATGCGACCAGCTCATCGTGTGTCGTGATGTTGTACTTATCCAACCATATACGAGTACTAACCATGCGACCAGCTCATCGTGTGTCATGATGTTGTACTTATCCAACCATATACGAGTATTAACCATGCGACCAGCTCATCGTGTATCATGATGTTTTACTTATCCAACCATATACGAGTACTAACCATGCGACCAGCTCATCGTGTGTCATGATGTTGTACTTATCCAACCATATACGAGTATTAACCATGCGACCAGCTCATCGTGTGTCATGATGTTGTACTTATCCAACCATATACGAGTACTAACCATGCGACCAGCTCATCGTGTGTCATGATGTTGTACTTATCCAACCATATACGAGTACTAACCATGCGACCAGCTCATCGTGTGTCATGATGTAATTATCCCTCGATCATGAAACAAGACAACGAGTCAAGTTCATATGATCACAAGAATCGAACGCTGTAGAAGAAGAAAAAATACTCTTAATGAAACAGGTAGTAATTAATACATCATCATCATGAAATACCACGCCTGCTGGCGCAGGTGATCATGTCTCTCCACAACTTTCGATCTCGACAGTTATTTATCAGTTCTGTTGTTGACCTTCTGTCAAGCCATTCTCTTAAGCTGTCTGGTATCTTTTCTCTTTGCTTCCCTCTATCTCTTCGTCCCTCAATTTTCCCAGTTGTTACAATATATTCCAGCTGTTCTCTTCTCATTACATGGCACAAAAATGAAATGATGTTTGTGTCTTCCTGATATTGAATATTAGCTCTCTTTTTGCTTTGGTCTCTTTCAGAACGTTTTCATTACTCTTCTTAGCTGTCCATGTTATTCTCAACATTCTTCTGTAAAAAAAAAATTTCTACAGCCTGCAGTGATTTTCTTGTCTGTTGTCCTATTGTCCATGATCCACATCCATATTTTAAGACTGGCTCTAAAAAAACATTTAAGAACTCTTTTTCTTGTTTCAATTGTCAAAAATGGATTACACAGTATCTTTTCCTCATTTTTTTGGAAAACTGTTTTTTCATTAATTAATACAGTTTCCTGTAATAAAATTTGGAAAAAAAAATATTAGAACAACAAAGACTAATGTAACGGTATTGTTGTTTATTTAGAAATAAAACCAACACGTTTTGCTACAACGGAAGTTTTCTTTCTTAAATGGCTATCTCATCTTCATAATGACTGATAGGAAACGATTAGAGCCTTGGAACAGAATGAAAGATCGTTAGAAGAAATCTGCCCAGTTGAACCAAATCTGTCATTATTTAACGTCTTGACACTTAGAAACGTGTTGTTGGGATGGATGTCCGTGTGGCGATAACTCTCAAGCGTCAGCCTCCTGTTGTATTATCAGCCTGAAAGTTCTCGAAAAGTCCTGGCTGAATAAAATGTCAGACTATACGATCAGACTATACGATCAGACTATACGATCAGACTATACGACCAGACTATACGATCAGACTATACGATCAGACTATACGATCAGACTATACGACCAGACTATACGATCAGACTATACGATCAGACTATACGATCAGACTATACGACCAGACTATACTATCAGACTATACGATCAGACTATACTATCAGACTATACGATCAGACTATACGATCAGACTATACTATCAGACTATACGATCAGACTATACGATCAGACTATACTATCAGACTATACGATCAGACTATACGATCAGACTATACTATCAGACTATACGATCAGACTATACTATCAGACTATACGATCAGACTATACGATCAGACTATACTATCAGACTATACGATCAGACTATACAATCAGACTATACGATCGGACTATACGATCAGACAATACAATCAGACTATACGATCAGACTATACGATCAGACTATACAATCAGACTATACGATCAGACGATATTATCAGGCTATACGATCAGGCTATACGATCAGACTATACGATCAGACTATACTATCAGACCATACTTCCAGCCTAAATTAGTTCCAGCTCTAGTCTTCATAATGCATGTCTGTTCAAGTCTCATCATCATCATCATCATGTGCCATACCGGTTGGCGTAGGCGATCATGTCCCTCCACAATCTTCTATCCACAGTGCATCGCATAAGTTCTGTTGTTGACTGTTTTCCATGCAATGACACCAAGCTATCCAGTATTTTCTCTCTTTGTCGTACGCGATCTCTCTTTTCTTTTATTTTGCCAGTTGTAACCAAGTATTCCAACTTTCTTCTTCTCATGATGTGCCCGAAAAATGTTGATTGCTTCTTTCTGATGTTTTTTAAGAGCTCCCTTTTGTGTTGGCCTCTTTGAGGACTTCCTCATTGGTCCTTTTTAGCTGTCCAGGGAACTTTCAACATTCTTCTGAGAAATCCCATCTCTGTGGCCTCTAATCGTCTTTTCATTTGTTTGTCTACTGTCCGTGATTCGCTTGCATACGTTATAACTGGTTCTATCCCTATATAATTCTTGGTCAGAATTGATCAAATCTACCGTCCACATTTAGTTACAGCTATCTACAAGTCACATATCCCAACCGTATCCTCGATGGCACTGGATGTTGTTTCGTGTTGGTGCGTTTAGGTCTCACATAAATACCCACCGGCCATGCGATACATACGTGCTAATCCGTGCACTTTGAATCAAACATTCTATGTGATTAGAAGACAAATAATAATAAATGAATATTATTATAGAGGGAAACTTCCGAGGCGATAATCAGCGAAGTTGGCAGTGTTCCCTAGCGTTTGGCTTCTCGAGGCAAGGCGCTGTGCCACTGAGTACGGGTTCGATCCTGCTTCGGACCAAATTGTCCTTTGTTTTTTTTTTCTGTTCTTGATTATTTGTCATTATTTCCGAGTGTGGACACATACCTCTTACTCTGAAATGATTCGTATTCTACCTGATCAATATGCTGTAAATCATGACATTTGTTGTATGCGATAATGTAATGAGAGATTACTGATTTTGTATAATCACAGGCTCTTCATAAGCAGGGATCTATAATTCTGAATAAATACGAGCCGATTTATAATACATAGATTCCTCATTGTAAATATATGAGTACATGTTGAACAATTCAATATTCTGAATATGTCTAGTTAAACCTATAGATTTTTTTTATTGTAAATAAATATGTCTCTCTGTAGTTAAGGATATATGATTGTGAATAAATGCGTGTAGCATTATATTGACAGATTTCCAATACAAACACATAATTAATCTATAATTAACCGTCCCGTTGAGCACAGCTGCTGTGTCCATGATTTATTGACGTTTTGATTTCTTCCTTGCTGGCTTTGAAAGGGACGTTTGTTACGTTGAGGTCGCTGTTATCAGTGAGGCTGTGATGTTTGTACATTTCAGCCCGATACATCTGATTTCGTCTCATTGTTTCATTGGACCGGATTTACTTTTCCTGCCTGTGATCACCAAGTATTTTGCAAGAATGATAGGGTCAAAATAGACAAAATGCGAAACTGTAGTTATGCTGATGTTAAGGGTCAAGAGAAGAAGGAAATTAAAATGAATATGTTTATAGTTTATGTGGGTAGGAATGATTAAAATGAAAGTTATATTAAAGAGAAACAAATAAAAGACTAGTTCATCAACAATATCACTAGATATAACAGCTTTAAATCAAAAAGATATTAAAAATACTTCTGTAATACAAGTAAAGAGTACATATAAAAAAACTGCTAGAAGAAGGGACTGAACAGTACAGAAAAGAAAACCCTGATGAAAAAGTTACAACCAAATAGTAAAGCATAAAGAAAAGCAAAAAGAAACTTGGGACATCTTATCAAAAAAATACAACAGGCTATAAAATCTTAAAATCGGAAGTGGAAAAAGTTAAACAATGAAAAAGAGGCAGGACCAGACAACATAGAGATGATAAAGGTACTAGAATGTTGGCATTGAAGACAACTTATAGACTGCCTAAAAGATATACATCATGTTGACACAGACATACAACTGGTATATAATTTGTACTGGGAGCAAACAACAAAAATAAAATATAACAAAGAGAAATATACACCTATTGATATAAATACAGGGAGCAATATGATGCATCCTATCACCAATCGTGTTCTATCTTTACACTGAGCAAATCTTAAAAAACATTACAGAAATAACCTGCGATATGCTGATGATACTGTACTACAAGCAGAAAATCCTAAAGATCTACAACAATTATTTAATGAAATAAACATGACAAGCAAAAAAATATGGATTAGATATGAATATAAAAAAGACTAAAACTATGATCATAAACAAAGGTAATACTCAAAACCTACAATTGGATATCAAAGTTGAAGGAATAGACCTGGAGACAGTTCAGAACTACAACTACCTGGGACATACTATAACCAGTGATGGAGAATGTATAACTGAAATAAACAAATACCAAAAAATAGGAATGGCAAAAAGTAATTTTAATGCCATGAAAAATATACTAACATCAAAACCAATAACACCAGGGCTAAAGCTAAGAATAGCAAAATGTTATAACTTCTCAACATTCCTGTACTGTGCAGAAACATGGACATTAGACCAAAAAAAAAAGAGAAAAAAGAGAATTGAAGCCTTTGAAATGTGGATATATAGAAGAATATGAAAAATCGGATGAATGAAAAAAAAACCGATTAAGTCTTAAAACAACCAAAGATGAAAAGAGAACTACTAAACACCAAAAAGTTACATCAAAAGATGGACAAGGCAGCCATTTACAACCTGCACCATCAAATCAAGATACAGATAGGAATGTCGCTCCATGGTAGCCAACCTTCGATGCGTAGACGGCACTCAATGATGATGATGATGGTTACAGCTTTACGTGGGTAAATGATATCACAAAATCAAAACAACGTTGCGATGCAGCAAGCCTTCCAAGCTGGAAAAATGAAAACAAGCTGAGAGAAGTCACTTGTAATATTTTCCTTTTCAGATATTCTGTTATTTATTCTATACAGAGCCAAATCTGAACTATGGAAGTGAATCGTGGACACAAGACAATCAAATGAAAAGAGAATAGAGGCCACCGAGTTTGAATTTCTCACAAGAATGTTTAGAGTTCCCTTAACAGCTAGAAAGACAAATGAGGAAATTATCAAAGAGGCCAGTACAAATAGGGAGTTCCAAAGAAGCAACAGAAAGAAACATTTTTCTGGTACATCTTGAGAAAAGGAAAGTCGGAATGCTTGGTTAGAACTAGAAAAATAGAGGGAAAAAGAGACCGCGGACGACAAAGAGAGAATATACTCTATATACCTATAGATAGCATGGTGTCATAGCACGGAAAACAGTCAACAACAGAAATGATACGATGTCCTGTAAAAAAAAAAGGTAAAGTACCCCCGTCACGCCAAGTGGCGTATAGGGAATATGGTGTTAGTGACCATAAATTTTACAGACCTTCGGCACATGATTTTTGGGGTAATGTGGCAGTATTACGCCCGTGCCCCTTCACTTTCCCAGAAAAAAAATCCGGTACCCATTAAAGGCTGGGTGAACCCGGAAGCCGTCGGTTGGGATCGAACCCTACCCTTTGTCCTTTGTAGTCCAGTTCACTAACCACTGAGCTATCCCGGCTCCCTTGATACGCTGTCCTGGGCGATAGGGAATTGTGGAATGACATGATCGCCTACGTCAACCGGTATGGCACATGATGATGATGATTTTTTAGTCGTTATGCAGTTTCATCTGCTTATTGAAATATATTTCTGTGTTTGCCAATTGTTTCAGGTGAAGGTCAACTGAGCCGCAACGTTGTTTTGATTTTGTGTAATCATTCACCAATTCATTCACCCAATCATTCACCCACTCATTCACCCATGTAAAACTGAAACCATATCATTTTAATATTCACCCCCCCCCCCACCCCCCTTTTTTCACCCTCTCTAAGACTGAGTAGTTTGATCACGTCACGATTATGGTATCAGCTGCTTTTGATCGGATCTGAGTCAATGACACTGATATTAGTAGCCAGGTAAGAGTCACCGACTCCAGCCTACTTCAATATGTTGTCCATCCCAACTTTCTTCGAGGTTATACTACCTTCTTATTTACTACAGAATAGCGCATCGAGTTGCATGTCAAACCCGACAAAGCCATCTTTTGTTGCTGAGAGTTTAGGTTATATTGCACATACCTTTGCCTTACTGTTGAGGCGAATAACACGTACAACAGAAGTAGCAAATGCATATTTAAATCATTATTTAATCATACAAGTACATCATGAATTCATGTGCCATATACAATCTTGTTATTTTGTGACAATCTTTTGCTATGCTACCAACTTCACAATTGTAAAGAGAAATTTGCAACAGTGGTACTCAAAGATCAATTTCACTGATAAAAAGACATATCTGTAACAATGACACACAAAGATCAATTTCACTGATAAAAAGACATATCTGTAACAATGACACACAAAGATCAATTTCACTGATAAAAAGACATATCTGTAACAATGACACACAAAGATCAATTTCACTGATAAAAGACATATCTGTAACAATGACACACAAAGATCAATTTCACTGATAAAAAGACATATCTGTAACAATGACACACAAAGATCAATTTCACTGATAAAAGACATATCTGTAACAATGACACACAAAGATCAATTTCACTGATAAAAAGACATATCTGTAACAATGACACACAAAGATCAATTTCACTGATATAAAAACAAACGTGCAACAGTGTCACTCAAACATACAACTCCGTGGCTCTGTGTCGTCTAGTAACCACGTAAAGCTTTTACCATACCATTTTTTCTATTTTTTTGTTTCAATTTTCCCATACAACTCCGTGCTTGGAGAGGAACATGCAACAATTCAAATTAAACAGTTTTACAGTTGTGAAGAAGAACTTGTAAAAGTGCAGCTCACAGATCAGTGTCTCTTTCCGAAGTGCGACCTCGCAACAGATCAGTGTCTCTTTCCGAAGTGCGACCTCGCAACAGATCAGTGTCTCTTTCCGAAGTGCGACCTCGCAACAGATCAGTGTCTCTTTCCGAAGTGCGACCTCGCAACAGATCAGTGTCTCTTTCCGAAGTGCGACCTCGCAACAGATCAGTGCAACAAGATCAGTGTCTCTTTCCGAAGTGCGACCTCGCAACAGATCAGTGCAACAAGATCAGTGTCTCTTTCCGAAGTTCGACCTCGCAACAGATCAGTGCAACAAGATCAGTGTCTCTTTCCGAAGTGCGACCTCGCAACAGATCAGTGCAACAAGATCAGTGTCTCTTTCCGAAGTGCGACCTCGCAACAGATCAGTGCAACAAGATCAGTTTAACCGTGAAAACGATGCATTTGTAGCCGGACATTTCGCGGAGCAACAGAACCAATGTGCAACAATGAAACACCACAAGATCAATTTGCAGTTACGAAGATGAATTTATATAGAGCAACTTATAATGCAATTTCATAACTTTGGAGAGGGACCGTCTAACAATGCAACTCACGGAGCAATTGCAATTCTATAATGACGAGCTGTGCTTAAAGTTCATGCATTTAAACACCAGTGTACCATTTACTCATAGTTTAAGAACTAATGTTTCAACGTATGGTTTACTATATATAGGTCACCGACCAGTACTTTCGTGTTGTCTGGTTCACTGGATGTCGCAGTGTCCATGAAACGCTGTTTTCTCGCGTGCCACCACCAACCCCCACCTAACCACCTCCTTAATTTAAGATTGGTTTCATTCATAACATTCCCCGCTGTTGCAGCATGTAGTTTGAAATTGCCTCCGAAAGCTAAGCAGCGTGTCCTATTGACAGAACGCATACCCTCAGTTAATGTATTCAGCAAATCATGACCCAGTGTGCGACTGTCATTGATAAGTGGAAGCAAAATGGAACGGGGAGAGGTGTAGTTCTGTATTGTTATGCAAAGTAGAATATGTCGCCTCATCAGGTATGAGGGCTAGACTTGCAGATTATGTTAGATTATGTTTTTTTTATTACTATTTAGTATTTGTAATCTCCATCAATTGTATGTTGTTTATGCGGCTTTGCCATTAAATTGGTCGGTAGACAGATACCGATGAATGTCAAAATAAGCGCAAGAAATTGCCCGGAAATTCTCTGCATCATTTTTGAATGTGTTTAATTTTAGGACTGTTTGACAACTTTGTCACTTCATAGATCTACTTCAACTGCTGTTACAAACACTGCTTATATGGCTACTACCGTTCTGCTACTTCTACTACTGCTGTTGCTACTGTTACAATGGTTGCTCTTACAAAAAATATTATAACAATTGTTGCTACAAATGATGTTTATTATTGCTTTAAAGAATCTGTCTCCCATAACTGATAGCAACCCCGTAGTTTCAGCGCCCTTTCAGCGCCTTTGCATATGCTAATCACATTCCAGTAGCTTTCTGGATATACATAATGGCTTCCCCTTGTCCCTCTCCCAGTCGTCTCATCGTTTCTTGTACCACCCAGCCTCACTATCGTTACACGAAGCATCAAAAGTAAATGTTCCCTCCACGTCTTGCTAGTCGTATGGGGAATATGGCGTTAGCGACCATATTTTTCTATGACCAACACACATTTTTGGGTGATATGGTCGGTATCATACCAGGTCGCATTTACTTCCAAGAAAATCTCTGGTACCCATTTTTAGAGGCTGGGTGAACCTCAGAGCCTTGTCGGTCCGAAAAATAAATCCGTCACTTCTGTGTATCGAACCCGAATCCCTTTGATCAGGGAGCGAGCATACTAACCACTGCGCCACCAATGCTCCTTGAGCCTCATCAACACATAATTTAATTATCTTCACACCTTCCAATAAACAATCACTGTAGTAGTTGCTGTTATTACTGTTGTTGCAACTACTACTACTACTGCAACTACTACTACTGTAATTACTACTACTACTATTACTACTACTGCTGTTTCTATCACTATTATTAACACTTCTACTATTATTGCAGCTTGAATGCTACTAGTATAATTGCCGTTACTACAAACAAATGGTGTTTTGAAAGATACCACTACTGTTACTAATGCTACTGCTACCTTCTTCTTTTACTTCTTGTTCCTTTTCTGTTGTGATTTCTCCTCCAAATACTTTCCACTTCTCCCTAGTCATGTTCTTGGTCACTAACATATTAAACACTCAGTTTTGGACATTTTCTGTAACATCTTGCAAAGAATCGTTCTAAAAATATTCTCTTCCTTCATTATTTGATATTGTGGTGATCCGTAAATCAATTCGGACTGTACGACTTTCTCCTAGGTTATCCTTGTTATATTCCAGCCTCCTTTTCGTTTTCCTTCAATGGATCACACCACGGGAGTTTTTATGTTGGTCATGGGATCATATCAAAATACGTGGCCCATCTATTTCCACCCCGAACCTACTATCACTTATGCATGTCCTTTTGGTTACAAAGTACATATAACAGGTCTGACATTGCCTATTTACTGATTATGACATGAATGTACATGAACACACCTGTTGGCCTGGTATCTGGACAAATAACTCACCTCCCATTGTTACGTGCTTTACTATTTTTAGCTCATGCTCTGACGTTTCCAGGGTTAATAACTAATAGGATGTGTTGTTGAGGTTAAAAACTAACATCTGGTCAGTGTTAAAATTAACAAGTTTCATGGTTACAAAATGACGGAGTCAAAGAATATAGACAGCCACCGGACTGAAAGCAGTCAATGTTGGTTAACTTATGATCTTTGAAGAGAACGAATGCCCAGACAGTCTAGCCAAGCAGGGATGGAGATTACCACAAGAGAACCTTCTGGTAAGTTACGAAGAGGCTAAATCATATTTTTTAAATTTTCGTTCAGAGGCGAAATGAAACCTCAGATCAATACACCTTGTGGCGACTGTTCAGTACAAGCTGCCTTTATTCTCCGGTCTTATATGTCCCCTTGGGAGATTCCAGTAATGGTGTAACGCCGTAAAGATAGTTAGGTTTAGTTATTCCATAACTCCAAGGTCGTTGGGACGACATTGGTGAAACTGCAACTAGCGGCTCCGCTTATCTAGCTTTGCTCACGACAGGTCGCTGTGACCAGTCCGTTCTCTGATGCCGTCTTCTATCTTTGATGCTCTGTCGTCTACGTTTTCTTAGCCTGTTATCCGTATCATTTTAATTAATGATAGGTACAGATATATAATGTGGTGCGGGGTGGGAAAGAGCGTTGCGTGGACAACGTGACACAGTGAACCAGATATGAGACAACACACGCACATACTATACAAGTACACATCGGTGACCCAGTAAACCAAACGATGACACAGTAGTTCTCAAGCTATAAGTAATGGTAAATATGACTGAAACGTAGAAATGTAAATATAACATTGAATAAAGCAGCTTTACTAAAACGAAGACAGTACACATTTATACATGTTTCAGCCATAGGCCTTTGTCAATTCATCATCATCATCATCAAGTGCCGCCTCAGCAACGAAGGTTGGCTACCACGGTCGCCATTCCACTCTGTCTCTTGCTTTGATGGTGCAGGTTGTCATATATTGACTTGTCCATCTTTTTATGTTACTCGTCCATGTTAGTCTTGGTCTGCCTCTGTCTCTTTTACCTTGTATTTTCCCTTCCAATATTACTTTTAGTAGGCTATTGTGTCTTTAACGTGTCCCAAAAATTTCATTTGTCTTGTCTTAATTGTATTTAGTAGTTCTCTTTTATTTTTAGTTGTTTTAAAACTTCATCGTTTGTTTTCTTTTCTTTCCATCCAATTCTACGTATTCTTCTGTAAATCCACATTTCAAAGGCTTCTATTTTCTATTCTGTTTTCTTGTCTAATGTCCATGTTTCTGCACCATACAGGAATATTGAGAAGATGTAACATTTTGCTATTCTTAGTTTCAGCCCTGCTGTTATTTGTTTTGTTGTTAGTATATTTTTCATTCTATTTGTCAGTACAACAGGACAACAAATAGAAACATTCAAGACGATTTCATAAATACCCTTCTACATTTATAGTATTTAGTTTAACTTTATGCCGTCAGCTGCAGAGTTGCGTAGTTCTGCGACCTTCACTCCATTGCCATTACAGCCTTCCGGAACAGCCTCTGACGCTCTCTGGTACGTTTAGCTTGAGCTGATTCTGTTGGTTTGATCCAGGAATGGGCAACCTTTTATTTTCTAAGGGCCAGATCTGAAAACGCTTAAGACGCCGAAGGCCAGATCTGAAAACTCTTAAGACGCCGAGGGCTAGATACCATCACCTAATGAAGCCATTATATAAATTACCTAATTTACATTCACACGCGATTGTAGGAAGGAGACATCAAGATGATCTAATTAGAAATCTAATAGATGGGATTTTAGTCTGCCAACCAGGCCTGACTTTTGATCAGTCATAGCTGGTGCTCCGTTGTTGTCACTCCACCAAATATATCCCAATTTAATCGGACGGTGTCAAGAGCGAGCTCCAGTGTTTTGAAAATGTTCTTGCTTGTTGTGGCGCCTTTGAGTGGTCGTAACGTTGACATGTCCTCCGCACTGTTAGAAATTTGTCAATGCTCCTAATAAAGGATATTTACGATGTGTCTGGCATATCACTTGGCTTATCTAAGGCGACAGAGAATGATACGAATTCTGACGAACGCTCTTTTAAGCTATTTTTAACATCTTTCGCCATGTCGTCTATACTTCTTCCGACAATCCGGCGTGATAAACTTACATTGCGAAATAAATAACTCTTATCAGGGCAAAGAACTTTAGCAGCTGCTTCGAAACACTCTTTCACAAAATCTCATCGGAAAATGGTTTCAAACTCTTCGCATTATTTTTTCAGTAATGATATAGCTCACACAAATATCATTCTCTAAAAATGTGTTTACAATGTAAATTCCACTCTGTAGACCTTTCAAAGACTTCTTTAAATGCGTTATTTTGTCCTGCTTAACTTGTTATTCCAGTGAGCTGTGATTTTCATGTTTGGATTAGAAATGACGTCTCAGGTTGTATTCTATAAGAACAGACACATTTTAATAAGATATAAAACACATGGGCTTGTAGTGACATGGGATAAAGAAATAATCAAAGTTCACCTTTCCTGAAAAGTATGAAATTCTGTATCCACTTTCCTCCTTTCGCTTAATAGTGCCATTGTGGAACTAATTGGAGACAACCTGTTATTTCAATACATTGCTGTTTAGTTTTTAAAAAAAAACATATCACCCGTTCAGCACTACAATTCATAACCCCTACCAGAACCGATGATAAAGACTAGGACACACATTCCTTTTGATCTGACGCAGGATTGTCATCGAATAGGGCTTGTCTAACTTTCAACGCCGGCGTATTACAATACCACGATACCCGCTCCCAAAATTACGATTTTTTAGTCACCACGACGCTAACAGCAAAGGCAACACTCTTGTGATGCCGACTAATCAGCGATATTAAAAGAACTACACGACGGCACAGTGTCTATCATCAAAACAATGAACTTTGCAATCTTGCTTGTAACACATAGCAAATAATAGATCAAAGCTATGACAACAATTATTTCGTTTTGACGAATTCGTTAATCAAATTACTATTTTTTTTAAACGGTTTTGAATTTGTGTGCATTTATGTGTTACTTTTTATTTGTTTATTGATTTATTTGGTTTTTATTCCTGTGAATGGAGTGTACAGTAATTTTCAAATGAAGTACAAGGGTCTGTTAAAATAGCTTGGCGGGTCAACTCTGGCCCACGGACCGTATGTTGCCTTCCTCTATTTTAGACTGTTGGATTACATGTGACATTTTAGACTGTTTATAATCATCATCCTGTGCCATACCGGTTCGCGTAGGCGATCATGTTCTTCCACAAATTTCTATCTACAGTGCATCGTATCAGTTCTGTTGTTGACTGTTTTCCATGCCATGACACCAATCTATCCAGTATTTCCTCTCTCTATAGACTGTTATATTACATACTACATATTAGACTGTTATATTAATTAATATGTTTAGACTATTAAATTACAAAATAAGTGTTGGACTATTTGATTGCATATTACCCTTTAGATTGTTCGATTGAGTAATACATTTTAGATTTTATATTACATATAACATTTTAGACTATTGGATCGCATATTGCATTTACGCACCAAAATGGCAGCTTATTTATATTCGAGCTATGGACTATGCAATGTTTACATTGAACAACACGATATATGTTATTGCAGCGAGTTGGCAGATTTTTGAAAATGTTTTCAAGGGTTTGAACATAAATGTTTGTTCACAGTTCGTTAACCTTCGCTGTAGATAAAGTCGTTGGCTTCGTTTCAGACGTTTGTGCCTTTGGTAGCTAAGGACCTAACTTGTGCAAACGGATGGCATTGTCAAGGATCATTTTGAATCTATGAAGTGGGCTCATTTTGTGTTTAACTCAAAAGTATATGTGCTTTTTAATCAAAGACCTTTTTTTGGGGATTCAATGAAGATATCCCCGATGGAAGAATAAATTGTACTATTAGTCCCATAAATGATTCGCTTACAGAGGTTTATGATGTAAACAAAGCAGTTTTGTCATTGCAAGTGAATAATGTCCACACCTATAATTGGTCAGGATTGTGTAGCAGCAGCAGCTGCTTTATAGCGAACACAGAAAACATCATAGGATTGTGCTGTTCTGAACAGCTATGCCATGCTACCCTAGAATTGCATTTAATGGGATTACTGTGACCACAAACCACTCTCCATGTGTGTGCCACATATTTACACCCCAGAAAGAAATACTGAATATAACAACTTCATGTGCCGTCTGTGATATTAATGACCACAGACCAGGAGCCTCCAGTATGATTGATACAACTGTTGCACCAAGCACTTCATCAGCAGAGCCAGATCTATGGAATGTTAATCTGACATTGTTTTTGAATGATGTCCAAGTTAATGAGACATCAGAATCGTGTGGCGGCAGCTACAAGAAGGGAGCGGAGAACATCAATTTCTGCTGCTATAAAGGAGACTTGCCTTGCTATCCAAGAATTGCCTTAAATGGGATCACTGTAGTTGAAAACTTCTCCGCTTGTGTAAACTACACATTCACATCTAAGAGTGAATCAGTGAAGGTCACAAAATCATATTCTCTCTGTGGTTTTACTAACTACAGGTCATGTGGCTTCTGTTGGATTGGAAATGATAACTTACCACCACTGTGTGTCTATATGTTTGGAATTGGAGTCATCAATGATGGCCTAACATCATCAAGTGCTATGACGATCATCATATTCGGGAGGACGTGAACTCCCATGGTATATGGTGGAGAGGCGGCAGGAACCATTGAAGGCTATGTCTGAAAAGTGTTCCTTGTTGCAGTTTCCTCATATTCCAAGTCCGGCTTGTTGCAGGAGCTACTGAGTTAAGTGCTCTGTGCACACCGTGAGCTGTGTGTCTCATCCGTTTTGATCCTGCTTCGATATCCCGCTTGTTTACGATGAATGATGATATCGTATGACAGGGAACAGTTGGCTGTGTTCACTTTCTGCGCGGTTTCGCCTTATGTCTTTTGGCGTGTGCTGAGACTGCTACGATGGGGACTACAGTTACCTTTCTTTGTTTGGGAGATGAGTTAGTAATTCGGATGATTCCACTGGCACGGGCGGTTGAGCAATTATGGATTTTAATTCGTTTGCTGTGAGGCCTTCCATAACCAATAACCAATATTGCATTTTAGATTTAGATTATATATACTATTGTAAACTTAGACTACGTAATGCAGTTTATTTAGACTATTAGATTACCTAATACATTTTACACTAATAGATTACATATTATATTTTAGACCATTATATTACATAATACATTTTACACTAATAGATTACATATTACATTTTAGACCATTATATTACATAATACATTTTAAACTAATAGATTGCATAATACATTTCAGACTATTATATTACGTATTTTAACACAATAGCCTAATAATAATTGTTTTGCCTTGTGACCGACGAGTACATTTTGCCTTTCTTCCCTTTAGATTGTTTCCCCTTATTCGTTCCAAGGCATCATTTTAAGTTATACAATTTATAGACTTTCACGGTGCGGCATGACTATCAGCCGTCGGTCTATTTTGCTGAAGACGTTTGTGTACGACAGGCTCATTGCATTGCAGGATAAACCCCTGGTTATCTGGGCCAGAGTTCTCTGCAACCACTTTCCGATAACTGGGACATACAGCGTGGCTTTTTTGGATCAGCTGGTTAAGGTGACACAGCCAAATATAAACATATTATAGCTGTTTATTTTCTGGCCTTGTTCTACTTTTCAATTATGATTATTGCTGTTCGTGCTGTAGTGATTTTTTTGTTGTTCAGTTCGCCTTTTGTTGTTAGCCTATTGTTGCTGCCATTTACTTCAGTTATTCTATTGGTTCTTCAATTCAGTGTTGTTATCGTATTTTTTTGTTTTTTCTGTATGTTGCTATTATCGTTACTCTCTAATTTTGTTTTGTTTAATAATATTATGGTTGTTGTTGACGGATTGCCACGAGTTGATACGAGCATGTTTGCCCTTTGACTCATAGAATGTGGTGGGTCGTAATGGCTTTCTTGACATTCCCGGCTCTTACTGGAGGTTGGAGGTCGTCTGCCCCAGGCTACGCTGGGAAACTACTAGTCCAGCCCAGACGTACTGCAATACTGGTCCTCAATCAGTAACAGCCACCACTACAGGGAACACGTCGTTCCTAGCTTCTGTTAGCCAGTCTGTTTTGACGCAGACTGTTACCGGGGGAGACCACGAGGAGGTAGATCTGCTAGGTTTGGTCAGCTGATGGTGCGCCGACCCTGCTATTGCGACCGCAGGTCGCAGGCCCTTATGCTCTCCCAATAATATTATGGTAGCATTTGATATTTCGGATATTGTAACTTTGGGTCCTTCTCATTAGAAGGCGACAGGGGACTGGTTTGTCTCGAAGCAAGACGCCGGCCTCGAGACAGAGAGGTTGTGAGTTCAAATCCCGGCTGAACCAGTTGTGATTTTTATTTATGATTTCTCTCTGCGGTATCCACCCCTGCTCTCAGCAGCGAGGCCCGGCTTGAAACGTCAACAACTCATCAACAAAAAATTATGAGTACCTCCGAAGACGGTGTTATCTGCCTGTACGGCGAGGGCCCCTGATCACACTGCTGCAAGGTAAAAATGGATTAACACGCAAAATTTAGTTCCTATTCTCTAGGGACTTCGCCAGAGGTGAAAGCTGGAAAAAAGAAAGAAGAAAGAAAGAAAGAAAAAGAAAGAAAGAAAGAAAGAAAGAAAGAAGAAAGAAAGAAAGAAAAAGAAAGAAAAGAAGGCGAGAATGAAGCTGATTACATAACCGACGTATGAAAGGAATGATGAATGATAAGCTACGTATGAAAGGAATGATGGAAAACGGCGTCACGCAGATCGAAAGCAAGGAAATCATCCTCAGCGGAAATGAACACAACACGTTCAATTAATGCAGGACATGAACAATTGATAGATTAACACGTCGGTGGTTGCTGTAATGGGCGACAGAACGGATATGGGAATACACTGACTGCTCTAACGCCAACCTGCGCTAAAGTCTTTGAGTCGTTCCTTTCTGTTATGTTTTTCTCTGCAGTTATGGTTATGGTTAATCGAAGGCCCCGGTATCACTGAAAACGAATTAAAATCCATAATTGTTCAACCGCCCGTGCCAGTGGAATAATCCGAATTAAAATGCATCTCATTGAAGGATCCAAACAAAGAAAACAGCTGCAGTCCCCATCAGAGCAGCTACAGCACACGCCAAATGGCATAAGGCGTAGCCGCACCGAAAGTGAACGCAGCTAAACTGTCCTTCGCCATACGATATCATCATTCATCGTAAGCAATCGGAATATCGAAACACGATCCGGATAAAAAAAAACACAGCTCACGGTTTGCACAGAGCACTAAACTCAGTAGCTCCGGCAGCAAACCGGACTTGGAATATGAGGAAACTGCAACAAGGAACGCTTTTCAGCCTGAGCTTCAATGGTTCCTGCCGCCTATCCGCAATTTTGACCGGGAGTCCTTTTCAGTACTTCTGTTAACTCAGTTATTCTTGTGCTTTTACTTTCAGTTTTTGGTTTATTTGTCAAAATTGTTGTTATTTGATTTGCTGCCGTTATAATCTTAAAAAAGAGAAATGAAAAATGGTATACAGACAAAAAGAAAAAGAACAAACAGTACGGTCAAAGCGTTACGTAATAAGTGGACGATACGTGTTACGTAAAGCTTTAACCGTAGGGTTAAAAAAAAATTATATGTTTTTTTTTTAATGTCCCCTTATTAGCTTTACTGCGGGTTCGCATTTTTATGCATTTCTTTGCTTTGACCCTGATGTAATGTAACTTTTATCATCAGTCAGATATAGGGTACAATTAATAGAAAATTGAATCATACCGGTCTCGAGACAAGGTTGGGAACTTGCTCTACGCATAATTGCGCTCAAATAATATTTCCCCATCGAAGTTGAAATTAAATACTCTGACCTGTATACTACGTGACGACCGCACTGGAGCTTACGGCCATTATTATCCAGCTCTCACGAAATACCCTTCCACGTTACCTGTCCTCCTGCTCTTCTTCTTCTTCTTCTTCTCCTTCTTCTTTCCTTTCGTATTTGCTTTTCAGCTTCGAGAGGAGATATAGTTTGTTTTATGATTTGGCTCTTCAGTTGGCTTCTCTTGCTAATATGTTGTCTAGTGTTTTTAATATCCCACCAATTCATTTTTTTTGGGTCGGTCCTTGGGTCAAGTATTCTCTAGCGTTTGTTGAAGGCTTGTTGTGTTGTGTCTTGATATTTTTGTCTTATTACGTTGCTAAACCATTTTATCTGTTTTGTTTTCTTTATTTTTCAACGACGGGAGTTATTTATAACTTTTTTCTAAGTTCTTCATTAATGATCTTATCTCTCAGGCTGTTTACTCTCATGCGTCTAACGCATTTAATTTCGTCTTCTTCTACCTTTCAGCTCCGTATGGAGCATAGGTCTTCAACAAACACTTTCCAAGCCATTTCTTGCCATTCTTTTAAGATCATTCCATTTCTTTCCCATTATCTTTATCTCTGCTTCCACTTGCTTCTCCAAGAATATTTTGGCTTTCCTCTTTGTCTCTTCCCCATCTTCCCCTGGGGATTCCAAAATAGGGCCTGTCATGTAATACTTTCAGTTGGCTTCCGCAGTGTGTGCCCTATCCAGCGCTATCGTCTTCCATGTATCACTTTGGCCACTATAGTACTTGACTGATACTTTTTGCATAATTCTACGTTAGTGATTTTATCCTGCCATTTCCTTCCTTTTATTATGCGCAAGCATCCATTAAAACATACAAACATTCATTAATGAAGGTCGCTATTTTCGTGATTATCATTTTTATTGTTCTCCATGTTTCACAGCAATATAATATGACTGATTTAACATTGGACATTTCATTTCTTTAGTGGTTATTTCTTTTTTTAACTACTCTTGATTCTAAAGTCCTTGTCTAACACTGGTAGAACAGCGTTATTTTGAACCAGTACATCCCGGACATTGTGATACGAGCCATAGATAGAGAATGTTTTATTGTTCATTTCTCTCTCTCTCTGCGTTCAGGACTCAATCAGAGTAAGGATTCCAGACTCTCATATGAAGTCAGCTGTCAGGCTAAGTGTGTTGATCGCCCCCACAGACAGAACATCACAATTAGAGTCTGTCAGATCCACTCTGGCTGAACACCCGTTAATACGTTGCACTGTGTTCTGCGCCAGTGGCCCAGTGCATCCGATTTCAGCCAGCATTTTATTCGGGTTTGCTTTCCCTAGCCTTTGATTGTCCCCAATCTTCTGCAAGGCAGCAGATGATCTTTTCTGTAGGGGGATTCTGCCCTTAGATGGTAGGCCCTCCCAGGTTTACGAGCACCATCTGCCCGAGTCACTAGAGGTGACTAACACGGACACACAAAGATGTGAGATGTGACTAACACAGACATACACACACGAAGATGTGAGATGTGACTAATGCAGACATGCACACAGCGATACGAGGCATGACTAACACTGACACACATCAAGATATATAACACATGACTAACATAAACATGCACATAAAGATATGAGATATAACTGACATTGACATGCACACACAAAGATATGACACATGCCTAACATAGACATGCACACAAAGATAAGAGATATGACTAACATAGATATGCACACACAAAGATATATGAGATGGGACTAACATAGCCATGCACACACAAGGATATGAGATGTGACAAACACAGACATGCACACACAAAGATATGAGATATGACTAACATAAACATGCACACAAAGATATGAGATATCACTAACCCAGACATGCACACACAAAGATATGACATATGACTAACACTGGTACACACTAAGATATGAGATATGACTAAACACAGACACACATAAAGATATGAGACATGATTAACACGGACACCGAGATATGAGATATGACTAACATGACACACACCAAGATATGAGCCATGGCCAGCACACACAAGCTAAGATATGAGCCATGGCTAGGACAGAAACACAGCAAGATATGAGCCATGGCTTCACTAAAAAACATCCAAAAATGAACCATGTCTAGCACAGAAACACATTAAAGTGTCCATATGCTTGGGCTTGTTGTAGTCGGCAGACTCTTCTGAACGTGGGAATCACAGGTTTCGTTAAACAGTTGTCCGGAGATTTGAGAGTGCAGTCTGACCCATAGAACGTTCTCTTGCATGTATAGATTCCCGATCGACTGTTCACAGGTGTCGTTGAAACAGTTGTCTGGACATTTGAGAGTACATATGATGTCATAGCCATCAGAACACATCTGTTCGCACTGTAGCCCAAAATTACCATCTGGACAAGTGTCATTACAGGTATAGCCAAGATGTTTACATTGTAGGCATTTTCCAGATTTTTCCTCAAATAAAGGACAGACACAGAGACAAGACCCGGAACAGTCGTGTCCATAGATCCCATGTGAACAGTTGCCATGACAAGTACCGATGATGACATTGCAGCCTTTACTACACCCACTACACACTGCACAAAACGACAAGAATGCTCGTCCAGACAATAGGTGTCTGTAAATGTTTGCACCTCACATACCGTCAGTGCACTGTCGGTCTGCGAAATGGTCGGTGAGAACTCAATCTTAATGTGTGCCATTGACGTTTGTGTTTTGACTACAATAGTGTTCACAGATAAATTAGGGTAGGATATATCATTAGACTGATTGTTCATTTTATTGTTCATTTTATTGTTATTATAATGTAGATGTAAATTATGTATGCTCTTTTTGTTGCATCCGTGTCACAAGCTGCTCTGTACTTAAAATATTAAACGGCAACTGATGTTGCTGTATTTTATTTTTGTCCTTTTTGTCGACATCATTTCAGTACCGTGCCTGCCGGCGTAGGTGATCATGTGTCGACACAGCGTTGTATCTCTGCAGTTGCTTGTCTCTTCTTTTTAGCGTTCATCCCTTAAGTGGGCGTGAATGCGTCGTGTCATTAATTTTACGGCAAAGCCGCAATATCTGCGCCTTTCGGCCCATCACATCCGTCTACAGCTATGGTAGAATTCATCATCATCATTGAGTGCCGTCTCCGCTTTGAAGGTTGTCTACCATGGAGCGCCATTCCGTTCTGTCTCTTGATTTGAAGGTGCAGGTTGTCTAGGCCGACATGTCCATCTTTTGATGTTACTCGTCCATGTTAGTCTTGGTCTGTCTCTGTTACCTTGTGTTTTCTCTTCCAAGATTACCTTTAGTAGGCTGCTGTGTCGTTTAACATGTCCCAAAAATCGCATTTGTCTTGTTTGAATTGTATTTAGTAATTCTCTTTTCATTGGTAGTTGTTTTAAGACTTCAGCATTTGTTTTCTTTTCTTCCCATCCAATTCTTTCTATGCGTTTATAAATTCACATCTAAAAGGCTTCAATTTTCTGTTCTGTTTTCTTGTCAAATGTCCATGTTTCTGCATCATACAAGAATGTTGAGAAGATATAACATTTTGCTATTCTCAGTTTTAGCCCTGATATTATTTGTTTTGATGTTAGTATATTTTTCATGACATTAAAATTACTTTTTGCCATTACTATACTTTTGTTTATGGGTAGAATTGCTTAACAATTTTCCACCGGCTTTTTTAAGGCATTTTCTTTTCGACTTTAAACTGCTAAACGTTCCTTTAACGTGTGCGAGTGCACACGAGAATTTTTGTTTTTCTCCGTTTTTGCCCGAGAAGGCACACGTCGGATCTCACTTTCTAGAGACGGCAAGATGACGTCGGATCTCACTTTTCAGAGAGGGCAAGACATCAGATCTCACTTTCCAGAGAGGTACAAACGTCGGATCTCACTTTCCAGAGAGGGAAAAACGTCGGATCTCACTTTCCAGAGAGGGAAAAACGTCAGATCTCACTTTCCAGAGAGGACAAGACGTCGGATCTCACTTTCTAGAGAGGGCAAGACGTCGGATCTCACTTTCCAGAGAGGGAAAACGTCGGATCTCACTTTCCAGAGAGGGCAAGACGTCGGATCTCACTTTCCAGAGAAGGCAAGACGTCGGATCTCATTTCCAGAGAGCGCAAGACGTCGGATCTCACTTTCCAGAGAGGGGCAAGACGTCGGATCTCACTTTCCAGAGAGGGCAAGACGTCGGATCTCATTTTCCAGAGAGGGCAAGACGTCGGATCTCACTTTCCAGAGAGGGGCAAGACGTCGGATCTCACTTTCCAGAGAAGGCAAGACGTCGGATCTCACTTCCCAGAGAGGTCAAGACGTCGTATCTCACTTTTTAGAGAGGGCAAGACGTCGGATTTAACTTTCCAGAGAAGGCAAGATATCGGATCTAACTTTCCAGAGATGGCAAGACGTCGGATCTCACTTTTCAGAGAGGGCAAGACGTCGGATCTCACTTTCCAGAGAGGCAAGACGTCGGATCTAACTTTCCAGAGAGGGCAAGACGTCGGATCTCACTTCCAGAGATGGCAAGACGTCGGATCTAACTTTCCAGAGATGGCAAGACGTCGGATCTAACTTTCCAGAGAGGGCAAGACGTCGGATCGCACTTTCCAGAGAGGGCAAGACGTCGGATCTAACTTTCCAGAGAGGGCAAGACGTCGGATTTCACTTCCCAGAGACCAGTGGAGGGTGAAGCAACGAGGAAACCATTGATTTGATTTTGAAAAAAAATGCCACCTGCCTGTAGTGGGGATCGAACCCGGGGCTTCCCTGTCCAACATCTAACACCTAGACACCCAGCGCCCCCCCCCCTCACTTATCAAATCTTGACTTCCTATCATACCATTCTCTTAAGCTGTCTATATATCTTTTCTGTCTGTTTTCCCTTTCTCTTTTTTCCTCGATGTTTTCGAGTTTTCGCAATATTACCAGTTGTTTCCATCTTAAGAATTGCGTGGCACAAATAATGATTTAGTTTCTTTCCGGCGTTGTTCATACATTTTCCTTTTCCTTCAGCCTCATTGAAAGAACGTCTTATTTGTAGCTGGTCATGGTGGTCGTAAAATTTTTCTGCAAAACTACAATTCTGATAACTTTAAATATGTGTGTATCTGCTGACATCAGATGGCAGAATTCTCCAGGTTTCACTTTCACATATCAGGGCTAGCTGCACATAAAGAAAAAACTTTTTTTTTTTTTTCAATTTCCATGGGCAGCAAAGGGACTTAATTGCTTGTTCTATCTATTTAACGATTTTGTGTGCTTGACCTGTCCTTGATCTCACATCTGCTGAATAAGTGTGTTTCTATCATCGAAAGTTGTCATTGTTGCGACGTCATTAGTTGCATAGATCGGCAGAGAGGTTGTGGGTTCAAATCCCGGCTACACTGGTTGATATTTTTATTTACGATTTCTCTCTGCGGCAACCACCCCTGGTCTCAGCAGCGAGACCTGGCTTGAAACGTCAATTAATCATCGACGGAAAAATATGAGTACCTCCGAAGTCGGAGTTATCTGCCTGTGCGGCGAGGAACCCCTGTGCACACGGCTGCCAGGGAAAATAGATTAACACGCAAAATTCAGTTTCTAGTCTCTAGGGACTTCGTCAGAGGTAAAAGCTGGCGAACGAAAAAAAAATTGCATAGATCAGTCTTAATTACTTTTATTGTTAATTTAGGGGAAGTCTTTTTTCCCTCTTTACGACTACTGTCTTTGTAGGATTTTTGTGTATACTGTTATAACCATTTAGAAAACAAATACGTCTACCATTCTTGTTTACTTACAGAGCACCTACTTTACACTCTGTCACAAATGTCATTGTCACGTGGTACACGATATACGATTTGACGATTTCACTGCATGAATGAGTTAACAAGACTGAGTTGAACTTGTGAATAGATGAAGCTTAATCTAAACAAACGTTGTTATTGACCTGTCCATTAAAGCATTGATCTCTACACATTTATCAAACTGTAGCTCGTCCCCGAACAGCTCCCAAAACCTCATAGGGTATCAACACAATCTCCCAATTGAAAATGTTAAAGTAAATAAATTGGGAAATATCCCCACGAATCCACAAAGTCTGGATTCTGTTGTTGTTGTTGTTGATTTTGGTCAAAATTAGTTTCAGTTGCCGAAAATAGAGTGTCAGCCAGGTCGCAGATTTAGGGAAAATAAACTAGTATTAAACATAGTCTATAAAACCGATTTAAGAGAATAGCCGCAAAAATAAATTTCATTTTGATTTATGGCTGGCAATTGCGGCCTAATCTAACCTGAAAGACCGAATCTGAGTTTGAACAGATCGCGCCTCACCAAGAGATAGGCAAACCTCCAAAACAACAACACTTTATGGAGAAATAAAAAATCAGGACACACACACACACAGGAGTACAGACCATGCGATCAGTCCATCGCGTACCGTGATGTTGTTTCTACTCCTCCATTATGAAACAGGAACAAAGATTCAAGTTCACATGATCAAAAGACTCGAACCCTGACGAAAAAGAAAGGTCACAATTATCAAACATTACATTGGAAATTATATAAACAGGGGACTGGTTGGTCTCGCGGCAAGGCGCCGGCCTCGAGACAGAGATTTTGTGGGTTTAAATCCCGGCTGCACCGATTGGGATTTTTATTTATGATTTTCTCTGCGGCAGCGAGGCCCGGCTTGAAACTTCAATTACTCATGGACGGAAAAAAAAAATATGAGTACCTCCGAAGACGGAGTACTGTGCGGCGAGGGACCCCTGTGCACACGACTGCCAGGAAAAAATGGATTAACACGCAAAATTCAGCTCCTAGTCTCTAGGAATTTCTAGGAATGTGTATATAAACTACCGAACATGGTTTGAAGTGTAAAATTATGGATTCATTGTTTGTCGCGACGTGTATCAAATCAACGAGTGAAGCGAGAACAGCCAAAATGCACCGTTAAGAAAGCCTTATAATATTTGGACATACAAACGTGCTTCTTAAAAAAATTTCAGAACCGTTGGTTCGACATTCAAGACATTAAGCTCTCCCCCTACTGCACCAACATTTAAATAATAAATAAAGCGACTTGTAGAATAAAATGATGTCCGGGTACACATATTGTTGTAGGGAAGTGAAGTATTTCACTTCATTATACTTCACAAAAATATTTGAAAGAGAGGAGGCAATTCTCTTCCTTGCCGTTATTATTTTCCATTTTCACAGTCAGGTACCTATTTAATAGTTTTCAGTTGAGTTAACAAAGTAGGCGAGTCATCGCCGAAGTAGCGAGCTAACTAGCACGTCTGTGGAGCCAGTGGTGGGGAGTGTTAAACATTCAAGGTATGGTGACAGCTTTACAAGGAAGGACAACAACACAATACTGACGTTTCGGCCTGTGGCCTTCTTCAGAATACAGGAACAACGACAACAAACGATGAAGCACAATTATCTATAACTACATGTTAGATGATCAGGTGAATGGAGAGGTGGACAGAAAAGAAGAAAGTAGAATGTTGAAATAAGAAAGGAGGCTACATGAACGGAGGTAGGATGAGTGTCGGGATGTGTAAAATAGAAAGATAGAGATGTCACTAGTAAAAAGTGAATAATGTATCGTAAAACGTACATGAAAATCACTTTACGGCAGCATTGCTATTATTTACCTGTTCCCTAGTACGTCTGTGATATTTCAATAGAAAAGAAAAGCCTTTCAAGAGAATGTTATGGGTCAGTTCTACGCTGAGCTGTAGGCCACAACTTCGGAACATTTAATTTCAAATAAAAATAATATACAAAGAAGATGCTATCAGTAGGGGTGTCCGGTTAGCGCAATCGATAGGCGGTTGGCTTACCACGGCAACAGCCGGGTTCGTAATCCTGGCGAGGACACCTGGGTTTTACTAATTCCCTAAAAATTAGTAGGAGCCGCGATAGCTCAGTGGTTAGTGAACTGGACTACTACGGACAAGGGTAGGGTTCGATCCCAACCGACGGCTCCGGGTTCACCCTTAAATGGGTACCGGATTTTTTTCTGGGAAAGTAAAAGCAGCACGGGCGTAATACCGACCACATTACCCCAAAAATCATGTGCTGAAGGTCTGTAAAATATAGGGTCACTAACACCATATTTCCCTATACGCCACTTGGCGTGACGGGGGTACTTTACTTTTTTTTTTATGCTATCAGTGGTCTTAAAGTGGAGGTCATGAGGTTAGCATATTGGTCTGTACAGAGGCCTCGTTGCTAAGGAAAAAAAACAAACGTTTCTAAGCATCGCAATGAGGAACATATACGATAATGCAAAAATAAAACCTGATAAATTACCATTTATCTTTCAACTTTAATTTACTATTTATCTTTCAACTTTAATTTACTATTTATTTTTCAACTTTAATTTACTATTTATCTTTCAACTTTAATTTACTATTTATCTTTCAACTTTAATTTACTATTTATCTTTCAATTTAATTTACTATTTATCTTTCAACTTTAATTTACTATTTATCTTTCAACTTTAGTTTACTATTTATATTTCAACTATTTTCCTCCCATTTCACCGCCTTCTATATATGTAACTCCTGTTTACCTCTCCCTCTCCCCCCCCCCCCCCCATTTATAATTTCTCTAATATCTCAAACTCTCATTTGTTATAACTTTCGAAAACACCATCCCTTTCGTATTAATACTTTGATCTTGTGGCTTTCCAATTTCAAACCTGAGATTAAAGATATACATTTTGACAGCCACATGTCCTTCGAATACTCACTATATAGTCCTATTTAAACCCAACACTAAGTTTTCTTCAGTCTGTCTCTCTCTCTGTCATTCGCACAGAGGCTGTCGATTTTTCAGTCCTAATTGATCGGTCTGTATGTCTCTGGACGGCGATTCACACAGCCACACTAACGTAACAGAAATGTGTATTTATTAAGATATTAAATCCATAGTATTTCTAGCCGCACAATTCTGTGAAATGATGTTTGAACAAGTTTATTTTAATAGACAGAAGACTGGAGTCTGACTTGGACCACTAGTCGGCTTCACGACTGGTAGTGACAGGCATTCTTTTCTCGTATTGTTTGTTTTCAAACGTTGATAGAGCGAGAATCAGGTCGCGATGCAGACGTTGGCAAATCTACTTGTGTGTTTGCGTCTCTGGATATCTAGGTGTATGTGTCTGTGAAGCTGTGTATGTGTCTGTGGAGATGTCTGTGTATGTGTCTGCGGAGATGTGAGTGTGTATGTATCTGTGGAGATATGTTTGTGTCCGTGGAGATGTGTCTGTGGAGATATGTATGTGTCTGTGGAGATGTGTGTATGTGTCTGTGGAGATATGTATGTGTCTGTGGAGATGTGCGTATGTGTCTGTGGAGATGTGTATATGTCTTTGGAGATATGTATGTGTCTGTGGAGATGTGTGTGTATGTGTCTGTGAAGATGTATGTATGTGTCTGTGGAGATGTATGTATGTGTCTGTGGAGATATGTATATGTCTGTGGAGATATGTATGTGTCTCTGGAGATGTATGTATGTGTCTGTGGAGATCTGTGTGTATGTGTCTGTGGAGATGTGTGTATATGTCTGTGGAGATGTGTGCATGTGCCTTTAGAGATCTATGTGTATGTGTCTGTGGCGATGTGTGTATGTATGTGCATGTAGAGATTTGTCTATATGCCTGTGGAAATGTGTATGACCACGGAGATTTTTTTGTATGTGTATGTGAAGCTGTGTGTGTAGGATGAGACGTGTTTGTATGCGTTGTAGAGATGTCTGTGCCTGTAGAAATGCGCATATATGTGTCTGGGAATTTGTGCATGTGTCTTTAAAGATGTGCGAATCAGTATTTTTTCAGCGGTTACTTTCACTTCCCCATCAAGTATAACGTCAAATTCTATTACATTCATATTTCGGATTTATGTGCTTCATATCTCGTCATTTAAATGTCACCTTTCCTCCCCCCCCCCCACTCCAGGATTATGCCATGAGGCAGACACGGCAACCATCAGACTTTCTACATATAAGCTGCCCAAGAGTCATCTGATCTGACATTTTCTGTTGTCATATATTGTATATACTGAAGGGAGGTCAAAAAGTAATGCACACCAATTTTTTCTCGGCTAATAATAAAGATAGGAATATGAAATTTTGCAAACTTGGAATATGACATGTTCCAATTATGTGCACCAAATTGCACAGCATTCTGATAAATATTACGCAATCTATGAACCGTTAAAATGGAGCTTGTCAACAATGTCCGTTACAAACAGCGAATTGTCATAGAATTTCTGGTTGCGGAAAAAGAAACTGTGGCAAACATTCATAAACGACTGTGTGCAGTGTACAAATGTTCTGCAGTCGATAGGAGCACAGTTAGTCGCTGGGTTCAGAGAATTAAAGCTGCAGAAAGTGTACGAGTGGAGCTGCATGATTTACCGCGTTCTGGACGTGTTGCCCCGGCTACCAGCACAGACATGTTAAACCGGGCTGATGCCATTATTCGTAAGGATAGGCGTATCACTAGTCAGCAATTGGCATTGCAGCTTACAGTCAGCAAGGGAAGTGCAATCGCAATTTTTAAAACTCTCGGATATGCAAAGATTTGCGCTCGATGGGTTCCTCGGTGCCTAACAAATGATCACAGAGTTCAAAGGAAAACATTCTGTTCTGAATTGTTGGAGCGTTTCGGTGTTGAAGGAGAAATGTTTTTGTCAAAAATTGTTACCGGTGACGAAACGTGGGCACATCATTATGAGCCTGAAACAAAAATGCAGTCAATGGAATGGCATCATCCGCAGTCACCAAAAAGAAAAAATTCAAAACATCTCCATCAGCCGGAAAGGTGATGATCACTGTCTTCTGGGACATTGATGGTGTGATTCTTGTTGATGTAATGACAAGAGGTGAGACAATCAACTCGACAGCTTACATCAATACACTGACAAAACTCAAAAATCGGTTCCACAGAGTTCGGCCTAATAAGCCATCTGCAGATTTGTTGCTTCAACATGACAATGCACGCCCTCACACAAGTCTGGTAACACGGGAAGCAATCAACAAATTTGGTTGGACTGTACTGCCCCATCCTCCTTACAGCCCTGATCTGGCTCCCTCAGATTTCCATCTGTTTGGACCACTCAAAAAATTCCTGCGTGGGACACACTTTGACAATGATGAGGATGTGATCCGTGCAGTTAAAAATGGCTACGCGAGCAGGACAAAACTTGGTACAAACGAGGCATTCATGACCTAGTTTCGCGTTGGCGTAAGGCAATACGCTTGGATGGAGATTATGTTGAAAAATAGGTATTGTAAAGGGGATGTTCAGCTACAATCTGTGAAAATTTCACACATTTTTCCCGAATAGTTTCCGAGAAAAAAATTGGTGTGCATTACTTTTTGACCTCCCTACGTATAGTTATCACTCCATGAACACCGCGTTACTCTTTCTCTCTGTCTATTTCCCTCTCTTCCTCTTTCATTCTTTCTTTCTTCCGTGAAATACTAAAATAATTGATTGTCATCTTCGTCATCCATCCTTAAAAGGACGCTAAATTGGCGTAGAAACGTTGTGATTTGTTTACGCCTTTCGGCCCAACATATCCGACTTCAGCATGACAGTTTTAACATTACCTTGTTGCCTTTCTTCTTCGTTCCCTACTCCCTTGTCCAGACTAAACTGAATAGTCTCTTACTAGAGGCACCGCGAAGAGGTACAGTAGGGTCTGCATGGTTCTAGTCCATCAGCTATGAGTCGCTGACAGCTTTCAGCTATGTTGCTGTCAGGTCTCCTCTTATTCTATTTGTCACAACTGATCGTGCGCACGTCATTTTGTAGCATCTCCCCGCGGTAGCTTAGCTAGCAACAACGGAAACCAATTTTACTCCTCCTGCTCCAATATTTGAATCTGTAATTGATTGCTCCGTTCAAATCTTGGCTCTATGTGCTCACTTCACACGTTGCCTGTTTTTTGCTCTATTACTCTGTATACTTCCTTCTGAAAAAAGTCTTTGAATCTTATTATGTCACTTTATGCATCCGAGATACATCCGCTAGAATTGTATTTGGTAATATTTGTTTATTTCAGCTGCCTAAAAATTACGTTTTTTTTTCGTGTTTTCTTTTCCTTTTTATTGGGGGAGAGGGGTGTTTGGGGTTGTCATAGCCCAGTTCGTCACACTCCTCTAAATCTTTTTGCGGAGGGGGGGGGCATAGTCCAGTTCGTCACACTCCTCTAAATCTTTTTTGCGGGGGCGGGGGGGGGGGTTGTCATAGTCCAGTTCGTCACACTCCTCTAAATCTTTTTGTGTGGGGGGGGGTTGTCATAGTCCAGTTCGTCACACTCCTCTAAATCTTTTTGCGGGGGGATGGGGGGGGGGGTGTCATAGTCCAGTTCGTCACACTCCTCTAAATATCTTTTTGCGGGGGGTGGTTGTCGTAGTCCAATTCGTCACACTCTTATAAATCTTTTTGCCGTACTTGTATATGCAGATAAATTACTGTGCCCAATGATCGACACGCCGTGAATGCCGACCGCGGTTTTTTCTGAAGTACGTGATATCCATCTCTTTTCTTCAACCGATACTGAAGTGAAAATACATTGTGTCGATTAAGATTCACTATCATCGACATTAATGATCTTATGTTGGGCCATTTGAAGACAAAACATTTTGGGTTTACTTTTTTTTTTTAAATAGTGAATCCTTTTGGAGTTCTGTAGTTGAAAATTTAGAAATGGAATGGGAAAAATGCCTTTTAAAGTCATGAAAAATATACTAACATCAAGGCAAACAACACCAGGGCTAAAATTAAGAAAAGCAAAATGTTATATCTTATCAACATTCCTGTATAGTGCAGAAACTTGGATATTAGATAAGAAAACATAACAGAATATTGAAGCTTTTGTGGATTTATTGAAGAATGGGAAGAATTGGATGGAAAGGAGGGAAAACAAACGATGACGTTTTAAAACAACTAAAGATAAAAATAGAACTACTATAAACAATTCAAATAGGAAAGATATTTTTAGGGCGTGTTAAAAGACACAGAGGTCTACGAAAAGTAATCTTGGAAGGGAACATACAAGGTAAAAGAAGAAGTGACAGACCAAAACTAACATGGACGAGTAACACCATAATATGGACAATGTCAGCCTATGACAACCTGCACTGTCAAAGTTAAGAGACAGAGTGGAATGGCACTCCACGGTAGCCTACATTCGATGTGGCGAAGGCACTCGATGATGATGATGAGTTGAACATTTTAATTTTAAAGGAGTGACCTTCGAAAAGGTAATAAAATCAACAAACGTAAGTCGTCCCATTGATCCTTCTCTCTCCAAAAGTAAGTACAGCAGAGGTTCAGAATCCTGGCAGGTCACGACATTCTCGTTTCATGTAACACGGTGATCAAGTACTGGCAAACTTTCTTCTCCAAAATGTTTCTAAGTGTGTACAGTTTTTTTTTTTTTTTTTAAATCTATAATTGTCATGCTTGTTGATTTATAAAGTTATAGGTGCAGACCTTCGAGACTTTCTGTCAGAAATACAGCATCATCTACATGTTTCTATGAGCCGCGATAGCTCAGTGGTTAGTGAACTGGATTACAAAAGATAAGAGGTAGGGTTCGATCCCAACCGACGGCTTCCGGGTTCATCCAGCCTTTAATGGGTACCGGATTTTTTTTCTGGGAAAGTAAAGCGGCACGGGCGTAATACCGACAACATTACCACAAAAATCATGTGCTGAAGGTCTGTAAAATGTATGGTCACTAACACCGTATTCCCTATACGCCACTTGGCGGGACGGAGCTCTTTACTTTTATTTTATTTTTTTACTACATGTTTCTACATTATTTATTTTGCTTCCACTAATTTTGAAACATTGCTTTTGAAAGTTCCCATCGCGGTAATGTTGGACAAGCACAAGCAGAGTAGGTATCGTGGTAATGTTGGACAAGCACAAGCAGAGTGGGTATCGTGGTAATGTTGGACAAGCACAAGCAGAGTGGGTATCGTGGTAATGTTGGACAAGCACAAGCAAAGTGGGTATCGTGGTAATGTTGGACAAGCACAAGCAGAGTGGGTATCGTGGTAATATTGGACAAGCACAAGCAGAGTGGGTATCGTGGTAATGTTGGACAAGCACAAGCAGAGTGGGTATCGTGGTAATGTTGAACAGCACAAGCAGAGTGGGTATCGTGGTAATGTTGGACAAGCACAAGCAGAGTGGATTGCCGAATCGATAACTTGTACTCCACGTCATGAGGACGCAGGTTCGAATTATAACAAGGTTAAAAAAAAGTTTCATTTCCTTTTCTTTAAAAAAAGAGGTTGGGGGGGGGGTACATATTTGTGACCAGAACACATTATTGCGACTGCACTGGGCAATCGACCATTATTCTCCAATCCTATGCTCCCTCACTCCTACCCGCACCTCAATCCCGGCTCAGACATGCACAAATATTGAAAACATTATATATAGGTGCAGGAGGGAAGGAGGAATAGATTAGCAGTTCTTTCTTTAAACATCTGTATCTGCAGATATATCTCTCATGAAGCTTTTCTTTAAACTTGTGTATCTGCAGATATCTCTTGTTCTCTCTCTCTCTCTCTCTCTCTCTCTTTCTCTCTCACTCACTGTCTCTGTTATATCTCATCCGGACACGTGTCTTCTTGAGGCGAGCACCAAACGTACATAATGCCGAGCGTGATCAAGACACACCAATAGACCACCACATCACACAATAAAGTGCCAAGGTGCATCTGTAAAACCACACTTATACCGTCTCAGTCTACCTGTCAAACTACATGCAGTTTGCATTCAGACTTAGCTTATCAAATTGCTTTTACTCTGTATAAATTAACGGTTTCATCTTTTGGTCTTTGAGAAATGCATGAGAGATAAGATCATGAATTAATAGCTGAGGAAAAAAAAAGCTAGGAATAATTCCCGTCATAGAGTATTTAAGAAATAACAGATACAATTGTTTGGTCATGTGTTAATGCAGAAAGATCAAAACACAACACAACGAGCCTTTAATAAATGTTGTGAGAACACTAGACCCAAATGTCGACCACAAAAAGGTGGGTAGGTGGCATATTAGAAACACTAGGAAACATAGCAGCAGAGGTCAACAGAAGAGCAAATGACCAAAAATTATGTCTCCCGTCGATGCTGAAAAGCAAATGAGAAAGAAAAGAAGACACATAATCTACTCGTCTTTCTGAGTAAGCTATCAGCAAAGAACCATAAAATATTCATTCTAAAGATATTCAGGAACAATTCTAAATTTAAATGTTGGCTCGTAAAGTCCTCTGAAACTCATAACTGTTTGTTATCGTTATGATTAATGAACAAGAGAAGAGCTGAACGAAATGGAAGCCCTCTCCTCGTATTTAGAATGCAAGACAACTCTTCAGCGTGGCCGAGCCAGTATGTTTCGAAGAAAGAAGGTAACAAGCTAAAAAAAATACATTACCCACAATAGATTAATCGGTCCCGAACTACTCAAACACTGAAGCTTGTCGTGAATCACGCCACAACGTAAATCACACCCAACTAACACTTTTCTTCCCCCTCTCCTTCTTCTTTCTTCTTCTTCTTCTTCTTATTATTATTATTATTATTATTATTATTATTATTTTTGCGTTCGCCAGGTTTCACCTCTGACCAAGTTCCTAGAGACTAGGAACTGAATTTTGCGTGTTAATCCGATTTTCCCTAGCAGCCGAGTGCACAGGTGTCCCTCGCCGTACAGGCAGATTAGTCGGTCTCTTCTGAGGCACTCATATTTTTTTTCCGTCGATTAGTAATTGACGTTTCAAGCCGGGCTCGCTGCTGAGGCCAGGGGTGGTTACGGCAGAGAACAATTATAAATAAAAATCCCAACCGCTTCAGCAGAGATTTGAACCCACAACCTCTCTGTCTCGAGGCCAGCGTCTTGCCTCGAAACCAACCAGTTGCGAAAGTTTCAGATGGGAAACTGGGCGACGCAGAAATAAAAATTGATTGTAAGAGAAAATATAAATGCCGTCTCATGGAATAATGAAAATATAGGTTGCCTTGTCATATAACGTTGTCTGTGATGTATGTGATTAAATGTTGATCAGGAGGCGAAGGCGCGCCTCACAGCACCAGAGCTGAAAGTTGTCAGCGACCCACAGCTGATGGCTTGCGCCAGGATCGGTGAACCAGAACCATCCATACCCTGCTCCACCTCACCGTGGTGCCTCTAGTAACAGACTAACCTGTCTAGTCTGGCCAAGCGAGTAGGGATCGAAGAGGGAAGGCAACCCGGTACTCAAAAATGTCATGCTGAAGTCGGATGTGTTCGGCCGAAAGGCACAAATATCACAGTTACACTGCAAACCAGAACACAACGTAGACACGCCCACTTAACGTCCTTTTAACGAAGAGGTATACTACTTTAGTCATCGGGCGAACGCAAGCAAACAAATGTAGGTCAGGCAACATAAAATGTAAACTTCACAGTAAATAAATCAGGAAACATGAGTATGAACAATAACTCAAGAAACATAAAATGTAAATCCCACATGAACTAAATCAGGAAAAGTAGTGTATGAACCTAACACTAAGTTAGGAAACATAAAATGTAAACTTCACAGTAAATAAATCAGGAAACATAGAGTATCAAATTTACAATAAATAAGTCTAGGAGCATAAATTTGGAACCTCAAAGTAGCGAAGAAACCTAGAGTATGACCTGAAAGTGTCTAGGTCTCATAATATAAAGTCCAAACTTCACAGCAACTAAGTCGAGAAACGTAAGGTCCAAACTTGATAACAATTTAGTCTGAAGGAGCTCATTTATGTTGGACCCTGAAAGGTAAAGATTATTTGAGTGGGGAGTGGGGCGGAAGTAAAGCCTGTATCTCACATTTATAAATTGGAAATAGAGAAAAGTATTATATGTGTATAGGAGTGGGTATGAGCTGTGTTCAGTGCTTTTCCTCACTTTTATTACCTGCCTCACCTGACTCCATCATTGAGGTAAGACAACAACTGACCGAGTATGTTGGAAATCCAAGCCACACATTTCCATTGGTGAACACATCTCCCTGTTGACAAACTCTGGTGACTATTGATCGCATGTGATTTTTACAGCATTTAAGTGGCAGTTGAGATTTGACCCTCGCACTCACCTCACGATGAAAGATGTCTCACGAGACTCGGACCTAGTTAATGGCTTTCTATCTGTTAACGAAATTAATAACACTGCACTCTCGGCGGTCCCATAGGAACTTATTCCAACCCAGCAGACGTCTTCTTGCATCCGTTATTATAAATAAACTAACTACATACATGGTTTTTTTTTGTAAATGAAATGTTTAGTTTCTAGTTATTTCAGTTTTAAAAAACAAAACAGTAAATACCTGGTGTTATAAATTAAATAGTTACTTTCAATCTAGACTAATATGTGAATGTTTTAGGGGTGTATAAGCTTATAAATTAAATAGTTACTTTCAATCTAGACTAATATGTGAATGTTTTAGGGTGTATAAGCTTATAAATTAAATAGTTACTTTCAATCTAGACTAATATGTGAATGTTTTAGGGGTGTATAAGCTTATAAATTAAATAGTTACTTTCAATCTAGACTAATATGTTAATGTTTTAGGGGTGTATGGGCTTATAAATTAAATAGTTACTTTCAATTTAGACTAATATGTGAATGTTTTAGGGGTGTATGGCTTATAAATTAAATAGTTACTTTCAATTTAGACTAATATGTGAATGTTTTAGGGGTGTATAAGCAAAAGACTATTTAGTAACACCGATTTACGCGAGTAAATGGATCACTCCAATAAAATAAACTCAATTTGAAAGGTAGCTTTTATCGGTGAATGTAAACTGCAGAAATGAGAATATTAGAATTATGTATCCGTTAAAAGTTATAATGTTATATTAATGAAATTTATAAATATTTAGATGTTAATTTAATTTTTAATTTAAACATTTGTTTTGGAATGACGTGCCTTTGAAACTGCTCTCCAACCCTTTGAATAATATGTTAAATATGCTACTATAAGTCTAGAGGATTTAACGCAAGAACTACTCGGCCTCCTTTCATGCAGCTTACACAAATGTTCCTATTTTCCTTGGAATGTCCACATGGATAAAAGCTACTTATCATCATTCTTAGCCTCTAAGTAGATTAACTGTGGAGCAAGTTACAGTTACAAACGACATATGTATAGTAGACGACAATTTCCAAGGGACATTACTTAAACGATCGTCAAAATTAATGTTAAAAAGTATATATTTCTGAATTTAAACGTCTTTGGTGACAGTATAATTTTTAAAGCGAATTATTATTTCATCACTAAAATATTATAAATATTATTTACATTAGCTATAAAATTAGTTCTTAGCAATTTAATATTGCTAATATAGTCGGCTTGTGGCATCGAGGTCATTATAGAAATATACCGTATAGATTATAGTTGTAAAATTGTGTGTTTAGGTTGTGTACCTGTATCAATGGTCAGAAGTAGTAAGAGAATTAACACTATAAGAACTTCTGCAGGGAATTGGAAACGACACGGTAAGTTGATGCTATTTTCATGTTGCTTTTCATAAATTAACAAAATAAAACATACACGTGTTTTTCTTAACTTTCCAAATTATCTTTTATAGACAAATGGTGACATATAGATTGGTATAGACAAACTTGATGTGTAAATAGCCATGTTCTGTAGAACAAATGACATGATATATTCACTTTAAAATGTCATTCAATTTTCGAGGCAGCGTTGACATCAATTTCAGAAGACAAATGGCACAGGAGAATTGAGACGAGACCAGGCACCACGAACTCATCTTGTTCATTCTGCGGTCGAATCTGTCTTTCCAATATTGGCAGATTCAGCCACGAGAGAAACTGTTCAGCAAAACAGCATCCAGCATACGACACTAATATTTTATCAAACTTCTAACTTATCATGATTGTTTTGTTACCAACCGTCTGTTAAGACGCCAAATTGCCATATCCACCAGTTTAGTTATGTTGACATATCATCTTCATTGTTTATGCTTCGTTGTCTAACAGGCTTATGTAACCTGGTGTGGCCAAATTCTCTGCAGGATTGCTAAATCCTATTTGGAAAGTTAAGAACTTCACTTTAAGCTCTAAAATAAGGCACCCTGCTTGTATCATTTTCTTTCTACAAACTTGGAAAACAAGACCCTTTACAGCAACCTAGAGAAATAAAATCAGCTATAGAGATGAAGTATTATCGTACGATGTTCGACATCTCTTACTTACATCGTGTCACAAACGAACAAGTTCTCTAAAAGATATAATAAGCAATCCGATTACATGGTGATCTTCCCACTATTGTTAAGAAACACAAAATGAAATGTTTTGGCCACTTAATCATCTAGCTTGGTAAAGAACACCATGCAGTTAACTGCGAAAGTACGAAGGAGAAAAGATAGACAGAGAAAGAGATGGGAAGATAAAATCAAAGAATGCACAGGCCTCGACTTTGATAGACAGAGAAAGAGATGGGAAGGTAACATCAAAGAATGCACAGGCTCGACTTTGATAGAGAAAGAGATGGGAAGGTAACATCAAAGAAAGCACAGGCCTCGACTTTGATAGACAGAGAAAGAGATGGGAAGGTAACATCAAAGAATGCACAGGCCTCGACTTTGATAGAGAAAGAGATGGAAGGTAACATCAAAGAAAGCACAGGCCTCGACTTTGCAGTCTCAAAGAACAACTGATGAGACACGGAGAAAGTTGATGAAATCTGTCAGTTGAACCCCAACGATCCCCAGGGTTTTAGGATGAAAGGAGAAAAACAGTTAAGTACTCCATAGTACTGAGATCCCCTTCGCAATACATCCCGCAGCGTGCAGCACTGCCGCCTACACTAGTGAAAGTACTAAAGATGGTTTTCTAAGATTGTTGCAGATGCGGTGCACAGACTCCGTAGACCTTGATATTGGAAGAAGTAACTGTAAAGTTTGTTATCTTCTAACTGCCGAGGCAGCAATTATATTTGGTGTACTCTTTGCTATTGATAACTGTCAATGATTCTTTCCTATGTGCAGAGTTCACACAGACTTCCTGTTTTTCGCCTTTATCCGAAATTGCCAGGCTTTGGAT
Organism: Megaustenia siamemsis; assembly: GCA_032433765.1. Classification (NCBI taxonomy): domain Eukaryota; kingdom Metazoa; phylum Mollusca; class Gastropoda; order Stylommatophora; family Ariophantidae; genus Megaustenia; species Megaustenia siamemsis. The sequence continues at coordinate 68,376,552 of JAVIAB010000050.1, forward strand.
CTCTCTACCCAGAGACCAGGGAGGGTCAAGCGAAAGAAGATCCACGGATTTTAATTAGAAAAGAACTCCCTCATGTGGGATTCAACCTTGCACTCTTCTGACCAAAGACTGACGTCTTATCTCTAGACCACCTAGGTTATATTCCTTATGTGTAAAGTTTGTATGTACTATTATAGTGGATAAGGGAGCCGCGACAGCTCAGTGATTACAGACCTGGACTACAATGGACAAAGAAGTCGGGTTCAATCCTGACCGACGGCTTCCTGATTCACCCAGCCTTAAATGGGTAGTAGATTTTTTTCTTATCACGTGACGGTGCTCTTTACTTACTTACCTATTATAGTAGATAGATTGAGAACAGTGGTTTTTCATCTTTATACATATGTTGCTTTCTTTCCTATTTTGTAAATAGTGAAATAAGTCATATGAATAGCTGACTGTATTAAATGTGTACACATTAATTTTTAAAACATAAAGCAAAATAAACCAAACCCAGAATCGGAATTTTTTTTCAGGCCAAGTATCAACACTATTGAAAACAAAGCAATAACTACGGAAGCAAAAAGGGCAATATACAAATCAATTTTTCTACCAACTCTGTACTATCAGTGCCAGAATACAACAATAAGACAGATAACGACCACCGAAATGAAATGTGTCAGAAGAATGACAGGAAGCAGCTTAAGGGACAGAGTAAGAAACACCGACCTGAGGAAGAAACTCGAAATTGAACCAGCCATCAATCTTTATGTTACCACATAAAGAAACAACAGATAAATTGGTTCGGCCACATAACAAGACAAAAAGAACTAACAATGACTCAAAGAGCCATAAACAAACGCTATGAAAACGCCACTATTAAGAGGAAGACCGAGAAAGAGATGGATAAAGGAATACTAGAGTCACTAGGAGGGAAAAATCAGAAGAGGCCAACAGAAGATCAAAGAATCGCAGATTGTATCTCCCCTCGTCGCCAACGGCAATGGAGGAAGGATAGAAGAAGAAGAAGGAGAATCGGAAGATTTATTGTGAGATTTTTCAAAACGGTAAAGAGTTGGAAAGAAGGGGGGGGGGTTGATTTACCAACGTATTGTGAGGTTGAAGGTGAATGTAGCCTAATTTTGTGTTGGTCATGTCGGTCGATAGTGTCATGTCTTGTCATAAATCCAGGCTATTGCCTGGCACTGGGTAGTTGTGATAAACTGACAATTTTTTTCTTTGCTACCAGAAACACATGTTATAATCAAGTTCGCATTTTATGGAAATACATTTATTGAATTTAATATGTGTATACGGGGGACTGACTGGTGGTCTCGAAGCAAAAGACGCCGGCCTCAAGGTTGTGCGTTCAAATCCCGACTGCACCAGTTGGAATTTTTATTTATGATTTCTCTCTGCGGCATCTCAGCAGCCAGGCCCGGCTTGAAGCGTCCGTCTGAGTTATCTGCCTGTGCGTCGAGGGACCCCTGTGTACACGGCTGCCAGGGAAAAAATAGATAAAACGCAAAATTCAGTTCTTAGTCTCTAGGGACTTTGTCAAAGGTTAAAGTTGGCGAACGCAAAATATGTGTATACTATTCCTGAATGTGACGAGTATTTGTCGGACAACCTTCCAGGTTCATCTTGCATCAAACAGTTGGTCCCAGGGATTTTTTTTTTATTGTCGGGCGGCCTGACGTAACCATATCACTTATAAAATGTGTCATTCGGGCACTAATAGGACGACAGTATTCCTGCAATATTATTCTAACGTCTTTTTTTACTTACGTTTACACTCAACGTGCGTGTTCTGCGTAGAGGCACATTGAAAGTGTTATTGCCCTTGCGCAAAGATGACGTAACAAAGAAACTGTAAATCATAACGACTTATGCGCTTGAGGAAGTTACCAAAGTCATGCTGATACAAGTTGCAGAGGAACCCGACTACCGCCTTCCTATTTGCCTTGTAACCAAGGATACACACATCAACCTTCTTTAGTTTCCTTGAAAAAAGAGTTGAGGATTCTCCGTACACGCAAAGTTCGCGTTCATCACGGCTCCTTGATTTAATCTCAAAACAGCGTGTTAGTTGTAGTCCAGCGATGATACTCTGAGTGTTTAACGTTCTCCCCATTCTTGTGACTAACAATAACAGGAAGTGGTTCCAATATGTGACATCATCATCAACAACCAAACCTGCTCACGCAGACTGTTATATCTCTTCACAACTTTCTCTCTCTCCTATTGTTTATTAGTTCTGTTACTGACGGCCCAACACATTATTCTATTAACTTGTATATTTTCTCTCTGTTTCACTTAATTTCTTCTTTCCTCGTACTTTTTCTCCAATATATTCAAATAATTTCTTGCTCATAAAATAAAGAAAGCAAAGAGCCCCACCGCGTCGTATTACCGTATTGTGTAAATCAATATTTGTTATACCTTCCGCACATGATTTTTTGGGGTATGGGGAGACAAATTATAATAATTGAATATTATTTTAGAGGGAAATTTCAGAGACAATAGATCACCGAATCATTTCAGAGGAGGAGGTATGTTTACAGCACTCGGAAAAAACATAAATAATCAACAACATAAAAAAAAACAAAGAACAATATGTGGTTCGAAGCAGGATCGAACCCTTACTCCTTGGCATAGCGCCTTGCCACAAGAAATCAAAATCTAATAGGAAAATACAGATACACAATTTATTCCCGGGCTGCGATCGTAACCCTATGCTATAGTCATGAGTACACTTGCGTGAAAGACATCACCAATGATGCATATTTTTCAGATAGTTGAGGTGGCAGTGTGCTCTAGCTTTTGGTTTCTCGTAGCCAGACACGGTGCCAAGGAGTACGAGTTCGATCTTGCTTCGGACCATACTTCTTTTTTTTTTCTGTTGTTGATTATTAGTGTTTTTTTTTTCGAGTGCTGTAAACACACCTTCTCCTCTGAAATGATTTTTGGGGTAATCTGGTTTATGATTACGCCCGTGTCGATTTCTTTCTCAGAAAAAAATCCGGTACCCATTTAAGGCTGGAAGCCGTCGATCAGAATCGACTCGACCTCTTGTCCTTAGTAACTCAGTTCACTAACCAGTGAGTTATCGCGGCTCCCCTTCTCATAACATGATCCCAAGAACTGACTGTTTCCTTCTGATGTTCAAATTATGTTCTGTTTTTGCTTTGGTTTGTTTTAGAAATTCCTCTTGTTCGCTGTCCGTGGTATTCTCAACATTCATCTGTAAAACCGCATGCCTGTACTGGTTCCATAATGTAGTTTTCATTCTTTGCAATGCAGCTTGAGCTATTCTAATCTAGCATCTGTTGTGTATCTATATTTGGAACTTAATATCGTTCTCTGTAATTTAATTCATGTCACTTGCGTCACTTAAAGTCCTCATAGATACGTATAACCATAGAGTATAGGTGTACAATTGTGTTTAGATTGGTACTTGTATCAATGGTCAGAAGCAGTAAGAGAATTACTACTATAAGATCTTCTGCAGGGAATTAGAAACGACACGGTAAGTTGATACAAAATTCATGTTGCCTTCCATAAACTTACAAAAGAATACATACACGTGTTTGCTCTTCTTTAACTATTTTTCTTCAATTTCCAAATTATGTTTAATAGACAGATGGTGACGTATATATTTGTACAGATAAACTTTATGTGTAAAGAACGATGTTCTGAAGAGCAAATGACAGGATATATTCAAGAAAATAAGCACACATATCAAGTAGAAACAAAAATTAAATACTATTGGAGGCCGCGAGTACAGCTGAAGAAAACATTTATAATATCCATGTTTATACATGAAATGGTATTGAGCAGCTAGACTAACAGAAAGACAATATGCACCTATCCTCTCTCTTTCTTTAACTCTTCTTCTCGTTTTCTTCATACCCTCTGAGGCACCTCCTTTTATTTTTTTCCAATGTTCAATTATTTGGTTCCTTTAGTCTCATTAAATCCTACCTGTAATTTACTCTGTTAATCGTTTAACCAGACTCTACTTAAATCATGATCCACCGTCTTTTCCGCCATTCTTTTCGGCATTTTTAGAGCTGGGTCGTTGTGTTTTCTGGCTTGGATTTATGTGTTTAATTTGTTTAGTTTGTTTGTTTGCAGTACCTGATGAAGGCTTCTACCGAAACGTTGTAGTTTGTCTTCTATTTCTGTCAGTCCAGCTGCTCAATACCATTGTATGTTTATTGTACACGATATATATTTAGTTTATTCCAGTTTTGTCGACAGATCATATTTATTGTACACGTCCAACGGGCTAACGGAACCTTATTGAGCCCAATCCTCTTAAGAATAACAAAACCCTATTCGGAAAAATGGGACCATCATTCATTGGTCTGTTTTAATGTTATATCACTGACTTTTCGATCAAAAGCTTGCTGGGACAGTCATAAATAATCTAAGGTCCCAAACTGATCCCTATGAACTTTTAGTCAAAGGGTAATAGAGACAGCCAACGGAAGACAACAGAAAACCACCTTCTGAGATTCCTTGTATTTCATGTCCTTCCAGGCTCGCTGACCTAGACTCAAGAAAAGTAGATAAAATGTCCAAAATATTGATGGGCGGAGAGACCCGCTATGTTGTATACCAATACCCAATAGAAGGTCTAAAGGACTTTAATTGGTTGATTGATTCCTTGCACAGTCATGAGTCAGCAAAACTTTAGAAAATCAAATAATGACGTTCATGTGCATTCCAATTGGACTTTATTCCGTTAGAATGTGATGTCTATTACAACACACACATGTGAATGTCCTACTTGCCTAACTTTGGTATTAATGACATTTATAAGATTCATGGCTGTGAGCAATGTTCTCTTTAATCTGCGATTTCACAGTTGGACAGTTGCTGTATTAGATCCGCGCGCAGCTAAATACAATTGCCGCTGAATTTAATTTTTAAAAGTACTATTATTTTAATATTCTTATATTGCCGTCACTAACTTACCAAAACCTCGACGCTGTTCTCATGTATTTGAATTCAATGACCCGATTTAATATCGTGAGATAGACTTTAAACGGTATTGACACGTTTTAAATAGTTCAAGTTGTATAACAATATAGAAGCTGTCTATTTTGTTTATAGAAAATGTGTCAATCCGTAATCTAAATGTTTTCGTCCTAGTCCAACTAGACATCACTAATCGACCACTAATATCTTCAGTAATAAAGAAAAGACGATGGTCATACGTTGGACATGTGATGAGAAGAGATAATAATCGAATAGCAAAGCAAGCCCTCATATGGGAAACAACAGGTAAAAGAAAAAGAGGAAGACCCAGGGAGACACTGAGAAGAACATTGACGAGTGAGGCAAGAGCAGCAGGAATCGGCTCCCTCAATGAGATAGAACTGCTTGCACAGAACAGAGACAGATGGCGAGATTTGATAAAATATCTTTAAAAGAAAACTGATAGAACAAAAAATTCATGTAGGAGAAGGTGTATCTTGGTCTACGCCCTATGGGCCGGCTACCGGTCGAAAGGTCAATAGATAGAACTAGACATTGATTACTGTAGCCTCAAATTTCAAACTTGAATGATCAAAGTTTTGTCGCTGAAACGCATTTCTCACAACATATCACATATTCCATACTGAGAAATGAGTGGCTAAATTCATGTTGTTATATTACCACTCCATAAAAACAAGAAAGAGTTCATCGGTGCTGTATAGAACTAATTCTGACCTATGGAAGCGAATCATGGACAGTAGACAAACAAATGAAAAGACGATTAGAGGCCACAGAGATGGGATTTCTCAGAAGAATGTTGAAAGTTCCCTGGACAGCTAAAAAGACCAATGAGGAAGTTCTCAAAGAGGCCAACACAAAAAAGGAGCTCTTAAAAAAAACATCAGAAAGAAGCAATCAACATTTTGCGGGCACATCATGAGAAGAGGAAAGTTGGAATACTTGGTTACAACTGGCAAAACAGAAGGAAAGAGAGATCGCGGACGACAGAGAGAGAAAATACTGGATAGCTTGGTGTCATGGCATGGAAAACAGTCAACAACAGAACTGATGCGATGCACTGTAGATAGAAGATTGTGGATTGTGGTGGGACATGATCACCTACTCCAACCGGTATGGCACATGATGATGATGTTATTACCACTCCACTTGAAAAAGGTAGGTTTCAGTAGCTCGCTGGTTGGTGAACTGGATTGACGATAAAGGGAGTTAATTTTAACCTGCTGTTCTCCGGTCTGATGAAAATAAAAAAAGTATTGAATGTCTGGTCCATTTAGTTGGGGAAGGTAAGCGAGGAGGAACAGTGCTTACCTTTTCTTGAAACGCTGTGACTAAGTTTAATACTTCAGATGATGTAAGAGTGTGTAGTGAGTTAACTGAGCTACCGAGTGATGTAACAGTGTTTAGTGAGTGTACTGGTCTACCGAGTGATGTAACAGTGTTTAGTGAGTGTACTGGTCTACCGAGAGGTGTAAGTGTTTAGTGTGTGTACTGGTCTACCGAGTGATGTAACAGTGTTTAGTGTGTGTACTGGTCTACCGAGTGATGTAACAGTGTTTAGTGTGTGTACTGGTCTACCGAGTGATGTAACAGTGTTTAGTGAGTGTACTGGTCTACCGAGTGATGTAACAGTGTTTAGTGAGTGTACTGGTCTACCGAGTGATGTAACAGTGTTTAGTGAGTGTACTGGTCTACCGAGTGATGTAACAGTGTTTAGTGAGTGTACTGGTCTACCGAGTGATGTAACAGTGTTTAGTGAGTGTACTGGTCTACCGAGTGATGTAACAGTGTTTAGTGAGTGTACTGGTCTACCGAGTGATGTAACATTGTTTAGTGTGTGTACTGGTCTACCGAGTGATGTAACAGTGTTTAGTGTGTGTACTGGCCTACCGAGATGTGTAACAGTGTTTGGTGAGTGTACTGGCCTACCGAGAGGTGTAACAGTGTTTGGTGATTGTACTGGCCTACCGAGAGGTGTAACAGTGTTTGGTGAGTGTACTGGCCTACCGAGAGGTGTAACAGTGTTTGGTAAGTGTACTGGCCTACCGAGAGGTGTAACAGTGTTTGGTGAGTGTACTGGCCTACCGAGAGGTGTAACAGTGTTTAGTGAGTTAACTTGTCTGCCGAGAACGAGGGGACTGCGATCTACCGACCGACAAGTTTCTGGGTTCACTCAGCTATTGATGGTTACTGTACGATATTTTTTTTTCTGAAAAAGGATTTCGGCTTAACGTAGTGCTGACTGCATTACTGAAAAATGTGTCTTCCTTCATAAAGAAATGATCACTTAGCCTATATTCCCTATCTCTTCTTTTCTTCTACCTTTTTTAGCTCCCAGTGGAGCATAGGTCTTCATCAAACATTTTCCAAGTCGTTCTGTTTTTTTGCCATTCTGTTAAGATCATTCCATGTCTTCCCCATCATCTTCATCTCTGCTTCTATCTGTCTTCTCCAAGAATTCCTTGGTTTTCCTCTTAGTCTTTTCCTCTGGGGATTCCAAAAAAGGACCTGCTGTATAATACTCTCAGTTGGCTTCCGTAGTATGTGTCCTATCCAGCGCCATCGTCTTCGCTGTATCTCTTTATCCACTGGTGTTTGACTGGTACATTTCCATAATTCTATGTTAGTGATTTTGTCCTGCCATTTCCATCCTTTTATTCTGCGTAAGCATCCATTAATCTATATTCCCTATAGACTACATTAAAAGCTTGAAAGAGTTCTTTCTTTTTCATAGAACTTCATACTTCAAAATTATATGACATTCCTTTCTATAAACAAGAAAAATGTGCAGAATATTATAGTCATACATTTATTGAGAAAAATAAAATAATATTAGAACAAACATAATAAAACTGCAACGAAATCCATAAAACATATTTTATGTCAAATCTTCATTCATTATTATAACTATTCGTTTTCTACATTTCTCAAGGAGATATTCTAGGACCATAATTTGGCTGTTTTGTTTTTTTGACTTATTTTCAAGAAACATGCACACGCCACCTTTCACAAAATGTTCTATTTATCTATAGAGTTATCTACGTTCGTTGTAATGCTAAGTCAGGATATTTCTAGTGTAACTATGCATATCAAAATGTCGTGCCGCCACACCTGATAGATCAATTTGCTCTTTCTGGCATTATGCCATTTGGAGTCTGTCTTTATATTTTTCTTCCAGGTTATTTATAATAGACTAGTTCTGCTTAACTGGTGGTCCGTGGAAATATGCTGCGAATATTTATGTTGTATATAAATATGTATAATTCACAATAATTATATAAGAAATGCCATTTTTGAGAGCTGGCATTCTCTTCTTCCTTAGCATACAATAATTCAGAGTTACGCTTCTCTATATGTTTCACTTTGTAGATTGTTGTTTGTCGCTGCTATTTTAGTTGTATTTCTTCAATGCAGATATATGACAAGAACACGATATATGACAATAACATGATGTATGACAATAACATCAATTGACAATGATTGAAACTGCCAAAAAAGGCCGAGAACGAGAACATAGTATCTGCTGGCGACAGCTGTCCCTACACTTTGTAAGAGTGTACGTTACACCCCACCCCTTGTTTCTAGAAGTATAGTTCGATGATAGTCTGACTTTTTAAACCCTTTCCTTCATCCCATCCCTCTGTTGCTATAACATCCCCTTCACTTTTACGCTAAAAAAAAAGGGAATTAAATATTTACATTAGCAACACTCTCATTTTCTTGATAGGTTTTTCCTTTTTTTTTTTAAATAGCTGTTCATATGAACACAGAAAACTAGTCTAGAGTAGCGCTGTCCAGTATATTTATACATTGGGGCGGATCTGACTGATGGGCCGTGAAGACGCGGTGCCAGGTTACTAATGAGATGGTAATAATAGTAACATTTGTTGTAGTATTATGTTAGTTAAAAGTAAGCTATAAAAACAACCCTGAAAAAATTGTGTCTTTACTTAACTAGTACGTTTGAAATTCTAATGAACGTTAAAGTTGACTGGGTAAAAGTTAGCGACAGGAAAGTGCGTCAAGGGCACCATGAAAGTCTAGGGAAGCGCTTTGTGAAGCCCCCCCCCCCCCCCCCCCCAACGCTGCGCCGCTTGGACAGCACTGGTCTAGACTCTATGGAGTGCCATATTTTCTTATCAAGCGTGGTTTGTGTAATAAGAACATATTGAAGGGATAAATAAGAAATATACTCAGCCATTATGCCACTGAAAATATCTGCACTAACATCCTTTGTCATTTGAAGGATTTTATTTGTACCATCTGGGAATACGTTTAGTACAGAGAGGTCGAGTTATCTACATAATCAGTCAATCGCATTTACTATCTTTCTGTTCATCTAGTTGAGCTTCTTCAATTCCTTGTCATGTATTTGTTTTGTATATCATCTTCCCTTATCTTTTTTTCCTTTTTCTTTAAATCTATAAATATTATAGTAATCCATCATATTTGAAATGTATATACTTTGTATATTTGTCCACATTTTCCCCAATATCTCTCAATTGTCGTATTCTGGAAAGACCTTGTCTAGCCACCAAGCCGATTGGTTAATTCAATTTGAAGTATGTAGTGTATTATGTATTAAGAGCTACTCCAACCAATGAAGCTTCTTATATTATTATTACAGGGTGTCTCAAAAATGTTTATCGTTTCAATTTTTTTAAAGACAATATTCAGATAATATATGGTTGAGTTGATATTTGTTGTTCATGAAGGTTGCTATTATTTTAGAGCTTGTGTAAAGGGGTGATGATGAAAATATGCTGACTGGACTGACGTAGTTGTTGAAGGAAATTTTATGGAGGTGAAAACCGTTGACGGTTCTTGTTGTAAAACATAGGCTACGATTTGCACTTGTTGCATTTTTGTTTCAAGTAGTTCTTTGTTTACTTTTAGTTCGCTTGTGTCTGCTAGATTTTTGTGATAAAGACATCTTAGTATGTCAGAAAGTCGTCAATTAATTATTTAGCATCTTAGTATGTCAGAAAGTCGTCAATTAATTATTTAGCATCTTAGTATGTCAGAAAGTCGTCAATTAATTATTTAGCATCTTCGTATGTCAGAAATCGTCAATTAATTATTTAGCATCAGACAAATGCGATTTTTGGGCCATGTTAAAAGACACAACAGCCTACTAAAAGTAATCCTGGAGGGGAAAATACAAGGTAAAAGAGACAGAGGCAGACCAAGACTGACATGGACGAGTAACATCAAAAGATGGACAAACTAGCCTGTGACAACCTGCACCATCAAAGCAAGAGACAGAGCAGAATGGCGCTCCATGGTAGCCAACCTTCGTTGCGGAGATGGCACTCGATGATGATGATGATGATGATGAGTATGTCAGAAAGTTATCAATTAGTTATTTAGCCTCTTAGTATGTCAGAAAGTTATCAGTTAGTTATTTAGCCTCTTAATATGTCAGAAAGTTATCAATTAGTTATTTAGCCTCTTAGTATGTCAGAAAGTTATCAATTAGTTATTTAGCCTCTTAGTGTGTCAGAAAGTCGTCAATTATTTATTTAGCCTCTTAGTGTGTCAGAAAGTCGTCAATTAGTTATTTTAACCTGTTAGTTTGTATGAAGTCTGGCTGACTAAGAGTCTAGCTATTTAGTTAGTCTATATACGATAAATTAGTTGTTTTTTTTATTGAACCTGTAACTCTCGTTAAGGGATCGATACAGTAGCGGTAATGAATTATTCTGATTGATCTACTTGACCCTGTCTGATAGCCACCTCATGGGTGTAATGTGCTTCTACATTACAGAACCAACTGCTTCATCTCAAGGTAAATGTATAGGGCCCATTCGGCCCAGTAGACTCCAATATTTACCATAGAGGGTGTCCAGTCGAACTTTTCTTGATCTTCTATTAGGTCAGAGCATCTGTCTTTATGCCCGAGTGTTTAGTAAATTGAAAAGGGGAGAGAGAGAAAGAGATAGCGAGAGAGCGAGAGAGATAGAGAGAGATAAAAAGAGAGCGAGTGGGAGAACGAGAGTGAGAGAGATAGAGAGGAGATAGATAGTGAGAGAGATATAGCAAGAGCGAGTGAGAGCAAGAGAGTGAGAGAGCGACAGAGAGAGGGAGCGAGAGAGATAGCGAGTGAGAGCGAGAGAAAGCGAGAGAGTGCGAGAGAGATAGCGAGTGAGAGGGCGAGAGAGAGAGAGTGAGATAGTGAGAGTTTGAAAGACAGCGCGAGAGAGAAAAAGAGAATGCGAGTGTGTGTTCAGAATGTGGAAGGCGAACAAAAACATTGGAATAAATGTGGAAGTTCCGTGAACGATATCATGCGGTTCAAATTACCATGAATCACCTTACAAGACATCCTCTATTGCTAGTCCATCATTTTGTACAGCAGTGAATTATAAGTCTTTAGAATTGTGTAATCAAGGCCAAACATTATTCTGGTCCAGTTGGAATTCAATGTCATTGTTTCCTTCTTTACTATTATCAGAGTTGAATGAAGTCCAGTGGCAGGGAAGAAAAATACAGAGGAAACAATGAATGTTTCCGCTTGCCACCTTTACAACCGTAGTGACCAGTACTTGCTTGTGTTTGGTTACAACACTTTTGATCATAGCCACTTATTGTGGGTTTTCTCTACCACACTTTTGATCATAGCCACTTATTGTGGGTTTTCTCTACCACACTTTTGATCATAGCCACTTATTGTGGGTTTTCTCTACCACACTTTTGATCATAGCCACTTATTGTGGGTTTTCTCTACCACACTTTTGATCATAGCCACTTATTGTGGGTTTTCTCTACCACACTTTTGATCATAGTTACTTGTTGTGGGTTTTCTCTACCACACTTTTGATCATAGCCACTTATTGTGGGTTTTCTCTACCACACTTTTGATCATAGTTACTTGTTGTGGGTTTTCTCTACCACACTTTTGATCATAGTTACTTGTTGTGGGTTTTCTCTACCGCACTTTTGATCATAGCCACTTATTGTGGGTTTTCTCTACCACACTTTTGATCATAGTTACTTGTTGTGGGTTTTCTCTACCACACTTTTGATCATAGCCACTTATTGTGGGTTTTCTCTACCACACTTTTGATCATAGTTACTTGTTGTGGGTTTTCTCTACCACACTTTTGATCATAGTTACTTGTTGTGGGTTTTCTCTACCGCACTTTTGATCATAGCTACTCGTGATGGTTTTTTACTACTCCACTTTTGATCTCAGCTACTTTTGTTTTGTCTACAACACTTTTGATCATAGCGGCTCGTGGTAGTTTTTGACTACCATACTTTTGATCAAAGCTACTTCTCATGCATTTCAATTTTAACACACTGTTACGGCTTTTTTGTTAAATGGATTAGGTTGAGATATTTTTGGTAATCTTGTAATTAGAACAAACAAGAAAATCAGTGTATATATGTACTTTATTATTCATCGCCATAAATTCCAGTATTCTTCTTCATCTTATTCTCGTTCTTATTTGCCTTTCAGCGTCAACGGGAGATATAATATGCGATGTGATTACCTCAGTTGTTGCAGTTTCCTAGTGTTTTTGATATTCTATCAATGCATATCTTTTGCCTAGTCTTCATTTAATTCTTGACCTGCAACCTTTATTTAATGCAATCATTCTATATTTTATTATTTAATTCAAACAAAAATTTCTGGGACTTTTAAAAAATAATTATTCAACATCAACAGCATTTTAACTGACTCATGTCATATCCCGTGTGTTACCGGGGCTTCATTATGAGGGAAGTAGAGAATAGTGACACTGTAACCTTCCAGGCATGTCGTAAGAGGCGACTAAGGAGGTTGATCGATGGCTTGACAAGCTGTCATTGTAAAAAGTATTGTTATGGAAACAGAGCCATAGATTTTAGAAGTGGTGATCTCTGCAATATGTGCCATTTTGGCATGCAAGGTTTCTGCTTTTGAGATTATGGTTCTGCCCTATGTGCCGTCTTCGGCTCGAAAGGACAATAGATATCTTTCGTGGTCGGCCTTTGAGTCTAGTGTTTTCGAAACGCTTTTTGCAGTTCGTCGTGTTGTGTTTTAAGCCTTTCTTTTTTATCATGTGGCCAAATCATTTTATCTGTTGTTTCTTTATGTATTCAGTGGCGGGAATTATTCCTAGCTTTTTTCTCAGTTCTTCATTTCTGATCTCATCTCTCAGACTGTTTCCTGTCTTTCGTCTCAAACATTTAATCTCGGTTGTGGATACTTATCTTATTGTCCTTGAGTCTAGAGTCAAGGTCTGGCATTGGTAGCACAACTTTGGGGTTGAATATTGTATTGCAGAGAGTCCGTTTTGCCTGTAGAGTTATTTCCTTGTTGGACAGCAGTAGTGATAGTTTTACGATGATTTGACAGTCTTTCTTGCATCTCGAGTCGATTTCTACTGTTTGTGAGCTGTTTTACCACTGTTTTATATAATCAAAGGTAAAATCATATAGTCGAAGATTTCAAGAGGATATAAATATTGAACATTCAGCAGAAAAGTAAATAGCTTTAACTGTTATCAGCTTTACCTATTGACAGCACAACACTGAAGCATTGGATAGCGTCACATGCACAATCAAATAAAGATAACGAAACTCTGTTGTATTAAGCATTTGTTACATTTTGTTAACCAAATGTTTTGAAAATGTTGATGAAACATTCTTTGAATGACTCGTCTTCTTCTGCCTTTCAGCTCCGCGTGGAGCATAGGCCTTCAACAAATACTTTCCAAGCCGTTCTGTGTCTTCCCATACTTTTAAGATCATTCCACGTCTTCCCCATTGTTTTCGTCTCTGCTTCCATCTGTCTTCTCTTAGAATATTTTGGTCTTCCTCTATGTCATTCCACCGGGGACTTCAAAATGGGGTCTGTAGTGTAATACTCTCATTTTGCTTCCGCAGTGTGTGTTTTATCCAGCGCCATCTTCTTCGTTCAATCTCTATGTCCACTGGTACTTGACTGGTACTTTTCCACAATTCTACGTTAGTGGTTTTGTCCTGCCATTTCCATTCTTTTTTTCCCCTCAAGCATCCATAAACGAAGGCCTGTATCTTCATTATTTTCATTTTTTTTTATTCTCCATGTTTCACTTCCATATAATAACATTGGAGTTGACAACGTCTTTGGCTTGCCATATGTTTCTTTCTTTGAATGAATTAGTAACTTAAATGTCGTGCGATGTCATCTTAACTCTTTCCGTATGTTCCGACGCACAATGTCCCATGCCAATTTCGGTCATGTACGTTTAGCCGCACAGTGCGTCACTCTCAATTTGATTTGTGTAAACTGTCATCAAACCATATTAGTTTTTCTAGGTCTTGTATCTTCTTGGTATTGGTGAAACCTAATTCCTTGTTAAATTATCAAACAATTTAGATATCATATATTAAGTATTCATCATCATGTGCCATACCGGTTGGCGTAAGCGATCATGTCCTTCCACAATCTTCTTTGTACAGTGCATCGTATCAATTCTGTTTTTGACCTTTTTCCATGCCATGACACCAAGCAATTCAGTATTTTCTCTCTTTGTCGTCCGCGATCTCTCTTTCCTTTTATTTTGCCAGTTGTAACCAAGTATTTAAGAATTTCCTCATTGGTCTTTTCAGCGGTCCAGGGAACTTTCAATATTCTTCTGAGAAATCCCATCTCTGTGGCCTCTAACCGTCTTTTCATTTGTTTGTATACTGTCCATGATTCTTCCATAGGTCAGAATTGGTTCTATATAGCACCGATGAACTCTCTTTCTCACTTCTATTGATATAAATTTGTTGCATAAGATATTTTTCATTTTCTGAAATGCTATTTTGGCCTGAACTATTCTGCTTTTTATTTCTGTGGTGCATCTTCCATCTGAAGTAATTAATGTGCCCACGTATTTGAAACGTTGCACTTGTTTCAGATGTATATCATCATTATAATAAGTGTTAGATAAATATAACTGTTATAGTATATATTTATTGTTTCTTGTTATCTTTGTTATCTCTTGACAGCACATCACATTTATTAGTTGATCACAACAGGTAATTCATGACAACTCTTTTTCTCTCATTATATAATCATAATCAGTTTATTTATTTATATCTTGTCACAATTCTACTAGTAGTGGATGCACTTATCTTAAATTAATGTTAATTAATTCGGGGTTTCTCTGATGCAAATCGCCGATGACCATGATCAGTCCCAAGTGCATATCTTGTATACAACATTATTCAACTTACGTTCATGAGGAATGCGAAACAACTTGAATTACTCTTAAGCACTTGCACAACACTAAAGTTCATATTCTCAATGCTATACTCTTACTTTCTATCAACTTCTACTAATAACTTCTCACAACTGTTTTGACTGTTCTAACTGTAACTGTTCTGACTCTGACTAACTGTAACTATCTCTCTAACT
Source organism: Megaustenia siamemsis (assembly GCA_032433765.1). Classification (NCBI taxonomy): domain Eukaryota; kingdom Metazoa; phylum Mollusca; class Gastropoda; order Stylommatophora; family Ariophantidae; genus Megaustenia; species Megaustenia siamemsis. The sequence continues at coordinate 68,391,910 of JAVIAB010000050.1, forward strand.
GTCTAATTCTCATTCCTGACTGTTAACTTTCTATTCCTCCTAATTCATTTCTGACTGCTTTAAACATATTGTGTTGAAGTTGAAATACTCCAACCATTACTCTTCGCCTAAAAATCAGTAGCCAGTCAAAACTGTCGCAAAGTGATACTTTGCGCTCTACTGGTCACTTGAGTTGGTCGCTCCTCACTATTCTGTGACCGATACTTGAGCTATCTCTTGGTTTGGTGAAAACACTTTGTTTTCGTGAATCTCTATGACCTATTTGTTGGATGACCACTCATTTATCATGCCATCAAAGTCATGGGCTCAATGCATGCGCTAGTCATGCGTCTATGGTCACTTCCACAACAACCTGGTTGAAGTGAAAACCCGCGTGGAAATTTCCATTAACTATTATGTCCAGGATAATTTTGAACCTTCCTACCTTAGCTTGGTGGGTGTCCTTGTTATGTCTGAGGCCCCTACCCCTACAAGCACTGCGTTATCTTCTAATTTCCACAACCTGCTGCGTGGAAAATTCCATGGTCCTAAACTTTTTGTCAACTTTACCTTCTTCACTTCTGTGTGTCCACTATCCCTATATGAACTACCTTAACTTTGTTTCTACAACTTGTTATTCTGGAAAATTTCCATTCTTTAACTTTAAACTTAAACTTACTGCTGGTCGCCACTATATGTTACTGCTATTGTCTATTGAGAAGCGGGTAACAACTAAGTTACCTGCTCCCATGCTCGCACTAGTTATACTGTTACATAAACACGTAGATTGATATCTAAAACCACAAAAATGTGGTCTCTGAAATCTCTACCGCTGGATTGATAAAAAACTTCCGTACTGAAAGTGCTAACAGACAATAAAGATATTATAGATAGATGGCAGGAATATATAACAGAACTATTTCATGATCAAAGGGACAAGAACCCAGTTATAAAATGTACATCAGGCTATAAAATCTTAAAATCTGTGGTGGAAAAAGCTATAAAAACAATGAAAAAGGAAAAAGCAGCAGGACCTGCTACCATACAGATAGAGATGATACAGGCACTAGAAGATTTTGGCATTGAAATGATTACAGACATATGCAACGACATATACCACACAGGATACATACCAAATGAACTAAAAACATCAACTTTCATTGCATTGCCTAAAAAGAATGGTGCAGTTGAATGCAGTGACTTTAGAACAATAAGCCTAATGAGCCATGTTATACAAATCGTGCTAAAAGTTATATAAGGAAGGATTCAGAATAAAATCAATACTGAATTAGATGAGCAGCAATTTTGAATTAGGAAAAATAGCAGGACAAAAGAAGTCGTATTCTGCATGAGAACATTAATCGAAAAGTACACAGAAGTAAACAAACCAATATATGCCTGCTTCATAGACTACACCAAAGCTTTTGATAGAGTACACCACAAACAACTTATAGAATGCCTCAAAGAGATACATCTAGATGACATGGACATACGACTAATATCTAATCTATACTGGGAGCAAACAGCAATAATACAATATAACAAAGAGAACTCTACACCCATGGATATAAAAACAGGAGTAAGACAGGGATGCATCCTATCACCAAGCTTGTTAAATCTATACACTGAGCAAATCTTTAAAAGCATCATAGAGATGCCAGGCCTACAAATTAATGGAAAGATAATCAATAACCTAAGATATGCTGACGATACTGTACTACTAGCAGAAAATCAAAAAAATCTACAATTACTTAATGAAATAAACATGACAAGCAAAAATATGGACTGGATACTAATATCAAAAAGACTAAACCTATGTTCATAAACAAAGAGAATGCTCAAAACCCACAAGTGGATATCGAAATTGAAGGAATAGACCTGGAGACAGTTCAGAGCTACAACTTCCTTGTACATACTATAACCAGTGATGGGAAATGTACAACTGAAATAAACAAAAGAATGGGAATGGCAAAAGGTAATTTCAATGTCATGAAGAACATACTAACATCAAAACAAATAACACCAGGGCTAAAACTAAGAATAGCAAAATGTTACATCTTCTCAATATTACTATATGGTGCAGAAACATGGACATTAGACAAGAAAACAGAACAGAGAATTGAAGCCTTTGAAATGTGGATATATAGAAGAATATGTAGAATTGGATGGAAGGAAAAGAAAACAAACGATGAAGTCTTAAAACAACTGAAAATGAAAAGAGAACTACTAAGCACAATTCAAACAAGACAAATGCTATATTTATGCCATGTTAAAAGACACAACAGCCTACTAAAAGTAATCTTGGAAGGGAAAATACATGGTAAAAGAGGCAGACCAAGACTAACATGGACGAGTAACATCAAAAGATGGATAAATCAGCCTATGACAACCTGCACCATCAAAGCAAGAGACAGAAGAATGGCGCGCCGTGGTAGCCAACCTTCGTTGCGGAGACGGCACTCGATGATGATGATGATGACTGAAAGTAAAAAATAAGTTAAGTACTCCCTTCACGCCAAGTGACGTATAGGGAATATGGTGTTAGTGATCATAAATTTTACAGACCTTCGGCACATGAATTTTGGGGTAATGTGGTCGGTATTACGCCCATGCCGCTTTACTTTCCCAGAAAAAATCCGGTACCCATTAAAGGCTGTATGACCCGGAGGCCGTCGGTTGGAATCGAACCCTACCTCTTGTCCTTTATAGTCCAGTTCATAACCACGGAGCTGTCGCGGCTCCCTCCGTACTGAAAGAGTTAAGACAAATGTTGTGGGTATGTTTCATAGTAAAAAAAAGTAAAGTACCCAAGTCACACCAAGTGGCGTATAGGGAGATATGGTGTTAGTGACCCTATATTTTACAGACCTTCAGCACATGATTTTTGTGGTAATGTGGTCAGTATTACGCCCGTGCTGCCTTACTTTCCCAGAAAAAAAATCCGGTACCCATTTAAGGCTGGGTGAACCCGGAAGCCGTCGGTTGGTATCGAACCCTACCCCTTGTCCGTGGTAGTCCAGTTCACTAACGACTGAGCTATCGCGGCTCCCGGGTATGTTTCATGGCTGATATAAAATGACTGTCCGTTGAGCAATCTGGCTCGCATAATTAAACAAAGTCACAAGAGCATGAATGATTATTCTTGAAGTTAGCAATATTTAATACACTTTGAAAGCTGGATAGATCCAGAAAATAGCTTGTTTTTATATGTTCTGGTTACTGACAGATATAAATGTTTCACACAACCACAGCAGCGAGTCTTTACCTGTAGTACTCTAAACTAGTGGTCTGTTATGTTCCAACTAAAGGAAACACGTGATGATGTAAGAAAATAGAGTTGTGTTTTTTTTTTTTTTTGGTGTGTAAATGAGTTGTTATTGTTATTAATTATTACTTATTATTATTTCAAGATTTTACATTTAAAATAGAAAGTAATTTTTTTTTTTAAATAAAAGAGAAACAAGTATTCAAGCTGGAACAAAAACATTGATGATTCTATAGACCCTATAATAACAATATTATCATTCTCAGTAATCAAAAAAGATATTTTATTGTCTGTTATTTGTTAACCTGTTAATTGAAAATTAACGCTAATTAAAGTGATTGAAATGTTGAAAAGATGATCAATGACTATACGTCGTCTAATAATAATAGCATGGACATTTTTGTACTAATTATAGGAATGTAATTAATTCCAGCTTCGCATCATACATTGTATAGAACTTCACAACAATAAACAAATATTCAAAATGAATTTATCCAACAAAGAACGGCTATATGAGACACAAGAAAATAGATACTCTGTTTATATTAATTTATTATGGAGAGCGTTCTTTTATTGTTGCACTCACATATTGTTTGGCCTAAGAGAAAAAAATATATGTTCGCTCTGGTGTTACACACATATAAATTTTATGCACACACGCATATATCATAATGTAATTTGTATACGCACACACGCACGACTTTACATTAATGTCTAATTTAACGAATAAAACTGTTTTTTAAGGTGAGCATAACAAATATGTGCTCGCTTTGGAGCCACACACACAAACGCACACACACACACACATATATATATGCATATAAATATATATATATATATATGCATATATATATATATAAATATATATATATATATACACACATATATATATATATGCATATAAATGTATTGTTGTGTGTGTTTTATACTAACATGCGGTAAGAAATGCTAAATGACTTACACACCGTTCACGGATATCCCACAATGCAACATAATAATGTCATTCTCGGAATTTCGATTAGTTCCCAGAATTTACTTCCACTGCGAAGAATATTCTTTTTAAAAAATACATAAAGATTAAGGTGTGTGTTCGTGGAAAAGATGGGATTAGTTTGAGTGGGTGTATATTAGGCCAAACTTAGGAGTGATAACTGCATTATTCAAAGTGATCATCTTTCTAGTTCATTGTCGTGATTTCTCTATTTTTCCCCATTAGGCGGTGGATTTCTTAACATCAGATTTTGATTAAATCCAGGAGTAATATGTGGCTCAATTTATATGACAGTAGTTTGTGGATAATGTAATATTGTAAATAAAGTCATGACATTTTCTCTGGTCATCTTGTGTAGTTCTGTAATTAAAGTAAGGAATATTTGTGGAATTGACTTCCAGTGATGTAGTCCAGAAAACATATATCATCGTCAAGTATCGTGCATGCTGGCGTAGGTGACCAAGTTTCTTTGGAAGTTACTATCTGTATAGCTGTTTATCGGTTCTTTTGTTGTCTTTCTGTCAAATAATTCATTCTTTTTAACTTTTTCTGTTTCCTTCTATCTGTTTTTCTTATTTCTTCACTTTTTTTTCTGTTGTTACAGTATATTTCAGCCATTCTAATTTTATGACACGATACAAAAACGTGATGACTGCTTCCACCTGTAGTTACCACATGTTTTTGTTTGCTTTTGGCCTCTTTTAGAACATCCTCTTACTCATTTTTAACTGCCCTTGGTATTCTCCCTATTATTTTTTAAACCATATTTATGCAACCTCCGACAGTTTCTTTTCTTATGCACATTGTGCATGATTCACCTCCATATATCAAGATCGGCTCCACAATGAAGAACTTTATATATCTTATACCAATTGACAAAAGATCAAAATAGCTTGCATAATGCTTTCCGCAATCTTTTAAATGTTTCCTTTGTCTTAACTGTTCTGTACATGATGACATTTGTACATCTACCATCTGAAATTAACATCACTCTTTGGAATTTGAACTTATTGGCTTATTTTAATACTGTCCTATAAGATGTTCTTCATGGAACAGTGCGGTCGGGAATGTCCCATATCTGCTCCATTCTTGTCACAACTCCTGCCAAAGCGTATTGTCAAACTCTGTCCTATTTATTGTAATTGTAAAGATGACTCAGTTAAAGATGATTTTTATAAACAGCTACAATGGCAGATGGATGCAAGACGAGCCAAGGATATTATAATCTTGATGGGAGACCTAAATGCTAAGGTAGGATCAGACAACAGAGGCTTCGAAGAGATTATGGGAAAACATGGACTTGGAGATATAAACGAGAATGGAGAGATATTTGTGAATTTCTGCGCCCTTAATCAAATGAGCCTAGGAGGAACAATATTCCAACATAAAAGAATACACAAAGCTACATGGGTGTCACCAGATCATAGAACGGAAAATCAAATTGATCACATATGTATTAATAATAAATTTAAGTCATCCTTACAGGATGTAAAAGTATATAGAGGGGCAGATATAGCTTCTGATCATCATCTTCTGTTAGCCAAACTTAAAATTAAATTAAAAGGTATAATACAACGAATAAGGGTAGAAAGTATTTCAATGTAGGGTTTCTTAAAGAACAAGGAATTAAAGATAAATTCGCAGTCACAATATCAAACAGATACCAAGTCCTCCAACAACTAGAAAATACAATAAATATAGAAGATCATTGGAAACAGGTAAAAAATATATGGAAAGAGACATGCGAAGAAACACTGGGGAAAAGAGAACGCCAGAATAAGGCATGGATGACAGCAGAGACCCTGGATAAAATTAAAGAAAGAAAGAACAAGAAAGCAGACATAAATAAAAGCAAAACAAGAAGTAATAAAGCCAAGACACAGGAAGCTTACACAGAGGTGAACAAAGAAGTGAGAAGATGCATTAAAAGGGATAAGAGGAAATATATAGATGAACTAGCTAAAGAGGCAGAAGAAGCAGCAAATAAAGGGAATATGAAAGAACTGTACAACAGCACAAAGAAATTAGGTGGAAAATACAAACAGATCAACGCCTTTATCAAAGACAAGAAAGGAAATCTGCTTAGTAATATAAGGGAACAAATGGAGAGATGGAAAGAACACTTTGAAGAACTTTTGAACAGACCCGGCTCAAATAATCCTCCAGATATACTACCAGCAGAAGAAGAGTTACACGTTAACTGCGGAAAACCAAGCAAAGAAGAAATAATGAAAGCCATCAAATTATTAAAAGATGGTAAAGCCACAGGACCAGATGAAATTCCTTCGGAAGCCATCAAAGCAGATATTAACACCTCTACCAAGATGTTACAGGATCTATTGGATAAAATTTGGGAGAGGGAAGAAATACCTAAAGACTGGAGAGAAGGTTATATGATCAAACTACCAAAGAAAGGAAGTTTACAGGAGTGCACAAATTATAGGGGAATTATGCTACTATCAGTGCCAGGAAAAATATTAGGCAGAATCATTCTGGAGAGACTAAAAGAGGCTATAGAGAAACACTTGAGAGATGAACAAGCAGGTTTTAGGAAGAACAGATCATGTGCTGATCAAATAACTACCCTACGTATAATAGTTGAACAAAGTTTAGAACTAAAATCCCCACTATATATTGGATTCATAGATTACGAAAAGGCATTTGATAGTTTAGACAGAAGAATGCTTTGGAAGTTGCTGAGTCATTACGGAATCCCCATAAAGTTTATTAACCTGATAAAAACAATGTATGAAGGAACAAAATGTAGTGTGGTGCATGAAGGACAGCTTACAGAAGCATTTGAAATAAGAACAGGAGTAAGGCAAGGATGCCTCCTGTCTCCATTTCTCTTTCTACTGGCCATAGATTGGATTATGAAAATAACTCAAAACAACAGAAATGGGATCCAGTGGTCACTGACCAAACAACTTGATGATTTAGACTTTGCTGATGACATAGCTCTCCTATCACACAGCCATCAACAGATGCAGGATAAAATGAGTATATTAGATGAGAGATCACAACAGCTAGGACTAAAGATTAATAGAGATAAGACCAATATTATGAGAATTAATGCAGTTGGCAATAACCATATAAAACTAGGAGAAATACCTCTACTAGACGTACAATCTTATATATATCTGGGCAGTAATATAGATAAAGAGGGAGGAACAGAAAATGATACCAAAATAAGGATATCAAAAGCAAGAGGAGCTTTCATTGCACTGGGAAACATATGGAAATCCAAAGAAATTAGGCTAAATACAAAAATAAAAATTTTCAACTCAAATGTTAAGTCGGTCCTATTATATGGCTGTGAAACATGGAGAATGACAAAATTGACAATCACGAAAGTACAGACTTTCATTAATGGATGCTTGCGCAGAATAAAGGGATGGAAATGGCAGGACAAAGTCACTAACGTGGAATTATGGAATGTACCGGTCAAATACCAGTGGATAAAGAGATACAGCGAAGACGATGGCGATGGATAGGACACACACTACGGAAGCCAACTGAGAGTATTACACAACAGGCCCTTTTTTGGAATCCCCAGGGGAAAAGACAAAGAGGAAGACCAAGGAATTCTTGGAGAAGACAGATAGAAGCAGAGATGAAGATGATGGGGAAGACATGGAATGATCTTAAAAGAATGGCAAAAAACAGAACGACTTGGAAAGTGTTTGTTGAAGACCTATGCTCCACCAGGAGCTAAAAGGTAAAAGAAGAAGACAGTATATTTCAGCCATTCTAATTTGATGACACGATACAAAAACGTGATGACTGCTTCCACCTGTAGTTACCACATGTTTTTGTTTGCTTTTGGCCTCTTTTAGAACATCCTCTTACTCATTTTTAACTGCCCTTGGTATTCTCCCTATTATTTTTTAAACCATATTTATGCAACCTCCGACAGTTTCTTTTCTTATGCACATTGTGCATGATTCACCTCCATATATCAAGATCGGCTCCACAATGAAGAACTTTATATATCTTATACCAATTGACAAAAGATCAAAATAGCTTGCATAATGCTTTCCACAATCTTTTAAATGTTTCCTTTGTCTTAACTGTTCTGTACATGATGACATTTGTACATCTACCATCTGAAATTAACATCACTCTTTGGAATTTGAACTTATTGGCTTATTTTAATACTGTCCTATAAGATGTTCTTCATGGAACAGTGCGGTCGGGAATGTCCCATATCTGCTCCATTCTTGTCACAACTCCTGCCAAAGCGTATTGTCAAACTCTGTCCTATTTATTGTAATTGTACATGTAGTGTCACTGAGTGTGGCCTTACTCTGGACAAAAATAGCATCGCCAAGTTTGTTCTTCGCTCCTTAAATAAGAGGTGATGGATGGGTGGGGCAGTGATGTATATAATGATAAACTGATGAGTCTAAAGGTGGACAAGGGATCTGGACGACCAGGAGTGCTTAGTAGGTAAAGTAGATGTGTCTACAATCTACATCTTACAGGAACAGTCAGTTTGTGTACGATTCAAAAAATGCTAGCACGGGCGGTGGAGCGGATATGGGGAAGCCCCGGCTGCAATGAAACTGATCACATGAATAGAACTGAATAGAATATATTACATTTAGTGTCGTTTTCTGAATTGATTACATACGTTGAGTTTAATTAGAAACAATAAGAAACTGTTACACTTTTTTTAAAGCTACAATTATATACCTTAATATCATTGTAGCTGTTCGATAGAATCTACTTTTTGTAAGTCGCGTATGAGGCAACCTTCAAGGTTTTCTTTTCTCAAAATCTCATGCCATTTTAGCTCCACAGACTAGAGAATTGTTGAAAAGTGAGCGTTTAACTTCTCGCACACCATTTGAAAGACTTGCAGTATAATTAACATGAATACTCTTCAATTTCTGGCTCCATAAAAAAAAAACCTGGATTAGATATCGACTTTCAGTTTTAATGCATGACTTAACATGGCTTTTAAGTAGAGGAAGACAATATGGCAAAAATGTCAACGGATGAAGATGCACTGGAATCGGAGTTCAAGAAAAAATACCTTCCCAATCTCTGGGCTTACAAGCAGATTTTTTTTCCAAGAACTGTCGAAAAGGGCTGTGAAAGTATTGATTTCTTTTCTACAACATACTTGTGGTAACAAAATATCGATCTTCGTGTTCGTTAATTTAAAAAATCTCTTCATGAATCGTTTGAAAAAAAAAACAGTTATAGCTCGAATAATAGGTGTATCTGTTACGCTCTCTGTAAGAAAACTAGTAACTGTTAAGTGATATGTAACTAAACATGTAACTGTTAATTTTTATCTAATAAAGCATGTAAATGTTAAGTTCTATGTAACAAAGCTTGTAACTGTTACGATCTATCTAATACAATTTGTAACTATTAAGTTCTATGTAACAATGCATGTAACTCTAAAGTTCTGTATGATAAAGCTCATAACTGTTAAATTATATGAAACAAAGCATGTGACTGTTAAGTAAAATCTAATAAAGCTTGTAACTGTTAAGTTCTATGTAACAATGTATGTAACTCTAAAGTTCTATATGATAAAGCTCATAACTGTTAAATTATATGAAACAAAGCATGTGACTGTTAAGTTTCATCTAATAAAGCTTGTAACTGTTAAGTTCTATGTAACAATGCATGTAACTCTAAAGTTCTATATGATAAAGCTCATAACTGTTAAATTATATGTAACAAAGCATGTGACTCTTACGATATATCTAATAAAGCTAGTAACTGTTAAGTTCTATGTAACAAAACCTGTAACTGTTAAGTTATATCTAATAAAGCCTGTAACTGTTAAATTCTTTGTACTACAAAGCTTGTAACTGTTAAGTTCTATCTAAATACAGCCTGTAACTGTTAAATTCTATGTAACTACAAAGCGTGTAACTGTTAAGTTTTATCTAATAAATCTTGTAACTGTTAAGTTCTATCTAATACAACCTGTAACTGTTAAATTCTATGTAACTACAAAGCGTGTAACTGTTAAGTTTTATCTAATAAAGCTTGTAACTGTTAAGTTTCATCTAATAAAGCTTGTAAGTGTTAGATTTTATCTAATCAAGTTTGTAACTGTTAAATTTTATCTAATAAAGCGTGCAACTGTTGAGTTCTATTTAATAAAGCTTGTAATGGTTGAGTTCTATCTAATAAACCTTGTAACTGTTAAGTTCTATGTTACAAAGCTTGTAACTACAGAGCTTGTAACTGTTAAGTTCTTTCTAATAAAACTCGTAACTACTGAATTCTATCTAATGAAGCGTGCAACTGTTAAGCTCTATGTTACAAAGCTTGTAAACGGAAACGAGAACAAATCTTATCTTGAAGTAAGTAACAAATAAATTTAATAAATTATTACTATTTAAAAAATAGGAATGACATTCCGCAACATTGAATACACATAGCTGCCTATAATTGATACTTTAGTTGTCTTGGTTATTTGGTTATGGAAGGCCCCGGTATCACTGCAAATGAATTAAAATCCATAATTGCTCAACCGCCCGTGCCAGTGGAATCATCCGAATTACTAACTCATATCCCAAACAAAGAACGGTAGCTGTAGTCCCCATCATAGCAGTCTCAGCACACGCCAAAAGACATAAGACGAAACCGCATAGAAAGTGAACACGGCCAACTGTTCCCTGTCATACGATATCAGCATTCATTGTAAACAATTGGAATATCGGAACATGATCAAAACGGATGAAACACACAGCTCACGGTGTGCACAGAGCACTTAACTCAGTAGCTCCTGCAACAAGCCGGACTTGGAATATGAGGAAACTGCAACATGGAACACTTTTCAGACATAGCCTTCAATGGTTCCTGCCTCCTATCCACCATATTGCCCGGAAGTTCACGTCCTCCTGAAAATGATGATCGTCATAGTATTTAAATGTATAGCGCTTGATGATGTTAGGACATCGTGTTTGACTCCAACTCCGAACATACAAACACAGTTCGTCGTCAGATTATCCCCGTTGCACACCAAACAACAGATCGCAAGATTAGCGCATGGTCGGTCTTGGGACACACGATGAGCCATTATGATGACGTAGCACGCACAAAATGGCTGCGCCCATGGATTCCTGATTACTCTAGTGAATGCAGTCTACAACGAACGAAACATGGTGCAAAAACCCCAACGAGATAAAACTTCGGCTGACTTGACGGAGCCCACCTCATTTATGCGTTGGAAATTGTAAATAACGTGCGGCAAACAACACCATCAACGGTCATTGAACAGCACTCATTGTGACGTAAAACGCAGATCAACACTAGACGGTGGAAGGTCGCATTCACAACACTTGATTTGTCAAAACGGAGTATTGCCGTGCGTGCAACGTCAATTCATTGGCGTAGATATGATAAGTAGAACATCATTTCGACTTGAATGCAGAAAATTGCAACGGAAAGCCGAAATTGATCAGATTCCAAAGCAATTTCTGCAACGATCGAGAGAGCGTGACTTAGTTCCGCCATCATGGAAACGGAAGTCACTTTAGTTGTCTTGTTAATTGCTAACTTCAGAAATATATATAGTGTATATGAGAAGATAGGAGCCGCGATAGCTCAGTGGTTAGTGAACTGGACTATAAAGGGCAAGTGGAAGAGTTAGATCCCATCGACGGCTTCCGGTCACCCAGCCTTAAATGGGTACCGGATTTGTTTCTGGGTATGTAAAGCGGCATGAGCGTATTACCGACCACATTACCCCAAAAATCATGTTCCGAAGGTCTGTAAAATTTATGGTCACTAACACCATATTCCCTATACGCCACTTGGTGTGACGGGGGTATTTTACTCTTTACTTATATGAGAAGATATTATCATCATGCGCTCTACAAGTTGCCGTAGGCGATTATGTCGTTTTACAATTCTCTGTCTTCAGTGCTTTTTTTTCAATTCTGTTGTTGACTGTTTACTGTGTCACGACACCAACATATCATATTTGTTTCTGTATTTGTTGTCCGCCATCTATCTTTCCTTGTCTTTCGTATTTTGTAACCATTTCAACTTTAAAAAAAAGATGTTATATATAACCAATCCTGACATATGAAAATGAATCATGGACAGTAGACTAACAAATGATAAGGCGATTAGAGGTCACAGAGACTGGATTTCTGAGAAGAATGTGATGAATTCCTTGAAGATTTTATAGCTTATATTTTACTAATGTTTTGTTTGTGATTGAAAGTTAAATATGTTACCTCAATAAAAGCTAAATGTGTCGTTCTTTGAAATGTTTCTTTACAACATTCGAGGTACTGCTGATATCAAATTCAGAAGACAAAAGGCGCAGGAAAAAGGAGACGAGGCCAAACGCTAAAAATACATCTTGTTTATTCAGCAGTCGGATCTGTGTACCCAATATTGGTAGATTCAGTCATGATATAAGCTGTTCAGTAAAACAGCATCCAGTATAAGATATTATATATAATTGACAAACAAACCAATAACTAAAATGAGCTGGAATATGCGTCGTTTTGAAATTGTCTTAGAGTATGGGACAATGCTTGTAAAATATCAAATTCGAAAGCAGCATATTCAGAGTTTTACCGCTAATAAGCATTGCCAAATTTGTAGAATTATGAAATCTTAATATTTGAGCAATCAGATGTGAATGTGTTAGACAGATAGGGGACCACCCCACACAGTTTTTGAAAAAGTGAAGAGGGGGGGGCGGCGGGTTAAGTGCATTCCCTCTCTGTTAATACATTCCCCAACTAGGCATGTCAAGTAAAAAAAAAAATGTAAGCGTTCCCTCCACGCCTTGCTAGACGTATGGGAAATATAGTGTTAGTGACCATATTTTTCTATGACCACGGCTCATTTTTGGATGATGTGGCCAGTATCACTCCAGTCCGCTTTTACTTCCCGGAAAAAAATCTCTGGTATCGATTTTGAGAGCTGGGTGAACCCCCGGAGCCTTGTTGTTGTGGCGAAAAAATCCACCACTTCTGGGGATCGAACCCGGACCCTTTCGATCACGAGGCGAGCACACTATCAACATGGCCACCGAGACTCCACGAATGTGAGGTACCAATTCTTTTACTTTCATCTGCGTCCGGATAAAATGGTAAATTAGGACGGTCAATGATAAAAAAAAGTACTATTACGATACCCTGTACTGGGTAATTATAGTTACCTTAAGATTGTTCTTAGGCCCTTTTATCTTTAATGTCAAATGCTGCAGTTTAGCACCAAATGCTGCAGTTTAGTACCAAATGCTCCGGTTTAGTGCTAAATACTCCAGTTTAGTGATAATGCTAATGATCCAGTTTAGTGCTAGATGCTCCAGTTTAGTGCTAAAGGCTGCAGTTTATTGCTAAATGCTCCCAATTTAGTGCAAAATGCTCCAGTTTAGTGCCAAATGCTCCAGTTTAGTGCCAAATGCTCCTGTTTAGTGCCAAATGCTCCAGTTTAGTACCAAATGCCCCAGTTTAGTACCAAATGCTTCAGTTTAATGCCAAATGCTCCAGTTTAGTCCATCCACTGTTAGACAATATTAATGGCCGACAAACTTAGCTATAAACTATATGGCATTGAAGAATGGTGGCAAGCTTATTATCAACAACCGTGTAGAAGTTAAACATCACAGTGTTTCTATCAGAAAAAAATTGCCAAAAAGAGAGAGGGTGTGTATCTTTCTAGTCCTGGTGGGGGCGGAAAGGGGGGGGGGCATTGAAAGGAACGTAAATTTAAAGTTTTGAACAATATAGCCCTGATTTGAAAAGCTCAATTCTGTATTTTTCGTTATTAAATACTTCCTATAATAATTATTATTTACATGGTTGTTATTTTATAATTGTCATTATTTTACAACCATAGATATTATTGTTTTATAACGATTATTATAAATTAATCACTTAATGAAAACCTATACCAGTAATCAAGAAAAGACGGTCATATTTTGGACATGTGATGAGAAGAGATAATAACCGAATAGCAAAGCAAGCCCTCATGTGGGAAACAACAGATAAGAGGAAAAGAGGAAGACCCAAGAGACACTGAGAAGAACATTGATGAGAGAGACAAGAGCAGCAGGAATCGGTTCCCTCAATGAAATAGAGCTGCTTGCACAGAACAGAGACAGGTGGTGAGATTTGATAAAAATCTCTTTACAAATATTGAAAACTTGGAATAAAAATTTAGATAAGAGAAGGAGTATCTTGGTTTACGCACTATGGGCCGGCTATGGCTCGAAAGGTCAATAGATAGATAGAATGAAAAAAAAAACAGGACAAGCCAAAAATATGGATTAGATATGAATATAAAAAAGACTAAAACTATGATCATAAGGAAAGAACATTCTCAAGATCTACAAATAAATATCAAAGATGGAGGAATAGGCTTGGAGACAGTTCGGAGATACAGCTACCTTGAACATTCTACGACCAGTAATAGAAAATGTAAAACTGAAATAAACAAAAGAATAGTAATGGCAAAAAGCAATTTTAATGCCATGAAAAATATGCTAACATCAAAAAAAATAACTGAAGACTATAACTAAGCATAGCAAAATGTTATATCTTCTCAACATTCCTGTATGGGTCAGAAACATAGACAGCGTACAAGAAAACAGAACAGAAAATTGAAGCCTTTGAAATGTGGATTTATAGAAGAATGGGAAGAATTGAATGGAAAGAAAAGAAAACAAACGATGAAGTCTTTAAACTTCTAAAAATGAAAAGAGAACTACTAAATACAATTCGAACAAGACAAGTTAGATTTTTTGGACACATTAAAAGACACATCAGTCTTGTAAAAGCAATCTTTGAATGGAAAATACAAGATAAATGAGACACAGGCAGACCAAGACTAACATGGACGAGTAACATCAAAAGACCGACAAATTAGCCTATGACAACCTGCACCACCTAAGCAAGAGACAGAGCAGAGTGCCGCTCCATGGTAGCCAACCTTCGATGCGGAGACGGCACCCATTGATGATGATTATAAATTTTATTATTATATTTATTATAATTAAGCCCTGAAAGAAGCCGTGATGTTAGATAAAGATCCATTCACTCACTCAGTCAATCACCTCCCTACCTATCCAACAACCGACCTACTAATTTCCTCACATCAATCACACAACTGTTTATTATTTATTCAAAAGTGGCGCATTAATTCACACCTTGGAAATGTTACAACACTTATGGATGTAGATGTCTTGAGTCTAGAACAATCCTCTCACGCTAAAAAATGTTATTTTATAGAAGTGGTTTCAATTTGCGACACCAAAATGTAAGATTTTGTGTTAAAGCAAATATTTATTAACGAATGGTATTTGAGTACCTCATGCTCGTAACAAAAGGATCAAAGGCAAACCTGAGAGTTTGGGGAGATGCAATATTCAGTTTTTAACTTCAGATTTGTATCTATCCAAATGTCAAGTTATAGCTTCTTCTAGTCATTTTTAACTTTTTCATTACGTTTCGCCGCACTGTGCGCCATGCCGATTTCGGCAGCGTACGTTTCGCCGCATTTTGCGTCACTCTCAATTTGATTAGTGTGAACGCCATCAAACCATATTCTTTTTACATGTCTTGTATCATCTTGCTATTGGTGAAATCTAATTCCTTGTTCAATTATCTAAAATTTCGTATATAATATGTTATATGATAGATACATATAGATATGTAGATTGGTTCTTAAACCCATGAAAAATGTTGTCTCTGAAATCTCTTCCGTTGTGTCGATAAAAAGCTCCCGTTCGGAAAGAGTTAATGTATAATAGAATAAGCTTTTGTGTTTCACCTTGAGGGGAGAGACATAAATAAGAAAATCTCTTCTTTCTCTCTCTCTCTCTCTCTCTCTCTCTGCGATTAACACTCAATCAGAGTAGTATTCCAGACACCTTCATGAAGTCAGCTGTCTGTTTAAGCGTTTCGATTGCCCCTTATAGTTTCTCTTCCAGGGAGGTGGGCGTGGACCACATTGCTCTTCTCAGGACTGTGTACTGATAAATAGGTAAATGAACTAAAGTATCGGTGACAAACAATGTGACCAGTACACCCACATATTCAGACACCCACTTATCTCCTTATCCACCCATGTATCCACCTACCTTATCATCGTCTATTTACCTATACGCATACCTTCTAACCTACCTACATAGCTACCCACCTGACCATATACCTATCTCTTACCTACTTCCCGTAACAAAACCTACTTGCCTACAGAGCACTACCGAATCCATTGTTGTTTTCCTCTTGCCAGTTAACCTTCATCGTTATTTGAAAACATGTCAACACAAGTCATCAGATCATCCATATTGCATGAGACCGTCGATTATAGGTTAAAAAAGAGTTAATTACTGGTTAATACCGTGGCCTTGAGAAAGCAACCTGTAATTTAAGGCAGCGGTTCCCATGTTTTGTTACTTCGGGACGCATTAGCTTAAACACAACTGTTCGGAGACATATCTGGCAGATGCAACTTCGAGACTTTATAAATGCAATATTAATAATAATAATAATAATAATCAATATATAAGTGCGTGTATATGTGTGTATGTTTATATTTGCGTGTTTGTGCTCTTGCGCAGCTATAGATGCGTGCAAATATAAATTAAATCCTTTTTTTTATTTGGATAAAAATGTTTTTCCCATAAATATATTTTTTTCAGTTTTAATGATGTGATAAATATTGCCGAGCGATCGTATATTGTTTAAACAACATGTATCTAAGTAGCACTTCATCATCAGCTAGCATGTCCTTTGCAGAACGTTGCATCCATCGCAGCCCGTCGGAAAGTAAGTCTCTAACCAGATCTCCAACACGTTTAGCAAGACATTTTATTTGTGTTGCTATTGCTGATCTTCTGGTCATTCTGGTGGATTCTCTGGCAGTCTCCATTGTTAGTTAGATCCAAGATATTCATAGTTTTTTTTACAATTTCAAGTTCTTCATTGCTGATGATTTTGGATTGGATTGTGTTTAAAAAATGGACATTAGCTTAGTTTTCGAACTGTTTCTTATAGACGAAGGCGCGCCTCTCAGCACCAGAGCTGGAAGTTGTCAGCGACCCACAGCTGATGGCTTGCGCCAGGATCGGTGAACCAGAACTATCCAGACAGTGCTCAACCTCTCCGTGGTGCCTCCAGTAACAGACTAAGCTGTCTAGTCTGGCCAAGCGTGTAGGTATCGAAGAGGGAAGACAACCCGTTACTCAAAAATGAAGTCGGATGTGTTGGGCCGAAAGGCGCAAATATAACAGTTATACCGCAAACCACAACACAACGCAGACACGTCCACTACGTCCTTGTAAGAGCGGATGATGAAGAGGAATATTCTAGTCTACCACGACACTCTAGAATACTTTAGTCATCTGGCGA
Organism: Megaustenia siamemsis; assembly: GCA_032433765.1. Classification (NCBI taxonomy): domain Eukaryota; kingdom Metazoa; phylum Mollusca; class Gastropoda; order Stylommatophora; family Ariophantidae; genus Megaustenia; species Megaustenia siamemsis. The sequence continues at coordinate 68,409,494 of JAVIAB010000050.1, forward strand.
ACGCAACCAACCAGCTTAGTTGTCTGTTGTTTAAATAGATGCTTTGCTCTTCACTGTTGTTTTTAAGCACACCCATTTGTTAAGTAGCACTTATATTCATAAATACATGATAATACCGCGATAGTATGTTTACTTCACCAAAGAAATTCTACTGGTTGAACAAGACTAAATAAAATTCTCAGGTTAGCCCTAAAGTTAGGCCATTGCAATGCAATTTATTAACATTTTATTCAATTCATCATCATCTATAACATTTTATTAAAATCATCATCATCTATAACATTTTAATCAATTCATCATCAATTACCGAGCCTGCTGGCGTAGGTGATCATGTCTCTCCACAAATTTCGATCACGAGAGTTATTTATAATTTCTGTTGTTGACCTTCTGCCAAGCCATTCTCTTAAGCTGTCTGGTATCTTTTCTCTTTGCTTCCCTCTATCTCTTCGTCCCTCAATTCTCCAAGTTGTTACAATAAATTCCTGCTGTTCCCTTCTCATTACATGACCAAAAAATTATGATTGTTTCTTCCTAATATTGGAAATCAGCTCTCTTTTTGCTTTGGCCTCTTTCAGAACGTTTTCATTTCTCTTCTTAGCTGTCCATAGTATTCTCAAACATTCTTCTGTAAAACCATATTTCTACAGTATTTATTCATTTTATTCAATTAGAATATATAAATAACGTTTTCAATCTGATTTCCCAAATTTACGATGCAAAGGTTGATGCGTGTTGCAAAATTCACGTGAACGCGATGTAATAAATCCACATTGCCGTCAATTTTAGTACATTCACTCTTGATGCGTTCAATCAAGTGTGTTGTTACATCTGTGATTTTCGCTACCTTCACCTTCTCATTTAGTCTACCCCAGAAAAAGAAGTCAATGGGGCTAAGGTCAGGTGAACGAAGAGACCACTCCACGTGACCACGTCTTCTAATCCAGCTAGGGAAATTATCATTCAGCCAATCTCTGGGTACTGTTGCCTATGTGTCCAGACTTTATGGATATGCTGTATATATTTATAGATGTAAAGAAGTAATATAGATATTATAGCTCGTAATTGCATGTGGCTCAGTTGTTATCCTGCTCGTTTCACACGTGACTGATGCACTGTTCGAATCCTGGCAACTACTTGCTTTTATTTTGTGTAGGAACAATCTTTTCTTTTCTATCTTTATTTATTCACTGAATCTAGGTTTTCTTATCAATGTTTCATCAATATGTTTACATATGTGTGTGTTATGAGTACAATACAAGTAAGTAGCCGACGATGGAGATGATGGCACTGACCAGGGCATTCATGTGGTTGGAGTCACTAGACTACAAATACTCCTGCATACTAGGTAATTCGATGAGTATGATAAGAAAAGTGGAGGCGGTCTCTGTATACAGACAGTGAGTGGGTTAAGTAATTGCAGAAGTCAACGATACGAAGTCACCTTTGTCTACGTCCCTGAGCATGCAGGAGTACGGGGAATTGCGGGAATTGACTGGATAACTGTACTGTCGTCCAAGACCTGTCATGGTGACATCATTAATGCTATCCCGGATGCGGGAAGAGCGCAAGACTTTGGCAACCAAAAGTCCACTTCACTCCTTCTGATTAAAGAGATCGAAGATGGGCATAGCCAGAAACGATTGACTTAGTGGGCGTATAAGAAGACTTATCAACCAACATAAAAGTGGAGTCGTCAGTCGCTGGACACTGCGGGACTTGCTGAGACGGAGATCTGAACACCTATGGACATGTTCGGAGTGTTCTGATGATAACCTACAGCTAACTTATTAGCTGAGTATAATATTATATCTAGATATAGTATTGGGTATGTTAATTTATTACACGTCTACGGTTTACACAAGATCCCTGTCTGCCGAGAGGACCTGACCAAACGTCCGTCCATTCAAAGTTGGTGTTCATGTGAAGTTGCTGCGGAAAGCTCACCGCGCCCAAACTACAATGATACTGCACTGTAGGTGAAAGACATCCACAGATAACCCAATGAGGCCACAGTGTTCACCGGTTGTGCTCGGAATGAAACGGTGCTCATACCTCAGATACCACTAATACCAAGCGAGTACCTCTTCCACTTCCAGAGGCTGCATTTCCCCTCCAAAATATATCACAGGAGCAGCCGCTTTATGTAGCAGGCATTGATTTGCGGAAAGACTTTTTCCTAATCGCCACCGTAATCTTCCTCATCTTCAAAAGGAATGCTGTTGCTGTTCAGTGCCTTTATGCCCATGTAATAGTGCACCTGTGATCAGAGCATGCCTCGATGAAAACTTGGGCACCCCTACAGGCCTTGTTAGTGACTACTGTTTTACTCCTCAACAGGCATTATGTACCCAAATATTGCTGATCTGAAACATCGACGGATACTCAGAGAAGGCAGCAGAGGCCATGACTCCTCTATATATAGAATGCATAACACAATCACGTTTTAGCTCAATGAGTTTAACGTTAGTGTAGAGCCAGCCACCGTATTCACTAGTATAGCCGTGATATAGTTCAAATAACCCGTTACTAATAAATAGGCGTCAATGTCTATGGAGGTAAAACCTACTATAACCGTACAAAGTACAAAGGCATCTATCAACTTTGAAATGCATATGAGAACTAGGTAAGCCATTTCAACAATTACCTCTCAATTTCCATGGCAACAAAAGAACGACAAATCAGATGAGTTCTATTTTTGTAAACGTTAGAAGTAGTGTTGATAGGGAGAGGAATTTATTAAATTAATTAATTTAATTAATTTAATTAACAGCAAAACCATGTTTTTTTTCATAAATCATATGCAAATAACTAAGATGTTTTGATGTAATTAGAATTATTTTAATTTAATGCAATAAATATTGAAGGAAATATATTAAATAGCGCAAATTGTAGTAATGTCTATGTCACAAATTATCAAGTTAAAGGTCAACCTAAAAGTTTGATCTCATGTTAGACCTCTTCAAGTTTCAACATCACCGTCCGCCGCTGATTTGAAAGTAACAGATACTATGGATATTGCTTTGAGATAATTTATGTAAGTTTATGTGGAATACAATATGTTATGAATTTTTTTGACCAAATCTAGTCTAAGTGCAGTAAAAACACCCTTTCTATGCATACGTCTTGTCATATAGCGAAGCTCTTGTATAACGCTGGTAGTTACATGAACGGAGAAACGTTTAGTAAAAGAATGGCCGTGTAAATGAGGTGTTGTTGCATTGAGTTTCACTGACGTTCGTCACGCCTTAGGAGATGCGAAGAGATTAGTGAGTGGAAGGTCATTTCAGAAGGTCAAGGTTGAAGGTCGGAAAAAGTGTTAAAAGAGGAAAGAGAGACGGAGCGAGAAAGAGCGAGAGAGAGAGAGAGGGAGAGAGGGAGGGAGAGAGAGAGAGACCGTCGACTGGGAAGATGAATTTTTGTAGTAACGTCAACTTTGAGTGCGAATTTTAAATGTTGGCTGTGACGGTGAGTTTATGTAATTATGTTGACTGTGATGAGTTTATGTAACTATGTTGACTGTGACGGTGATTTTATGTAACTATGTTGGCTGTGACGGTGAGTTTATGTAACTATGTTGGCTGTGACGGTGAGTTTATGCAACTATGTTGGCTGTAACGCTGATTTTATGTAACTATGTTGGCTGTGACGGTGAGTTTATGTAACTATGTTGGCTGTGACGGTGAGTTTATGTAACTATGTGGACTGTCAGATTAAGTTTGTGTAACTATTTCGACTTTGTTTTTTTAATTGACGTAATTATGTCGACTGTCATGGTAAGATTGTGTAACTTTGTCGATTGTAAGAGCGAGTTTATGTAGTTATGTTGACTGTAGAGTGAATTGATGTAGTTATGTTGACTGTAGAGTGGGTTTATTTAGTTATGTTGAATGTAGAGTGAATTGATGTAGTTATGTTGACTGTAGAGTGAGTTTATTTAGTTATGTTGACTGTAGAGTGAATTGATGTAGTTATCTTGAATGTAGAGTGAATTGATGTAGTTATGTTGACTGTAAGAGTGAGTTTATTTAGTTATGTTGACTATAAAGTGAATTGATGTAGTTGTGTTGACTGTAAGGGTGAATTGATGTAGTTATTGTGATTGTAAGAGTGAGTTTATTTAGTTATATCGACTGTAAGAGTGAGTTTATGTAGTTATGTTGACTGTAAGAGTGAGTTATGTAGTTATGTTTACTGTAAGTGTGAGTTCTGTAGTTATGTTTACTGTAAGAGTAAGTTTATGTAGTTATGTTGAGTGTAAGTGTGAGTTATGTAGTTATGTTTACTGTAAGAGTAAGTTTATGTAGTTATGCTGACTGTAAGAGTGAGTTATGTAGTTATGTTTACTGTAAGAGTGAGTTTATGTAGTTATGTTGGCTGTAAGAATGAGTTATGTAGTTATGTTGACTATAAGAGTGAGTTTATATAGTTATGTTGACTGTAAGAGTAAGTTATGTTTACTGTAAGAGTGAGTTTACATAGTTACATTGACTGTACGAGTGAGTTATGTTGACTGTAAGAGTGAGTTTATGTAGTTATGTTGACTGTAAAAGTGAGTTATGAAGCTATGTTGACTGTAAAAGTAAGTTATGTAATTATGGTGACTGTAAGAGTGAGTTTATATAGTTATGTTGACTGTAAGAGTGAGCTATGTAATTATATTGACTGTAAGAGTGAGTTTATTTAGTTATGTTGGCTGTAAGAGTAAGTTTATTTAGTTATGTTGACTATAGAGTGAGTTGATGTAGTTATGTTGACTGTAAGAGTGAGGTTATTTAGTTATGTTGGCTGTAATAGTGAGTTGAAGTAGATATGTTGACTGTAAGAGTGAGTTTATTTAGTTATGTTGGCTGTAGAGTGAGTTTATTTAGTTATGTTGACTGTAAGAGTGAGTTTATTTAGTTATGTTGGCTGTAGATTGAGTTGATGTAGTTATGTTGCCTGTAAGAGTGAGTTTATTTAGTTATGTTGACTGTAGAATGAGTTGATATAGTTATGTTGACTGTAGAGTGAGTTTATTTAGTTATGTTGGCTGTAGAGTGAGTTGATGTAGTTATGTTGACTGTAGAGTGAGTTTATTTAGTTATGTTGACTGTAGAGTGAGTTGATGTAGTTATGTTGTCTGTAAGAGTTAGTTTATTTAGTTATGTTGGCTGTAAGAGTTAGTTTATTTAGTTATGTTGTCTGTAAGAGTTAGTTTATTTAGTTATGTTGGCTGTAAGAGTGAGTTTATTTAGTTATGTGAAGATGGAAGTTCGTCCGAGTTCTAGCCGTGGTGTATACAATGCTGATCTTGAACATCGCGCTGTCTGTTGTCACAGCGAGTTGGCGGATTGTTAGAATTGTAACCACGGGTTTGAAATAATTGTTTGTGCACATTTCGTTAACCACCGCTGTAGATCAAGTCTTTATTCTGCTGGCTTTGTTTGCCACATTGGAAGCTAATGACCTAACTGCCTAACTTGTGTAGACTGTTGGTTCGGGGCAAAATTGTGTTCGTTGCAGTGTCACTGCTAAAATCGCTCAGTTTGTGACAGGGCTACAGGGATATGCACAAACGGACACAGTTGTCGGCGAGAGCGTTTCGGACCCCAGTGTCAGTACTTTGATCTAGTTTGCAAATACGCCTAGGGATCTGGACCTACAGATCCGGACAGTTTCATGGTCTAATCAACAAGTTACGGATTGAAGGGGCGATAGTTGCAAATATCTGCTCCATCTACATTGGCGGGGGTCGGAATGTGGCTCTCAAACAGAAGGCAAACCAGATCGACACATTTGATGCTTGATATACAGTGGACGGGTGTGGACCAGAGGCCGCAGTTAATGGCAAAACAAAGACCAATCTTTATGACAATGACTGCACACACACACAATTGAGAAGTGGAACCAATTCTGTTTACTGGTATCTGTACTTTGACACGTTCCAGAAGACTCACATCATTCGAATTTATCATTGAGCTAGCACTATGATTAGGATAAAGAATGACACTCCAAAGGCTTTCTCTGACAGTGGCGGTGTAGTGTTCCAGTATAATGATATATCATACCCAAATATTTCTGTGAACACTATTGTAGTCACCATACAAGCGACAATGGCACATAGTAAGTTTGAGTTTTCACCGACCTTTTCGCAGGACGAGAGTGCACTGACGGTGTGGTGTGTGAGGTGCAAACATTTACAGACACTTATTGTCTGGACGGGCATTCTTGGTCGTTTTGTACAGTGTGTAGTGGGTGTTGCAAAGGCTGCACCTGCGTCATCATCGGTACGTGGCACGGCAATTTTTCACATGGGATCTATGCTCCGGGAAGACTGCTCCGGGTCTTGTCTTAGTGTCAGTTCTTTATGTGAGGAAAATCCGGAAAATGCCAACATTGAAAAACCCTGGCTATACCTGTGATGACACTTGTCCTGAGGGTAGTTTTGGACTACAGTGCGAACAGACGTGTTCTGATGGCTGTGACATCATATGTGACACAGAAAGAGCAGACTGTACGCGCAAGGAAGCGTACTACGGGCCAGACTGCACTCTCAAATGTCCTGACCACTGTTTCAACGACACCTGTGAACAGTCAACCGGGATCTGTTCATGCAAGGGAACGTTCTACGGGTCAGACTGCACTCTCAAATCTCCGTACAACTGTTTGGACGATATCTGTTAACAGTTCATGGGGCCGGCGTCTCGTATGTCGATGATTCCCACGTTAGAAGAGTCTGCCGACTACAACAAACCCAAGCATATGAATACCTTAATGTGTACTGGATATTTTCTTTCTGTGCTGGACATGGTTCATTTCTTGGTGTGTTTCATTGCTAGCCAAGGCTCATATCTTGGCTTGTGTGTGTGTGTGTGTGTGCTGGCCATGGCTCATATCTTGGTGTGTGTCATGTTAGTCATATCTCATATCTTGGAGTGTCCGTGTTAATCATGTCTCATATCTTTAAGCGTGTATGTGTTTAGTCATATCTCATATCTTAGTGTGTATCTGTGTTAGTCATGTGTCATATCTTTGTGTGGGCACGTTTGGGCTAGTGATATCTCATATCTCTGTGTGTATGTTTATGTTAGTCATATCTCATATCTTTGTGTGTGCATGTCTGTGTATGTCACATCTCATATCATTGTGTGCCTATCTATGTTGGTCATATCTCATATCTTTGTGTGCATGTCCATGTTAGACATGTGTAATTTCTTTGTGGGTGCATGTCTATGTCAGTCATATCTCTTATCTTTGTGTGCATGTTTATGTTAGTCATATCTCATATCTTTGTGTGTGCATGTCTGTGTATGTCACATCTGATATCATTGTGTGTGCCTATCTATGTTGGTCATATCTCATATATGTGTGTGCATGTTAGACATGTGTAATTTCTTTGTGGGTGCATGTCTATGTCAGTCATATCTTTATGTGCATGTTTATGTTAGTCATGTGTCATATATCTTGATGTATGTCAGTGTTAGTCATGCCTCGTATCGCTATGTGCATGTCTGTGTTAGTCACCTCTAGTGACTCGGGCAGATGGTGCTCGTAAACCTGGGAGGGCCGACCATCTAAGGGCAGAATCCCCCTACAGAAAAGATCACCTGCTGCCTTGCAGGAAGATTGGGGACAATCAAAGGCTAGGGAAAGCAAACCTGAATAAAATGCTGGCTGAAATCGGATGCACTGGGCCACTGGCGCAGAACACAGTGCAACGTTTTTAACGGGTGTTCAATCAGAGTGGATCTGGCAGACTCTAATTGTGATGTTCTGTTTGTAACACACCTAACCTGACAGCTGAGTTCATGTGAGGAGCTGGAATCCTACTCTGATTGGATCCTGATCGCAGAGAGAGAGAGAGAGAGAGATTTAGTTATGTTGACTGTAGAATGAGTTGATGTAGTTATGTTGACTGTAGAGTGAGTTTATTTAGTTATATTGGCTGTAGAGTGAGTTGATGTAGTTATGTTGACTGTAGAGTGAGTTTATTTAGTTATGTTGACTGTAGAGTGAGTTGATGTAGTTATGTTGACTGTAAGAGTGAGTTTATTTAGTTATGTTGGCTGTAGAGTGAGTTGATGTAGTTATGTTGACTGTAGAGTTAGTTTATTTAGTTATGTTGACTGTAGAATGAGTTGATGTAGTTATGTTGACTGTAGAGTGAGTTTATTTAGTTATGTTGGCTGTAGAGTGAGTTGATGTAGTTATGTTGACTGTAGAGTGAGTTTATTTAGTTATGTTGACTGTAGAGTGAGTTGATGTAGTTATGTTGACTGTAGAGTGAGTTGATGTAGTTATGTTGACTGTAGAGTGAGTTGATGTAGTTATGTTGACTGTAGAGTGAGTTTATTTAGTTATGTTGACTGTGTGTGTTAATGATGATTTTACGTGAAATAAGTTACAAATAAGTAAGTGTATATCATTGAGATATGGTAACGGTTACCATGAATAGGCACGGCGATCATGAACTTAAGGAGTGACAGCGATAACATGTTCGCTACTCAACGTGACGCCTTCTGTGATCTTTAAGTGAAACAAAATATTATTTGATTTTATGAATCATTGAACTACAGATATGGCTGCTAGAACTGAGAGGTAGAAATCAGGAGAGGAACGATGAGGGGGAATGGGGGTATAGAATTAGGAAATCAGTCCAGTGCATCATTTCCTTCCCCTTGTGCATTGATCGACACACGAGCCTTGTGCTGCATCGCTTGACCTCGTTAGGTAGTTCTCGTCTGCTAACCTCGTTCCTGCAGACGATCGATATGCTAGGAATCTGCTGTTTAAAATATTTCACACTGGACAGTTCCCCCCCGTCCGTCCCTTCGCTTCCATATTTTCAATCTCAATCTCTTGTTTTCCCTCATGATCGTGTTTTTTTTTTCTTTTCTATTGAAATATCCGTGCTCTTGTGAAAACATATTTATTTTCTCCTCGTTAATCCTCGTGAATTCGAAGTTATTCCTTTACTCGTTTGTTCAGCTTCAAAAGTCTGAAGCAACAGGTCTAGGACAGGCCTAATAATATTTTTGTTATTTATTTTCTGGAACTGTTGTATTGGCGAGATTTTGTTCTTGTGCGTCAGTGACGTTGCCAAGGCGTTAAGTTACTTCCTGCATGCAGCACTGTTGCTTTCAAGCGTTGAGACATTAATTATGAAGTGCCTAAGTCAATGATTGGGAGTGTGTCCAATACCAGTTGATTATCGTAATCTGTCTGTTATTTCAATGATTGATCGACTTCTATGTCTGCCTTCCCCGTTAATTGGGAATGCTCTCTCACACTCTCTGATTCTGTGTGTCTGTTTCTGTCTCTGCCTGTCTCTATCGTTCTCTCTCTCTCTCACTCACTATAGGTTGCTGTCTGATTCAGCGATTGTGCCACATTTCCTAACAACCATCTAATCCTTTCTTTAGCTCTGTGGTTAGTGAACTGAACTACAAAGAAGGAGGTTGGCTTTGATCCTGCTCTGCGGCTTCCGGGTTCACCCAGCCTTAAATTGGTACCGGATCTTTTTCTGGGAAAGTAAAGCGGCCGGGCGTAATACCGACCACATTACCACAAAAATCATGTGCCGACGGTCTATAAATATTATTCACAAACACTATATTCCTTATACGTCAAGTGACGTAACGGGGCACTTGATTTTTTTTTTAATAAATCCTTTCTTCTTTGTCTTAAAACCATCATCACTAAAGTTGAACAGTATCAATTAACATTCAGATATTCTTTTTCTGATAGCACAGAAGGATTTCAGCATATCAACTATATACCTCCGAACGAGCGCCCCCACCAGAATATTTTATTAAAATCTGGTTAATTATTTTTCAACATAAACTGTGTATGATCGATTGTTTCTAATTATGACCCAGCACTGTCATTAACTATATCAGTTCCGGAATCTCTAATTGTGCCTCATTTGTTTCACTCTTTATGTGCTTCCACTGCTGGCAGAAAGGGTGGATGCTCTACTCGGTCGACAACGGTCTTGACGACAGCAGCTGGAACGGCCTGGTATCGGGCTCCAGACACAACAGGGACCAAAGGTGTTATGTGGCTAGAACCAATCAGAAAGAAAACTTAAACTACTAATTGCAAACTGTCGAGATATGTCAGCTTGGCCACGTCAAAATTCACAGTGGGTTGGAAAGGACAATGATGTAAGGCGTGGTTCCTGGGCGACTTATCAGGGGCAGACCAAGAAGATGGTTTCAAGACATCAAGGAGACCTTGAAAAGTCAACAGAAGAAGCGGGAGATCAGGCTAGAAACAAAGATTCTTTCAGGCGTGCTGTGGTTAATGCAATGTTCTGTGGGAGATCAGGCTAGAGACAGAGGTTCTTTCAGACGTGCTGTGGTTAATGCAATGTTCTGTGGGAGATCAGGCTAGAGACAGAAGTTCTTTCAGACGTGCTGTGGTTAATGCAATGTTCTAATTCTACACAGGGCACGCGACCTGATGAAGATGAATGTTTTTTCCAAGAAATCTCATTTAACGCCTTTGCTGATTTACTGTATATGTCTTTCACCAGTGTTTCTGGTGAAAATATAATTTTCTGGAATGCAAGCTACCTACTGGCAGCTAGACGCTTATTTGCCTCGGATAATGCCCATTTGTACTATAACCAATCATTTGATCACAGAAAGATCTTGCCCCATTTTACAATTTCCATGGCAACGGCGAAAATTCCTGGGGAAATGTTAAAAAAATGGTTAATATTTCATTGATTGTAGAAATGTTAATTTTTTCCACTTTAGCCTGGGCAGTGACATATGGCCTCTTCTCCTTGATTAAATTATGTTCTCTTGTAGTAAACATGAAATAATCAAGAATTGTTGATGGAAATAACCCAAACGTGAACTAACGAAGAAGAAGTCTTATACTATCATCATGTTGCTTGATATTGGATATGCAGATGAATAAGTAAAGTTAAAGGTTATCTTAGCACTTAAAATGCGAAGATGATGTAAAACTGAGAAGGTTGAAAATGTAAAAAATAATAAATTGGTATGATTACATCTTTACGTAGGTGAGTGATTAAACACAATCAAGTTACATTGATGCTGATCTCACACAGAAGGTATGTGCATAAAAACTGACCACAGACCGAGAAAAGTGGAGTCTTGTCTTATGAGACTCCTCGATTTCAGAGCATCTTATCCACTTTGCTGTCAAGGACACGATGAAGAGAAACAGCTGTAGATAAGCTGTTGTCCTTATCACAACGTACGATTAGTGCGTTGATGTTGTATGATATTTCAGGAACTTGAACATGCGTTTAGTGCTTTGGGAATCTGAATGTCAAATAAGTGCATTGAAATAGTTCGACGTTAGAGGAATCTGAATGTCAAATAAGTGCATTGAAATAGTTCGACGTTAGAGGAATCTGAATGTCAAATAAGTGCATTGAAATAGTTCGACGTTAGAGGAATCTGAATGTCAAATAAGTGCATTTCTCTCTCCCTCTCTCTCTCTCTCTCTCTCTCTCTCTCTCTCTCTCTGCGATCAAGACTCAATCAGACTAGGATTCCAGACTTTCTCATGAAGTTAGCTGTCTAAGTGATTCGATTGCCCCATATAGTTTCTCTTCCAGGGAGGTGGGTGTGGACCACATTGCTCTTCTCAGGTCTGTGCACCGGGGCAATCCTGTAGAACATGTTTTGTAGTCATATTGTCCAGTGTACAGTGGCATAGGCTGGTTGTACCTATTTTGAATTTGGTGAACATGTGATTTCTCATTCTATTGTGGCCAGTGCGTAGGCGAAGTATGATGACTTGATCCCTCCTTGATAGTTGATGGTATCCGTCACTGTCGTTATGCTTTGGGTGTTCTCGTTTACATTTTTCATGGTACTTAACTTTGAGGATGCATTTGGCTTCCTCATAACTGAGCGGATGGTTCTCTTGTGGTAATCTCCCTCCTTCTTTAGTTAATTTGTCTGCGCGTTCGTTCCCGTGTATATTACAGTGTGATTGTATCCACTGAATGACTACTCTCTGGAAGTTATTGCATAGTTGGTCCAGGGTTGTTCTCAAGTCATCTAGTTCATTGTTCTTGGGGGTTTTTAGAGCTGATAATACTGACAGTGCATCAGTCAGAATCACCAATTTATTGTGCATGTTATTTTTGTGCTGAGTGGCCAGTGTTGCAGCATCTCTGATGGCCTTTCTGAGGGGTGTTTCTGCTTTAAAGTTGTTTGAGAATTTTCCAATTTCCCAGTAGCTGTTGACTTGGTGATCTCGTCCTGGTTATTCAGCGTCAAGAACACACCAGCCCCTCCATTTCTGGTGGCATTTGTAGCAGAGCCATCTGTGTATTTGTGGGACCAAGAGCTCTGTGGGTAAGTATTGTGTATGTGTTTTTCTGCTACGTGTTTTCTTTCTGTGTCTGATTGGGTGCCTTTTTTTATGATTCCTGTTATATTTTCCTTAAGTTCTGGTATTTTATGTTTCTCATGAAGAGACATATCAGATGGGCCCAAGGGTTTCGGTATTGTTTGTGAAAGTACTGGGTCTCCAGTAGTTAGTTCATTGGCGATTGCAGCGAAGTTGCTCCTCTTTAGTCGTACAATTCCGAAACCAGTTATTCTTTGGTGCATGGGGTGGCTAAGGAGCCTTCTATATTTCTCCGCCTGTTGCAATACTTTAGTCACCCGTCTGTCATCTAAGGGTTGTAAACCTGTTACTGTGCCTTTAAATCGTATAACATTAGAGTAATCTGAATGTCAAATTTGTGCTTTGAAAATGTATGATAGTTGGGGAATCTTAATGTACATTTTTAATATAATATAATAGAGCTTTTATATTGTATAACTTTTAAAGTTCAGAGCTAGAATTGTCTTACTATTTTTTTCCCTGAGTTTGTAATTTTTATTTTGATATTCTACGAGTAGTTTGCAGGTTGTATTTTCCACTTCATCTTGTATTCGTTTTCTTTTTTTTAACAGATCTAATTACCGCTGAATGTAAATGCAACTTGTTTTATAATGTAATATTAATCCCACATCCATTTCGCAATAGTTTGTTGATGTTTTCATTCTGACTAAAAGTACATCGTGATTAAATATGCTTGAGGAATAATAGAACAAAGAAGTATGTGTTAGCACTCGGAAAAATTGACAGACAAACAACAATAGAAAAAAACGAAGAACAATATATGGTCCGTAGCGGGATCGAACCCGTACTCCCTGGCACCGCGCCTTGCCACGAGAAGCCGAACGCTTGGCACACTGCCACGCAGCTAACTAAAAAATTAGCTATTGTAGCAGTGTCTTACACGAAGGCGTTCTCAATGACTATAGCATAGGGTAACGATCACAGACCGGAAATAAATTGTATATTTATACTTTCCTATTAATGCAAGCATCTCCCAGTAGGGCTGAATACTTGTGTTGCAGACAAACATTTATTGGACGAAACAGCACGAATAGTAGTTTCCAGTGGTTATATACTGGGTACAAATAATAATACATAAATATTATTATATATAGGGAACTTCCGAGAGTGCTAACACATACTTCTTTGTTCTATTATTAAATATGCTTGGCCGTGCATCCATTTGTATAAGAAAACCTGACAGATTCTCATATATGTCATTTATGCCAGCGTTTCTGTAGATTCTATTATGTTTTCGTTGTGTTTCTGCTCCGGCAGTATTGTAATGTCTGGACATAAATAAACATCATCATCGTCAAGTACCATGCCGGTTGGTGTAGCTGAGCATGTCTCTCCACAACTTTCGATCTCGACAGTTATTTGTCATTTCTGTTGTTGACTTTCTCTACCAAGTCATTCTCTTAAGCTGTCTGATATCTTTTCTTTCTTTGCTTTCCTCTATCTATTCGTCCCTAAATTTCCCCAGTTATCACAATATATTCCAGCTGCTCTCTTCTCACTGCATGGCCTAAAATAATGATTGTTTCTTCCTAATTTTGGAAATTAGCTCTCTATTTTCTTTGGCCTCTTTCAGAACGTTTTCATTACTCTTCTTAGCTGTCTATGGTATTCTCAAAATTCTTCTGTAGAACCACATTTCTACACACTCCATAATTTTCTTGTCTATTGTCCATGATTCACATCCATATGTTAAGAATGGTCCTAGGCACACATATAACATATTAAAATACTATTGGGGTGAGAGGGGGACCGGGCGCTAATCGAGCTGCGGATAACAATGTAAACTAAACACAGAATGGTATTAAGCAGCTAAACTAATAGAGAGACAAGACAACTGCAGCGTTTCGTCAAAAGCCTTCATCGGGTAAGAAACAAAAATTATAAATTATATTTTTTTTTATATTTGAAAAAGACATCACCTCAGTGCAAAATAAAGACAAGTGGAACAATATTAAAACAGGTAAATGAATTTTAATATGTGGGAACTTTGTTAACTTCAGACGGAAGATGTACAAAGGAGGTGAGATGCAGAATGGCTCAGGCAAAAGTAGCTTTCCAAAAATGAGGAAGATACTATGCAATCCATTTATGACAATATAAACAAGAAAAGAATTCTTAAATGTTACGTAGAGCCAATCTTAACATATGGATGCGAATCATGGACAATATGACAACAGACAAGAAAATCACTGGAGTCTGTAGAAATGTAGTTTTACAGAAGAATGTTGAGAATGCCATGGACAGCTAAGAAGAGTATGAAGATGTTCTGAGAGAGGTCAAAGCAAAAAGAGAGCTGATTTCTAATATTAGGAAGAAATAATCATCATTTTTTGGCCATGAAATGAGAAGAGAACAACTGGAATATATTTTAACAACGGGAAAAATTGAGGGACGAAGAGATAGAGGGAAACAAAGAGAAAAAAATAACAGACAGCTTAAGAGAATGGCTTGGCAGAAGGTCAACAACAGAAATGATAAATAGCTGCCGAGATCGAAAGTTGGGGAGAGACATGATCACCTACGCCAGCAGACCCGGTACTTGATGATGATGATGAAGTGTTCATGAGTTTACCTTCAATACAAATACACAACAGTAAGAGTTGATGGTTTTACAATTACAGATGGTTTTTAAATCAATTACTTACTTATACATTTTTTTACATTTACTTAAATGTAAATACATAAATACTTTTACATTTACTTAAATGGAAGCTCGTATATCATGCTGAAGTCTGTAGATCGTAGCTCGTATATCATGCTGAAGTCTGTAGATCGTTGGTCGTATATCAATGCCGAAGTCTGTAGATCGTAGCTCGTATATCATTCTGAAGTCTGTAGTTCGTTGTTCGTATATCATTCTGAAGTTTGTAGATCGTTGCTCGTATATCATTCTGAAGTCTGTAGTTCGTTGTTCGTATATAATGCTGAAGTCTGTAGTTCGTTGTTCGTATATAATGCTGAAGTCTGTAGTTCGTTGTTCGTATATAATGCTGAAGTCTGTAGATCATTGCTCGTATATCATGCTGAAGTCTATAGGTCGTAGCTCGTATATAATGCTGAAGTCTATAGGTCGTAGCTCGTATATAATGCTGAAGTCTGTAGATCGTAGCTCGTATATAATGCTGAAGTCTATAGGTCGTAGCTCGTATATAATGCTGAAGTCTATAGGTCGTAGCTCGTATATAATGCTGAAGTCTATAGGTCGTAGCTCGTATATAATGCTGAAGTCTGTAGATCGTAGCTTGTACATTATGTTGAAGTCTATTGGTCGTAGCTCGTTTATCATGCTGAAGCCTGTAGGTCGTAGCTTGTATATCATGCTGAAGTTTGTAGATCGTTCCTCGTATATTATCTTGAAGTCTGCTGATCGTTGCTCGTATATCATGCTTAAGTCAGCCGATCTTTGCTGGTGTATCATGGTGAAGTCAGCCGATCATTGCTCGTATATCACGCTTAAGACAGCCGATCATTGCTCGTATATCATGCTGAAATTTGCTGGTCGTTGCTCGTATATCATGCTGAAGTCTGCAATCGTTGCTCTTTAATCATGCCTAAGTCTGCCGGTCGTTGCTCGTATATCATGCTGAAGTCTGCAATCGTTGCTCTTTAATCATGCTTATGTCTGCCGTCGTTGCTCGTATATCATGCTGAAGTCTGCAATCGTTGCTCTTTAATCATGCCTAAGTCTGCCGGTCGTTGCTCGTATATGATGCTTTAAGAACTCTTGTTTAGCTTGTTCTTGAATACGCCTACAGAATTTGCTTCACTTTTTTTGTTGTTTAAAATACAATCAAGTCAATAGAACTTTAAAGATGGCTTCCTACTTAATAAAATTAAGAACGGTAAAACACGTTAACACGGAACCATGCACACTTTATCTTCAATTCCTGCGTCTTACGCTATGTATTAATAGAGTTTCATAGTAAATGACTATTCAGATATATTTAATGTTATTTTGTTCTCTACCTACATTATTCATAGCGGTAAAGAGGCAAAACGGGCACTCTACTTCGTTATCTTTATTCCAACGTTGTGCTACCAATGCCAGTAAGTCCTACACCCGAGAGGAAAGAACAAACAAAAAATAACCACTACCGAGATGAAATGTGTTAGACGAATGAGAGGAAACAGCCTGAGAAATAAGATAAAAAATGATGAACTCAGAAAAAAAACTAGGAATAAACCTCCCCCCACTTTTCTCCCATAGAATATATAAAGAAACAACAAATAAAACGGTTTGGTCACCAGTGCTAAGGCAGAAAGTTAAAACACAGCACAACGAGCCTTGAATAAACGTTGCAAGAACACAAGACCCAAGGGCCCACCGCGAAAAAGATGGATTAGTGGAGTTTTAGAGACACTAAGAAACATAACAGCAGCAGAGGGAAACAGACAATCAAAAGACCGAAAATTATATCTCCCCTCGACGCTGAAAGGCAAAAGAGGAATTAAAGAAGAAGACGATTCAGAGCGGTTTGTCACGGTGACCGTTTCCATATTGTTTACTTGGTCTACTTCTGAAAACTGTCAAACATTGTCTTATAATTGAAGGTTATTTAACTCACAAGGATTGTTAAGCAAGAGGGGAGGGGAGATGCTGTCAAATAACTCAGCCTTTTGCGTCTCGAATAATCCTCGGTGGGCGATCTGCTTCCAATCTGCAGACATTGATTGAAATATTATAACGGGGAGGTATTTTAATAGAGGACATACTACACTCCTCTCGCGTCGTATGTTTGTTGCCTTGTATTTGTCAAATATTGTTAGCCGTTACTATGGAAGGAGAATGTGCGTAATATTTGGACCAAACAATGTCAGAAACCACAAATCTATACAGCAAGTTCATCATTATCATCGCAATCTTCGTTCATAGCATTTCACTGTTGGGACATGGTTCCCATAACTACTCTGAAGATATCTTTATCCTGCCTGAGATGCCCAACGTTTGCGGCAGTTATACCCAGTGACATTTTGCACCCAATTTCTTCTTGGTCTATCTCCCGTCTGCAGGTGTGGCCAAGTGATAACACGCAGACTTTGAAGCTGGAAGTCGCGTACACGATACGCTTTCAGATATCTTATTCGAGAATTGCCAAGATAAGAATGATGAAGTCATAGAACACCTAAACAGCGAAGACATTGTGGGATAGATTTGGTGCACCGTACAAATATGATCACGGACCGAGAAAGACGGAGAGACTGTACCTCTGGAAGATCCTATCAGACGTGTCCACCACTGGCTCTTTCGTCGGTGCGTCACCAAAGCAGAAAATACGACATTTTTCATGTTGGGGTTTCGACAGAGTATGCACGACGCAAACAGCAGAGATAGAATAAAGATGCAACAAAGCTTGTCAAATCATTGGACAGTTATCACCACTATTGTCCAACAAGGGAATAACTCTAGAGGCAAAACGAGCACTATACAATACAATCTTCATCCCAACGTTGTGCTACTAATGCCAGACCTGGACCCTAGATGCAAGAACAATAAGAAAAATAACCTCTACTGAGATCAAATGTGATAGACGAATGTTAGGAAACAGTCTGAGAGATAGATCAGAAATGAAGAACTGAGAAAAAAGCTAGGAACAGCCCCCGCCATAGAATATATAAAGAAACAACAGATAAAATGTTTTGGCCACGTGACAAGGCAGAAAGATCAAAACACAACACAACGAGCCTTCAACAAACGTTGTGAGAACACCAGACCCAAGGGTCGACCACGAAAAAGATGGATGGATGGAATATTAGAAGCACTAGGAAACATAACAGCAGCAGAGACGAATAGAATAGCAAAAGGCCGCAAATTATATCTCTCCTCGACGCCGAAAGACAAATGAGGAAGGAAAGAAGAAGAAGCATGTCGCAAAATATTAATTTTCTGCCTTAATTAGTGTTTGCGTTAGTGAGATTTAGGTAGATTTTTAAAGAAGAAAGATTGCCTGATTTCAGATTCTGGTATCAGTTTATTTTCTAGTGCGGACATTCCGTTATGTTTAAACCACAAATATTAAAATGTAAGCTGTAACTTCAAATTAATCAATTTAAATGTGCTCTAGCGAAATAAAATAACAGTAATATTTGTTTAATGAGCAAACAAAACTAAAATATTACTGCTATACAGCTGTCTCTCTCACTCTCGCTCAGTGTGTGTGAGTATGGGCTGATGGTTTTTATGTGCGTTTGTGTTCTTTGCCATATTGAGCCCTATATCGTCGTGAGTAGTAAGGAAGGGGGTTTAGTGCAAGGATTTTAACATTTTGTGAAGTATCATGCAATATTGTCATGTATCGTGCAGCTGAATCTCGTCGTGCAGCATGTATCGTGCAATCTCAGGTGACCTGGCTCGGCGCGGGTGGTCTTATCTCAAGTGGTCAAGTGGTCGGCCTCGTCTTATCTCAAGTGGTCAAGTGGTCGGCCTCGTCTTATCTCAAGTGGTCAAGTGGTCGGCCTCGTCTTATCTCAAAGTGGTCAAGTGGTCGGCCTCGTCTTATCTCAGGTGCGACCAGTGGTTCTAAAACTTGTAGGTGTGTTTGGAGACCAGTGGTTCTAAAACTTGTAGGCTATGGAGACCTCTAAAACTTGTATGTGAGTCTAAAACTTGCGGGTGGTCGAGTGTGATGGCAACAGGAGGCAAATATGGAGACCAGTGGTTCTAAAACTTGTATGTCACAGTGGTTCTAAAACTTGTATGTCAGTCTAAAACTTGCGGGGGGTCGTGTTATCATGTGATGGCTAAAAAAGGCAAAGGGGTGTTAGTAACGATCATCATCGGAGGGCCACCTCGGTCATCATCATCGGCGCTGGTCGGCGGCGGTCGCTGGTCGTCGCTGGTCGTCGTTGTCGTCGCTGGTCGGCTCGGGCAACATCATCATGTGTAGTGATTAATGGTCGTCGCTGGTCGTCGTCGTCGCTGGTCGGCTCGGGCAACATCATCATGATTAAATAGTGACGCTCTCTCTCTCTCTTATCATCATCATCATCATCAAGCCACACTCTCAACAACATCATCACCAAGCTACACAAATTGACACATCATCATCATCATCATGTGCCACCATCATCATCAAGCCACACCCTCAACAACATCATCACCAAGCCACACAAATTGACACATCATCAGCATGTGCCACCCTCAACAGCATCATCATGTACCACCCTCAACAACATCATCATCATGTGCCACCCTCAACAACATCAGCATCAAGCCATTCGGTGGGACGCTATCGCGCCAGGTAGCCGTTAGAAAATATTAGAAGTAAATATTGAGTCTACCGAAAAAGCAATAGAAAATAAACGCGAAACTTATGAAAATGAACGTGACACTCATGTAAAAAATAACGAAAGATCGCGCCAGGTAGCCGTTAGAAAATATTAGAAGTAAATATTGAGTCTACTGAAAAAGCAATAGGAAATGAACGCGAAACTTATGAAAATGAACGTGACACTTATGTAAAAAATAACGAAAGAACCTTATAAATATAGACAACTACATCGACCTGTACCTCGGCACGGGAGGGGAGCGGATTATATGGAAAATCATCTCGACTAACTGAAAGTTATTAAAATCGTGAAATAATAATAACTCGAAAGAAATAAATGAGCGGAAAACGTTGTAAGTACCCCTCGAATAAAGTTTCATATTAAATTAGCGAAGTAATAAAATTTAATGTTAAAAAATCGGAAAGAAAAAAATAAAATAAAATATGAAAGTTACTGAAAAATATTTAAATTGAACACGAAACTTATTTTTAAAAATTAACGTGAAAGACCTCGACAACATTCAAGGTTGGTAGGCGTCATGGGCTCGCCGTATTGTCCCCGGTCAGGTGACCACTTAACTACGAGATAACGCACCAAGTCTCGTGATTTTGCTGATTGCGGTGGTTAGACCCAAAAAGCGATGCTGTGGTAGGGGTGAAGCACATGACCCTTGACGTGTAAATACAGATACCAACCGCATGACATCTCCCCTCAACTCTCTCTCTCTCTCTCTCTCTCTCTCTCTCTCTCTCTCTCTCTCTCTCTTTCACATTCACGATAAAGCAAAACAAAAAAGTCGCTCTATATTTCACACATATTTATTAATACAACAAATATACAACACATATGCGAAAATATATATTACTGTCCGATTGTTGATAATTTTAAGCGTCCGTGGGCCCCTCGAAGCCGAATTATCCACGGGGCGAGCAAACGATAAATAATACGATCGTTTATGTGCTGTCTCGCTGAAAAAGGCATGAGAATTCTGTTAAGTTTCGCGCCTCGACACTTAAGAAGTATATAATAAGCACAATATAGACCGCACGTGTTGGTAAACAAATCTTGCAACACCCGCGGGTTGTAGACGAATGGAGCGTGTGAGTTTTGCTCTATAAAGTTTAAAATATCCACATGTCTGGGAGGCAAACCGTAGGAAATGAAATACTCAATTTCGCCGAGCCCGTTGTGACACATCATCATCAAGTGCCACCCTCAACATCAACCCTTCATATCCTATCATCATCATCAAGTGCCACCCTCAACATCAACCCTTCATGTCCTATCATCATCATCATCAAGTGCCACCCTCAACATCAACCCTTCATGTCCTATCATCATCATCATCAAGAGCCACCCTCAACATCAACCCTTCATGTCCTATCATCATCAAGTGCCACCCTCAACAGCAACCCTTCATGTCCTATCATCATCATCATCAAGTGCCACCCTCAACATCAACCCTTCATGTCCTATCATCAGCATCATACCATCAAAGTATCAAACCGCGAAATTCTCTCTTTCTCTCTCTCTTTCTCTCTCTCTCTCTCTCTCTCTCGCTCTCTCTCTCTCTCTCACATTCATGGTAAAGCAAACAAAATATAGTACAGGGATAACCTTTATTTATAGGTATGTAGTTGGGTGTCTGCTTAGTTCTATGTCATAAATGAATCATAAGGGGTGAAACTGTTAGAGATTGCTGGGTAGTCTAAACTGGTAGTGTAAAGAGTTAAATATCTAAAGGCGTAGTCGAGACGTTATCATCAGCTACCTTTCTTTTTATATAGAAATAGGAAAGAGCATTTCTTGTTTGACTGTCGGAAAATATGGAATTATTTAAGACTTTGAAACCTACATTTTTCCCACCCTTAGCCTTTTGCGTAGCGAGAACCTCTAAAAACATATCTTTAGCTAATTTGCTGTGTTGCTTACTTAACCCTTTACAACTGATTTTATCGTAATCCCCACTACAATGGTACGTCTTACTACATAAACTAACAAGAGCCGTCCCTTCGGACTCTAGTTTAAAAAGCCCGGGCGTTCGTTTGGTGTATGCTTTAACACCCTTACAGTTTACACAGTCTGGCTAATATGGTCATCGCAAAACTCGACAGGAAACCAGTCTTTATATACGCTATTAAACTCATTCCGCAGCCCTTACTTAACTATAGCCTCCAACTTAGGGGCACTTAAAGCTAAATATAAACTATCAGTATCTGTTTCACATAACTGAAAGTTGGACCTATCTACAAACTTATCTAAGAACTCGAAATAAAAAATCTAACATACGAAGTTTTGCATATCGATACACGAAGAAACCGATTTGTAGGGGTAAGTCCCATCCTACCGGGTGTGGGAAAACGGTATTTGTACAAAAGTTTATACAGAACCTTCTAAGAGGCGAAGGCAGAAACCTACGAGTCAAGGGCAGAAACCAAGGAGAGAAGGTCAGAAACCAAAGAGGCAAGGTCAGAAACCAAAGAGGCAAGGGCAGAAACCTAGGAGGCAAGGGCAGAAACCTAGGAGGCAAGGGCAGAAACCTAGGAGGCAAGGGCAGAAACCTAGGAGGCAAGGGCAGAAACCTAGGAGGCAAGGGCAGAAACCTAGGAGGCAAGGGCAGAAACCTAGGAGGCAAGGGCAGAAACCTAGGAGGCAAGGTCAGAAACCTAGGAGGCAAGGTCAGAACCTTCTAGGAGGCAAGGTCAGAACCTTCTAGGAGGCAAGGTCAGAAACCTAGGAGGCACCTCGATGGACAGCTAGACAACCGAAGAAGCGTTTTACAATCTCAATATGACTAACCCCCTTGTGGGTATACCTTTTCTAATACGGTTATCATTCGGTCGGCATATTATCGTTTGTTTTTAATTATAATCTTAGTAGCATGTTGACAGTGCCACTATTGCGTGCTTTTGGTTAATTTGACGGAACCAGTTGTTATAATGCTTACATTTCAGTATTCGATTTTCAATTTCTCCCACTTATCGTTAATTTTCGCGTTTTCCCCTCTCTTTCTCTATAAATATATGTGTAAATAAAAAAGACATTATTTGTTTGACTAAAACCATGGTTTTTATATTTTGCTATATGTTTGTACATATGTTATCATCATCTACTAAACGTTTTAAACAGTATACATATGAGTTCTCGAGCCACGCTCTTAACAAACTACAAACTTAATAAACCACAACCCCACGAACCACAACCCCACGAACCATGGACTTAACGAACCACGAACCATCAACTAACAAACCACGAACCACAACCCCACGAACCACGGACTTAACGAAGCATCAACTCACGAACCACGAACCACAACCCCACGAACCACTGACTTAACGAACCATCAACTCACGAACCATCAACTAACGAACCACGAACCACGGACTTAACGAACCATCAACTCACGAACCACGAACAACAACCCCACGAACCACGGACTTAACGAACCATCAACTCACGAACCACGAACCACAACCCCACAAACCATGGACTTAACGAACCACGAACCACGAACCATCAACTAACGAACCACGAACCACGAACCATCAACTAACGAACCACGAACCACAACCCACGAACCCCGGACTTAACGAACCATCAACTAACGAACCACGAACCACAACCCCACGAACCACGGACTTAACGAACCATCAACTAACGAACCACGAACCACAACCCCACGAACCACGGACTTAACGAACCATTACCCTCGTACACCCCAAGTTAATGCGCATCTCTTTATTCTGTATTTTCTCCAGCCTGTCAATTTATACATTATTAATAACAAACGCCTTAACAAGAAACACCGCGCACTCTTACCGTCTAATAACTTGAAGTTAACACTTTTGTTAAAGACATTATAGTGATCCTAGGTGAGGGGTAATTATCATTCTCAGGAGATATAGCGACTAGCGACTAGCGACCACGGATAAGACAAGTGGACACAGTAGATGTCGAATAGATATGTCACTTAACAATGACCCGTCTGATAAGACATGATAATTTGATCAAGTTTCAACATTAACGTAAATATACTAACGGTGCCCAAGTTTTTAACGTTCACTAAATTATTTAGCATCCGAACCTCCAACTTTTTCCAACATTATTGAGTTGTTGTTTTACAATTTAAAGTTATATTCCTTTTTTGTCAGTTCTCGTAGTTTTTGTTGTTGTTGCGGTGAGTCATCATTGGTGATGTCTTATTAAAGATATGTTCTTCGTTAGTAATAGTTTTCAATATGAGAAGACGGTGATTATAATTTGTCACCTTTTTTTATACTGTTTAAAACGTTTAGTAGATGATGATAACATATGTACAAACATATAGCAAAATATAAAAACCATGGTTTTAGTCAAACAAATAATGTCTTTTTTATTTACACATATATTTATAGAGAAAGAGAGGGGAAAACGCGAAAATTAACGATAAGTGGGAGAAATTGAAAATCGAATACTGAAATGTAAGCATTATAACAACTGGTTCCGTCAAATTAACCAAAAGCACGCAATAGTGGCACTGTCAACATGCTACTAAGATTATAATTAAAAACAAACGATAATATGCCGACCGAATGATAACCTTATTAGAAAAGGTATACCCACAAGGGGGTTAGTCATATTGAGATTGTAAAACGCTTCTTCGGTTGTCTAGCTGTCCATCGAGGTGCCTCCTAGGTTTCTGACCTTGCCTCCTAGAAGGTTCTGACCTTGCCTCCTAGGTTTCTGCCCTTGCCTCCTAGGTTTCTGCCCTTGCCTCCTAGGTTTCTGCCCTTGCCTCCTAGGTTTCTGCCCTTGCCTCCTAGGTTTCTGCCCTTGCCTCCTAGGTTTCTGCCCTTGCCTCCTAGGTTTCTGCCCTTGCCTCTTTGGTTTCTGACCTTGCCTCTTTGGTTTCTGACCTTCTCTCCTTGGTTTCTGCCCTTGACTCGTAGGTTTCTGCCTTCGCCTCTTAGAAGGTTCTGTATAAACTTTTGTACAAATACCGTTTTCCCACACCCGGTAGGATGGGACTTACCCCTACAAATCGGTTTCTTCGTGTATCGATATGCAAAACTTCGTATGTTAGATTTTTTATTTCGAGTTCTTAGATAAGTTTGTAGATAGATCCAACTTTCAGTTATGTGAAACAGATACTGATAGTTTATATTTAGCTTTAAGTGCCCCTAAGTTGGAGGCTATAGTTAAGTAAGGGCTGCGGAATGAGTTTAATAGCGTATATAAAGACTGGTTTCCTGTCGAGTTTTGCGATGACCATATTAGCCAGACTGTGTAAACTGTAAGGGTGTTAAAGCATACACCAAACGAACGCCCGGGCTTTTTAGACTAGAGTCCGAAGGGACGGCTCTTGTTAGTTTATGTAGTAAGACGTACCATTGTAGTGGGGATTACGATAAAATCAGTTGTAAAGGGTTAAGTAAGCAACACAGCAAATTAGCTAAAGATATGTTTTTAGAGGTTCTCGCTACGCAAAAGGCTAAGGGTGGGAAAAATGTAGGTTTCAAAGTCTTAAATAATTCCATATTTTCCGACAGTCAAACAAGAAATGCTCTTTCCTATTTCTATATAAAAAGAAAGGTAGCTGATGATAACGTCTCGACTACGCCTTTAGATATTTAACTCTTTACACTACCAGTTTAGACTACCCAGCAATCTCTAACAGTTTCACCCCTTATGATTCATTTATGACATAGAACTAAGCAGACACCCAACTACATACCTATAAATAAAGGTTATCCCTGTACTATATTTTGTTTGCTTTACCATGAATGTGAGAGAGAGAGAGAGAGCGAGAGAGAGAGAGAGAGAGAAAGAGAGAGAGAGAGAGAAAGAGAGAGAATTTCGCGGTTTGATACTTTGATGGTATGATGCTGATGATAGGACATGAAGGGTTGATGTTGAGGGTGGCTCTTGATGATGATGATAGGACATGAAGGGTTGATGTTGAGGGTGGCACTTGATGATGATGATAGGACATGAAGGGTTGATGTTGAGGGTGGCTCTTGATGATGATGATAGGACATGAAGGGTTGATGTTGAGGGTGGCACTTGATGATGATGATGATAGGATATTAAGGGTTGATGTTGAGGGTGGCTCTTGATGATGATGATAGGACATGAAGGGTTGATGTTGAGGGTGGCACTTGATGATGATGATGATAGGATATTAAGGGTTGATGTTGAGGGTGGCTCTTGATGATGATGATGATAGGATATGCAGGGTTGATGTTGAGGGTGGCACATGATGATGATGTGTCACAACGGGCTCGGCGAATGTGAGTATTTCATTTCCTACGGTTTGCCTCCAAGACATGTGGATATTTTAAACTTTATAGAGCAAAACTCAGGCTATCAGAGCTGTGAAAGGATGATTCCATCGGGGATCCATCCTCACAAGTGCTACCAACTTTAGTGATTATACCACCCACAAAAATAACAAGGAGTGATTTTAGGTCAGCCCGCCAGGTTTCACTTCTTCAATTAACACTTATTTTAAAAAAAAAACCACAGCCTATATACAATTATTTTACACACACCTCATATTTCGCACCTATCACCCTGTTTGGACCCTTCCCGAAGTCACGGAACATGTCGCAACACGACTGATAACGTATTACCTCGTCTGATAACATATTACCTCGTCTGATAACATATTACCTCGCCTGATAACATATTGCGTTAGCTACTATAAATAGACGGTCCTCGATACGATAAACGTAGCAGGTATAAAAACCCCAGCCGAGCAGTGTACACACATAGATAACCAGCGTCTGTTGCCAGGTGGCTTGTGTTTGTTTTTGCTTTGACTATGGAGTCGTGTAGCTTGAATACGCCAATTTCGTTTGATGCCAGTGATCAGCGCATATTTATGTCACGCGGAAATGAGACTGTAGTTCCGTTGTCTAAAGATGGCGTTAAGGCAGTCTCGGTTTGTGTTTTTCGTAACAGACCGTTGATAAATATAAGGACATATAGCGGTGAGAGTTTTTTTAAGTTTCCTACCCGGACTGGGATAACACTATCGAGAGAGGAATTTATCGCTTTAGTTGATATGCGAGAAGACATTTTAACCGCTTATGCTAACCTCAACTACACGCCACCTGTTGTTAACCACCAGATCAGCTACACGCCACCTCTCCTTAACCAGCTCAACTACACGCCACCTGTTGTTAACCACCAGAACTACACACCATCTCTTGTTAACCCGAATCTCATCAACTACACGACCCCTCCTTTTGTTAACCAAGGGAACCTCGCTCTTGTTAATCAGACGACAGATCCGGCGGCCACTATCGATGTCCCGGGTGTTTCAGCTGAGTCACCAATTACCTATTCCAGCTTTGATCAAGGTTTTATCAAAATGGAGGGCGGTTGTGTTGTGAAGGCTAATGAAACTTCCTACGCCCCTGTGTTTGATAGACATTTAACACAAACAGACAGTACAGCCAAAACAGGAGGGAGGAAACCCAGACGCTTAAAATTATCACCAATCGGACAGTAATAAATATTTTCTCATATGTGTTGTGTATTTGTTGTATTAATAAATATATGTGAAATATAGAGCGACTTTTTTGTTTTGCTTTAGCGAGAGAGAGAGAGAGAGAGAGAGAGAGAGAGAGAGAGAGAGTTGAGGTGTGGCTTGATGATGATGTGTTAATTTGTGTGGCTTGGTGATGGTGTTGTTGAGGGTGTGGCTTGATGATGATGGTGGCACATGATGATGATGTGTCAATTTGTGTAGCTTGGTGATGATGATGGTGTTGTTGAGGGTGTGGCTTGATGATGATGATGGTGGCACATGATGATGATGTGTCAATTTGTGTAGCTTGGTGTTGATGTTGTTGAGGGTGTGGCTTGATGATGATGATGGTGGCACATGATGATGATGTGTCAATTTGTGTAGCTTGGTGATGATGTTGTTGAGGGTGTGGCTTGATGATGATGATGATAAGAGAGAGAGAGCGTCATTATTTAATCATGATGATGTTGCCCGAGCCGACCAGCGACGACCATTAATCACTACACATGATGATGTTGCCCGAGCCGACCCGCGACGACGACGACGACGACCAGCGACGACCAGCGACCGCCGCCGACCAGCGCCGATGATGATGACCGAGGTGGCCCGATCACCCCTTTGCCTTTTTTTTTGCCATCACATGATAACACGACCCCCGCAAGTTTTAGACTGACATACAAGTTTTCCATATTTGCCTCCTGTTGCCATCACACATTGATGACCCCCCGCAAGTTTTAGACTCACATACAAGTTTTAGAGGTCTCCATAGCCTACAAGTTTTAGAACCACTGGTCTCCAAACACACCTACAAGTTTTAGAACCACTGGTCGCACGCACACTTGAGATAAGACGAGGCCGACCACTTGACCACTTTGAGATAAGACCACCCGCGCCGAGCGAGGTCACCTGAGATTGCACGATACATGCTGCACGACGAGATTGTCCTGCACGATACATGCCAATGTTGCATGATACTGCACGAAATGTTAAAATCCTTGCACTAAACCCCCTTCCTTACTACTGTCGTGTGTTAATGAAACGCTCTTGACAACTCCATCAATAGCCCTTTACGCTGTACTTGTTATGTTTCCAGTCCACATTTTGTAAGGTCTTCTAATTGCTCATCAGTTTTTGCATCTGGCTGTTAACGTTTATTGTGTTACACTGGTTGCTGTTGTATATTTCCAAACTAAACAACCCTTTGTTGCTGGACATGCCTTACAACTTGCACTTTTCTTCTTTCCTTTATCTAGCTACTGATGTCTTTAAGAGTCGCAGAGGAAGGAGGTTGTTGTCAGTATACTTTGGTGTCTCTAGATATTTGTTTGCTTATTGTTTGATTTCCTCCTTTCATAAATGGAACGTCATTCTTTGGTGTATCTTATTGCTGTTAGAAAGGAAATGTTTAGGTCTTTTATTCCACATATCCATCTTTTCCTTGGTCTTCCTCTTGCCCTCTGTTTTTATGTTCTTGGATAAAATGCTCTTGATTAAACGTCTCTTGCTCGTGTCCATGCCATTTCATTTGTAGTTCTTATATTTATATTCCAGGCATGGTTTAATTCCGATTTCTTTTCTGATTTTAACTTTTGATACTCTATCTGCCCTTGTGTTGTTTGTTATTTTCCTTAAGTACCTCATTTCAGATGTAATTTTATGTTTTGTGTGTGTGTGTGACTTTGTTCGTTGTCCATGTTTGACATTGGTAGCATAATGTTGGTATGAAGATGCTATTTATTATTTGTCTTTTAGTTGTCATTGAAATATTTGGATGTTGCAAGAGTGGAGTCAGTTGGTAGCTAATAATGTTCGCTTTCCGCACTCTGGTTTTTATTTCTATGTTTATAGTTCCGTCTTCTGTAAGCATACTACCAAAATATTTTAATTCGCCAACCTGCTTTATTTGATTGTCATTTATTTTGATATTTAGATAACCTCTTT
Organism: Megaustenia siamemsis; assembly: GCA_032433765.1. NCBI lineage: Eukaryota > Metazoa > Mollusca > Gastropoda > Stylommatophora > Ariophantidae > Megaustenia > Megaustenia siamemsis. Next base: position 68,438,595 of record JAVIAB010000050.1, read on the forward strand.
CCTTTCTCACTTTCATTATTTCTGTTGTGGCTATGTTCTTGTCATATTTCATTCATTTCATATATCATTTAGGGTTTTTGGATGTTGTTGAAGATATTCTTCATCCGCATATAGCAGGCATTTGTCGTGAGCAGGTAATTCATTGATGTTCTTTTGATCATAGCCCTTGATTGTTAGATTTGCTTCTTTAGTGATCTTATCCATATAGATTATAAACAGCAGCAGTGGTAATAGAACACAGCATTGTCTTACTCCTGATGTAATTTGGAACCAGTCTGTCATTCCTTCTGACGTTCTTAGAGTGCTTTGACTACTCTTCTATAACGCTATCATGTTTTCTAATAATTATACTTTCACACCGTATTCTTCTAGTATTTCAACAGTTTGTCTTTGTTGACTCGATCGAATTTTTTCTCTTTGTTAAAAACATAACATCGGGCATCCTGTGTTCGATTCCCGCTGGAAGCAGTGTGAATTGTACTCGTGATTGGAAAAAAAAAATACCCCCGAGGTCGACCCAGCCGTTGGCAGAAATTGGTACAAGGATATCACTCTGGGAAGGTGAAGAATGCCGCCTCGCATCGTGAGTTTCGATGCTTGAAGCGATACTATCCAGAAGTCTCCGAACATTTCTGGATAGGCGACCGAGCACATATGGGTGAAAACTCGCGTGCTAAGACGCCGATTCATGTCTCGTACTTTACCTTTACCTTACTATTACCTTACCATTTAGGTTCATGTTGTATTCAATTGCTTTTTTCACTTACTTGCCTTATTATGAATAGTGCACCTGTGCAGCTTTTGTTGCCATATTCATATGAGGTTGTAGCAGTGATTAAAGAGCGTACGATAAGATGCGAGTTAGATAGGAGAAATCGTGGGGAAATGAGAAATGTTAACTAAGAGAGAGTCATTGAGCCCACGGGAAAAAGTGAGTAGAACTAAGGAGGATAGACACATCGTGACTCACGCGAAACGTGAAACACAATCAGGAACGAAGCAAAAGTGTAAAACGGGGAGTGATTGGATGAAGGACAGATGTTAGACAAAGGGTGAGTAGGAACAATTAATTCGAGATTGAACGAGGGCTCTATGCGGACGGTTGTGTGTTTTTGTGTGTTAGAACCGGTATGTGAGCAGAGTGTTAGTACACAACAAAGTGGGAGGTCCAGGCAGTTGGTGCGTAGTAACTGCATGGAACAGACGGTATTCCCGGAGCAGGGGCAAGTGTTACGTGTGTTAGGGTAATTGATAGGATAGTTATGGAAGTTATCAGCAACAACCACTTCAATGACAGTCAGTGAGATAGTTTCACAGAGTAGTTTTCATCTGTAGCATGAAGTTAGAAGGTAGTTGTGCAGTTAGCAACACGAACAGTTAAGTGTTGAGCCGTGAAGGAGTGTTCACAAAGTAAAGTAAAAAGGTAAAGTACCCCCGTCACGCCAAGTGGCGTATAGGGAATATGGTGTTAGTGACAATAAATTTTACAGACCTTCAGCGCATGATTTTTGGGGTAATGTGGTCGGTATTACGCCCGTGCCGCTTCACTTTCCCAGAAAAAAAATCCGGTACCCGTCGGTTGGGATCAAACCCTACCCCTTGTCCTTTGTAGTCCAGTTCACTAACCACTGAGCTATCGCGGCTCCCAGTGTTCACAAAGTTTAGGCTTAATTAGGAGCATGAAGTTAGAGAATAGTTCGGGAGTTAGCATTAACGAACAATTTCAGTGATAACCCGTGACATAGTGTTACTAAGTTTAGGTTTCATTAGGAGCATGAAGTGGGAAGGTAGTTCAGCAGTTAGCAGCAACGCTAAGTTCAGTGGCAATCTGTGACATAGAGTCACAAAGTGTAGACTTCATCAGGAGTATGAAGTTAGAGTGTAGTTCTGCATGTGGCAGCAACGAACAATTTCTAGTAAGAATCTTTAACATAGAGTTCACAAAGTGTAACTAATTCAGTGATAATCCACGACATAGTGGTAACAAGTGTAGGTTTCATCAGAAGCAAGAATCAGAGCGTGGTGTGCAGTCAGCGACAACGAGCAAGTTAGGTGGCACCGAGCGAGAGAGATTCGCAGCATTCCTGTCCACCAGGAAGGTGCACGGTTACGGAGTATGACGCTCCAAGACACAACAGGGTAGGAAGGTTGAGCGAGATCAATATCGCCAACTTTCGAGTCAGCCGTGGGCTGCTGAGGTGAAATAGCTGGAAATTCATGATAACTGTTATTCAGAGGAAGGTAGGAGAGACATAGGGACGTGGAGAAAGAGAGCGTGGCAGTAGCCTACTGCAGCGCTGTAGATAACACAGGGGAATCTGGGTGAATAGCAGGCAATGTGTGGAAGGCCGCTAACCTGCGGTTTGAAGTTGTAATTGTGAACCTGTGTGTGAGGTTGACGTTTTGAAATTAAACCTCAGGTGTAATTTACTTGGTGTTCATTGAGTAATTCCTCGTATGCTAGCTGTATCTGTCTGGGCCTAGCGAAGAACGACAACTGGGAGAGGCTAGCACGCCAGCTAGTAGAAACACAACTGCCTACTCGAAGCAGCGCGGAGTACCAATGAAGACGATCACGACCGACGGACAAGGGGGTGTCCGGGCGATACTGAGTCAGCACCAGGCAAGCAGAAAGCAGATTAGAGACTATAGAATTTCCGAGGCCAGTCCATCACACTCGGCCTAGAGCTGATACGGGTCACGACGTGCTGTCCCGTGCAAGACACCTCCAGGCAATCTGAGTGCCTGCAGCTCAACACAAGACGTGAGGTCAAACGCCAATCTTTACAGTCGGCGGGTTCAAGTCCAGCACAAGAGCAGATGGAAACAAGTGTTCTGCCTTAAGTTCTGGTCTATGTGGTTTAAGAAACGCTTTTATAAGGTGTTGCACTAATTTTTCTATATGCGTGCCAGTCTCTTATTCTTACAAACAACTAAAACTTCATGTCTCAGTGGTTATGACTCTTTTATTATCTGTTGCTTTTAAAGTCCATATTTTATATTGACAACACAGTTGGCAAATGGACTGTATTATGCACAATTCTTCTGGTAGACGTACTTTTATTGTTACTGTTAAATGCTTACACCCGTGATTCCCAAAATGTTGACACCAGCGGCTCCCTTTCAATGTTGATTACACACCGGCGACGTTCTCATGGCTGTTATGATCGCATGAGTCGGGTAAACTCGAATTCCATGACAGGATGTATCAGATGATAAATGACAACATACTAACATAATTCTGTTGAAACTCGTTTATGTATTAATACATTAAATATGTGTGGGTGTTATCAATTTTTTTCAAATTTCTAACTACTAAATAGGCACATGACAATATCATCGGCGCGGCGCCCTTGCCAAAGTTTAGTGCCGACCCTGGGAACCTCGGCGCATTCTTTGGGAACCAATGGCTTACACCTGTGATGGCCAAATGGCGGCCCGCCAGTTTATTTTTTTCTTGACCCATGAAGCGTCCAGATAAACAACTATAATAAATATCTATAAATAAACCAAAAATCAAGTCGGTTAAACAAAAATAATAAACATAATTTAACTTAAATAATTGTCTTGTTACAATGATAATATGTGTCATCAAATGCTAGCTTTATTTATATATTACTGGATCACACCATGTACTTGTTAATGATACTATTAAGTTTAGCCTTTTAGTCCTGGTCTTAACTAAATAATCCAACCCTTGACCAACCTCAAGTTGGCCAGCACTGGCTTACACTAACGGCGGCCAATGATATTTTGACTGTTTTTGACAACAGGCCATTTAAGATATTAATAATTATAATGTTTGTATACGACCATGATTATTTCTGAATTAAATTGGATCTCATTCGTAACTGGAAGATGATAACAGTGAAATGTATAAAGTAAACGGTACAATTATGTTTGGCTTAATCATGTCGGTAGAGTCATTGACTTTGGAGAATAACGAGCAAAGAGCAATGGAGACAGTTTAGCGTTGACGGAAAATACCAGAGCTCAATCACCAACGTTTTGACAAAAAAGGTTCCTAATTTATATCACGAAACAAAACTAACAATTGAAAAATGATTAATAAAATAATAAATATCTTTAAAAAATATAAATATTTCAGAAAACACAATATAATCATCATCATCATCATCATCATCTAGCTAATCAATATTATAACTTAGCACCAAGAACAGCTGCTCTAAATGTTCCTCTTTTTCTGCTCGAAATGACCAGCTTCTGCAGCAGTCAATCCCAGCTCGACTACGACCATTTGCGCCCCATCTTTCTCTAGGTCTTCCTCTCTCTCTCTCTCTCTCTCTCGTTTACCTGGAGCCATGACCGTAATAACCACCCTCTCTATGTCATTATGTCTTTGTGTATGATCAAATTGTTATTTTCCTTGTCTGCATGGTCTTTATGAACCAGTTTTACTGAATGTTAAGTTCATGTAAAAGTAACATGGCGGCTGTTCTTTTCTCTGTCGTGATATTCTGAGCATTTCTCTTAACACTAGTAATCGAATGCACCTGTATGTCTTTCTATCAATATTCCAGATTCATAATCTTTATGCTGCTATTGAAAATATGTAGACTCTTAAAAGCTAAAGTTTTGTGGCTGTATCAGTCGTTGTGCAGTTGATTTAATGTATTGATAGTCACGTGGAGAATTTTTATTTTTATCTCCGTTATACCTTTCCATCAATCGTTACAAATGAACAAGGATGATGTTTGTGACATTTTTATGGGCTACATCTGCAAACTGGCAAATCCATCCGAATGGGACGAAATCAACGAGCTTTTTTCGCAGACGGTCAAGCATTGATGCAGACGAAAATAGAAAGCATGCAGGAACACATAGGACTTTAGAGAGCAGGAGAGCAACATAATATGAAAATCAACATAAACAAGACAGAAGTAATGGCGATATCAAAAGAAACAACAAGACACGAACATAACGATAGATGGCAGTATCCTAAAACTAGTGAAGGAATTAAAATACATAGGGAACGCCCTGACATTTAACAGCCAGCAAACAACAGAAATAAACTCAAGAAGTAACAAAGATTGTCAAAGTTTCTGTCAAAATTTTCCCATTTCCCCACTACTGGCTAATAAAGAATTCAGAATATAATCAGTATGAAATTAGAGGAACAATCATTTGTATTTAGGAAGAACAATGGGACAAAAAAGGGCATATTCTAAGCCATAAGGACATTAATCGAAAAGTACACAGAAGTAAACAAACCAATATATGCCTGTATCACAGACTACACTAAATCATTTTATAGAATACACCATAAATAACTTATAGAATGCCTAAAGATATACATCTAGATGATGCAAAAACACGACTATGCAATTTATACTGGGAACAAACAGCAATAAGGAAATATAAAAAAAGAGAACTCTACACCTATTGATATAGAAAGAGGAGTAAGACAGGGATGCATCCTATCACTAATCTTGTTCAATCTGTACACTGAGCAAATCTTTAAAAGCATCACAGAGATGCCAGGCATAAACATTAATGGAAAGATAATCAATAACCTAAGATATGCTGATGATACTGTTCTACTAGCAGAAAATCCTAAAGATACAATAATTACTTAATGAAATTAGCATGGCAAGGACAAAATATGGATTAGATAATAATATCAAAAAGATTAAAGCTATGATCATAAACAAAAATAATACTCAAAACCTACACGTGGATATCAAAGCTGAAGGAATAGACCTGAAGACAGTTCAGAGCTACAACTATCTTGGACATACTATAACCAGTGAGGGGAAAATGTATAAATGAAATAAACAAAAGAATAGGAATGGTAAAAAATAATTTTAATGTTATGAAAAATACATTAACATCAAAACAAATAACACCAGGGCTAAAACTAAGAATAGCAAAATGTTATATCTTCACAACATTCCTCTATGATGCAAAACATGGACATTAGACAAGAAAACAGAACAGAAATTGAAACCTTTGAAATGTGGATTTATAGAAGAATAGTAGGAAGAATTGGGTGGAAAGAAAACAAAACAAACGATGAAGTCTTAAAACAACTAAAAATGAAGAGAACTTCTAAAGAAATCCAAACAAGGCAAATGAGATTTTGGGGGCATGTTAAAAGACACAGCAGAGTACTGAAGATAATCTTGGAAGGAAAATACAAGGTAAAAGAGGTAGAGGCAGACTAAGACTAACATGGACGAGTATCATCAAAAGATGGACAAGTCAGCTTATGACAACGTGCACCCACAAAGCAAGATATACGGCGAACTGGCGCTCTATAATAGCCAACCTTCGATGTCAAGACATTACTCACTGAATGAGTAAACTGTCGAACAAAGAAGCAACGTGAGAAGCGAAGCGAGCCATTTATAAAACTATCTTGATCCCAACGTTGTAGTAGCAGTGCCAGAGAGGGACCTTAGACTCAACAACTATTAGTTACCATACCAGTGAAATGAAGTGTGTCAGACGCATGTCAGGAAACAGCCAGAGAGATACAATCAGAAATGAAGAGTTACGAAAAAGACGAGGAACGGAACCAGATAGTGAATACATAAAGCGACAAGAGATCAATTGGTTCTGACATGTGATAAGACATAAAAAAAAAAACTAAAGCTAATACGACGAGTTACCAACAAACTATACAAGACGACCAAACCAAGAGGTCGACCAAGAAACAGGTGGATAAATAGAATACTAGAAGCACTCACAGGTATGACAGTAAAAAGAACAATAGAAAAACGAGAAACGCAAACTGGAAGGAAAATGAGGAAGTTAAGAAAGAAATAAATAAAGAAAGAAAGTTAATAATTAACCAAGATATTCAGAACTGTCAACTCCTTTCAATACTTATCCATTACTATAAAAATATACATATCATTGTATAGGTACATTAGTGAATCAATTCAGAGGAAGAGGTATGTTTACAGCACTCGGAAAAAATGAAAAATAATCAACAGAAAAAAATATGGACCAAGGCAGGATCGAACCCGTACTCAGTGGCACAGCGCCTTGCCACAAAAAGCCAAACGCTAGGGAACACTGTTACTCAGCTGTGCCACTGAGTACGGGCTCGATCCTGCCTTGGTTCATATTTTTTTCTGTTGTTGATTATTTGTCATTTTTTCCGAGTGCTGTAAAAATACCTCTTCCTCTGAATTGATTCACTGATTATCGCCTCGGATGTTTCCCTCTATAATAATATTCATTTATTATTATTTGTCTATAGGTATTTTATCTGCTGTAGAATATGTTGTTTTGTTACATTGAGATAGCAGTGAATTTTCTGAGACAGCAATGCTCTTACCCTGAGCTTATTACACTGAACTTAATACCATGAACTTATTACACTGAACTGATGTCACCAGTTGCTCAAAACGACATAATGAGGTGGATAAAAGTGATAAATCATCAGCGTCTATTTTTTTTTCTCTCTGGTAGAGCGTGGCCTCCAGCTTTAAGCGAATCAGATTGATCAGATACGTCACAACACACCGTACTAGGTGATCATTATCATTAGTGTTGTAATTATGTGTTTCTCTGGCATCTCTCGTTATATTATCTATATATACATGAGTAGATAATTTGATCAGATTCACCCCGGTCTAACTGCTTGCCCTAATCAAAACAAGTCTGGTGTATCGCTTTCAGTGACACAGCTATTTGTTGGGCTTTATGCAACATTTTTATCATATGCTCTAGGTGGGGTGAAACTCTGTATATATTATTATTTTCCACAGTATATGTTGTTGTAATGTCAAATGGTTTTGAGTAGTCAGTAACGTATGTATCGAGGTTTATGCTTTATCTTCTACATTTTTCATTAATTTTTTTAAGAGCCCCGTCACGCCAAGTGGCTTATAGGGAATATGGTGTTAGTGACCATGATTTTTACAGATCTTTGGCACATGATTTTTGGGGTAATGTGGTCAGAATTACGCCCGTGCCGCATTACTTTCCCAGAAAAAAAATCCGGTACCCATTTAAGGCTGGGTGAACTCGGTAGCCGTCGATCAGGATCGAATCCGACCTATTGTCATTTGTAGTCCAGTTCACTAGCCACTGGGTTATCGCGGCTACCATTTTTCATTTATGTTCCTCGTTAAATATATGGTCTGTTGATGGCTTGCGCCAGGATCGGTGAACCAGAACCACCCAGACTCCGCCTCTCCTTGGTGCCTCTAGTAACAGACTATCCTGTCTAGTCTGGCCAAGTAAGTAGGGATCGAAGAGGGAAGACAACCCGGTACTCAAAAATTACATGTTCGATGTGTTGGGCCGAAAGGCGCAAATATCACAGTTATACTGCAAACCACAACACAACGCAGACACGCCCACGTAACGTCATTTTAAGGGCGGATGATGAAGAGGTATACTCCTTTAGTCATCAGGCGAACGCAAGCAAGCAACCAAGCATATGGTCTCTTGTTCCTTTGCCTCTCCGAAACGAACGTGATCTGTGTTTATTTCGTCTCCAACATTCTGAGGAATCATCTCATGGTAATTTTAAGCGAGACCTTGCCTGCATGGCTGATCAATGCATCTGTTCTGTAGTTAGTGCATTCGTTTCGGTTGACAATTGTATTGGAATAAATTTGGTTCCCAAACTGTCGAAAATATCCTGCTATTCTGAATCTGTTCACATAATGCATGGCATACCTTCACGTTGTTCTCTCCTCCAGCTTTAATGAGCTCTACTGATTTCTGATCACATGCGGGTACTTTATTACATTTTAGACTTGTTATGGTCCATTCTACTCGTACTTCAACCATTATTGGTTCTGTTTCTTTTACTTCTGTGTTATTGTCATCGTTGTCGTTATAGTTTTTAGTTTTGGCATACATTTCGATGCAGTATTCTTTCCACGAGTTGAATATATCAATTTAGTGTAGTTTAGTTTAGCTTAGCTTAGCTTAGTTTAGTTTAGTTTAGTTTAGTTTAGTTTAGTTTAGTTTAGTCCAGTCCAGTCCAGTCCAGTTTAGTCCAGTTTAGTTTAGTTCAGTTCACTTCAGTTCAGTTCCATTTTGTCGACAGATCACCTACATTACAAAACGGGCAACTCCCTACACAGCTGTTTGTTTTCATCTCAAAGTGGCATTTTAGTTATAAATATAGAAATTGTGCAGCCTACATGAAGATGTCCTGATGTTGGTACATTGCACTCATTTTAAAAATTGTATCTTGTGTGGAAGTGGTTTGAATTTGTAACACCAAACACAAAAAGTAAGATTGTTTTGCTAAAGTAAACATTTATGTATGAATGACATTTAGACGTCAATCCTCGTAACTAGAAATCAAGGATAGCCAAATCTGAGAATGTTAGGGCTGCAATATTCTGTTTTAACCACAAAAGTGTTTACATTTTAAGACATAAAAATGCGAAGCTGCAGTACATTTTAAGATACAGTTTTCTAAATCACTTTGTATACACAATAGACAATGAATGACTATCCTGTACAGACGCAAAAGTGCAAAGTAACTAAAGTATCATTGACAAACAACTTTACATAGTGCACAGATATCCTCCTCAGCACGTTCTTTAGCACAAAGCACAACCGACATACATTAGAGACTTAAAGAAAGTTTCGGCTCAGATGCACGAACTCCGTAGCACGGCGAAAACCTTCTCCTCAAAACCGTTTTAGTCGCATCTTACAACATGCTTGGCTTACGAAAGTGGTTATATTATTTTATCAGTTCACCTTGTTCACAGCCACTGGTAGCTAAACGGGCGAAGTATATTGGTATTTTTTTTTCAACAGGATTATGTCCAATCTGTTGTTGATTACCATGTATATATGGCCCATTTCGTCTTGTCAGGCGGTCTAGTGACGGCTATTGTGTATTTTTTTAATGTTTTGTTTTTGTCGAACAGTTTCTTTCGTGGCTAATTCTACCAATATTTGACAAACACACACGGCCACAGAATGAACAAGTCAGGCCCATTGATCCACAGGATTTTCCATCCTCTTTCATGAGTCTTTTCTCTTCTAAGTTTTGCCTTAGCGCAGTCTCAAATGATGTTATGCCATTCCTTATACATGCTCTCCATGATGTGCGATCACTTGCCAGATGTTCCCAGTCATTTTCACAGATGGAGAAGTCATTCAGAGATGATTTACAGATATCTGAAAACTTACACGTCGACAATGTGATAACAAAATCCCGCAAAGGATTAGCCGCCTTGAAGGTCATTGCAGCTGCCAACATCGAGCAGAGGCTACTTATTCTTCTGTTCCAGGGATTAGACCTCGCACCAATCGAGTATGCCCTGGCCATTCTTACTGTCAGTACGACTCAAATTGATAGGCTGGAGAAATTACAAAATGAAGTCATGCGCATTATCCTGGGATGTACGAGGGACACTCCCTGTGTAGCAATGAGGTATCTTATTGACTTTCCAACCATGGATGACAGAATTAAGACCTGGAGAGCACGAGCATACCTGAAGATTAGTACAGATACAGAGCATCCATTGCACTACGTGCTCAACACAGAGAAAGAGGCAAATCATGGGTGGGCCGGGCAGAAGATGTCATCAAACAGGTCTGTGGGCTTACCAATATTAGCGTTGGTGAGGAGTGGATACCGGTGCCTACGTCATTCAAGGGAACTTTCTCATGTATTGTCACACTCGACAGGAAAAGTAGGGAACAGAACCCGGTCGTAGTTAATGCTGAGGTCAACGGTCTCATCTGCGATAACACCGATGAGAAAGATGCAGTCATCTATACAGACGGATCTGTAAGACGACACGAAAGAAGTGCATGGGCATTTACAGCACGTTCGGCAGGCAGAATAGCCAAGGAAGACAGTGGTGCATACGCCATGACCACGAGTAGCATGACAATGGAGGTGATGGCAGTGACCAAGGCATTCAAATGGTTAGAGTCACAAGACTACATCCACGCATGTATACTGAGTGATTCGATGAGCATGATAAAAAAAGTAGAGGCGGGCTATGTACGCATGCAATGGGTAGAGTCGTTGCAGAAATCCAAAATAGGTAAGGTCACCTTTGTATATGTCCCTGGACATGCGGGAGTACGGGGAAATGAAGAGCGGACAGGTTGGCTAGCTGCGCTGTCGTTGAGGACGGGCAACCGATGGATCGGGCGGACATCATCAATGCCCTTCGAGATGTGGGAAGAGCACAGGACTTCGACAAACACAGATCAACGTCACTTCTTCGGATGATGGAAATGGGAGTTAAGATGGGCACGGCCAGAAATGAGAAACTTGGTGGCCGTGTCAGAAGACTTATCAACCAACATAGAACTGGAGTCGTCAGTCGCTGGACACTGAGGGAATTGCTGAGGAGGGATCTGAGCACCTATGGACATGTTCGGAGTGCAATGATGATGACCCGCAAATAACTCAATAACTCAATTACAGATATCTCTATATGGTAGTTTAGGTCTGCCGATTTATCTTTTTCCCTGTATTAGTTCACCAGATAGTATTTGCTTGGGGATGCGTTTTTCTTCCATTTACCATGTATGTAGTAGCGGCATCCCGGCAGACGCTATAGAGACACTCATGGAAATATGAAATGCTTGCCAAACTAAAATGAATTAACCCACGGGGCTTGTTCTGAATTCTCCCACCTTTCTCTCCAATAAATAATAGTGTCAATTACAAGGTAATAAGGATATAGTTTATGTGCATCTTGTAGATCTTCCAACAGATCAGCATTGATAAGCTGCTTGCGCATGCGTGTACGATAGCGATCTACCACAAGCATCTTGACGTCAGCACTTAACCTGTCTATGGAATGGCATGTCAAACGCCGTCTCCCAATCTGAAGCTTGCACGTCGTCCGTCGTGTATATTTCTGTCATATACTGATAATACGATACCTTGTATATATGTTCTTTTTTTTTTAGCTTCTCTTCTTTTTTATGGCTGTCTAGCTGTCTTCAGACCTGGTACCACATTTCATTTTTTTTTTTAAATTGTGAAGTGCCCGCTTCACGTGAAGTGGCGCATAGGGAATATGGTGTTAGTGACCATAAATTGGACAGACCTTCGACGCATGATTTTTGGGGTAATGTGGTCGGTATTACGCTCGTGCCGCTTTACTCCCCAGAAAAAAATCTGGTAACCATTAAAGGCTGGGTGAACCCGGAAGCCGTCGGTTGGGATCGAACCCTACCTCTTGTCCTTTATAGTCCAGTTCACTAACCACTGAGCTATTGTGGCTCCACCAAATTTCATACATCACCAAAATATTTAGCTCATCATCGAGTTGTGTGCTCTTCACAGAAGGTTGCGCTCATCACAGTCTGTCGGAAAGAAATGATGTTCCTAGCCAGATCTCACGCAATATCTGTCAACACGATCTTGTTTACACGCGTTAGTGGTTAAAGTACCTGACTGTCTGTCTCAAGATACGAATCGAGTGGCCTATCTGACTTTGCCTGTAGACAGAGCACAAAAATAATTTCCTATACTATTCCAGAGATAGGTTGGCCTCAGTTTTTGACTGATTCAATCCACAAGACGTAATGTTATTTATTTAATTTAGTATCATTCAGATCTATTCGCTGGCATGTCCTAGTTTAAAGACAATGTTGACGTGGGATGAAATCTCTTAAGTTCTCTTTCTTTCTTTTGTCACATACCTGCAAATCATCGGAAAGTCGTGTAGCGTTTTGTAGAGTAACAAATCATTCAGTTGCTAATACTACTTGTAGAGTCTTGTAGAGTAACAAATCATTCAGTTGCTAATACTACTTGTAGAGTCTTCTAGAGTAACAAATCATTCAGTTGCTAATACTACTTGTAGAGCCTTGTAGAGTAACAAATCATTCAGTTGCTAATACTACTTGTAGAGTCTTGTAGAGTAACAAATCATTCAGTTGCTAATACTACTTGTAGAGTCTTGTAGAGTAACAAATCATTCAGTTGCTAATACTACTTGTAGAGTCTTGTAGAGTAACAAATCATTCAGTTGCTAATACTACTTGTAGAGTCTTGTAGAGTAACAAATCATTCAGTTGCTAATACTACTTGTAGAGTCTTGTAGAGTAACAAATCATTCAGTTGCTAATACTACTTGTAGAGTCTTGTAGAGTAACAAATCATTCAGTTGCTAATACTACTTGTAGAGTCTTGTAGAGTAACAAATCATTCAGTTGCTAATACTACTTGTAGAGTCTTGTAGAGTAACAAATCATTCAGTTGCTAATACTACTTGTAGAGTCTTGTAGAGTAACAAATTATTCAGTTGCTAATACTACTTGTAGAGTCTTGTAGAGTAACAAATCATTCAGTTGCTAATACTACTTGTAGAGTCTTGTAGAGTAACAAATCATTCAGTTGCTAATACTACTTGTAGAGTCTTGTAGAGTAACAAATCATTCAGTTGCTAATACTACTTGTAGAGTCTTGTAGAGTACAAATCATTCAGTTGCTAATACTACTTGTAGAGTCTTGTAGAGTAACAAATCATTCAGTTGCTAATACTACTTGTAGAGTCTTGTAGAGTACAAATCATTCAGTTGCTAATACTACTTGTAGTGTCTTGTAGAGTAACAAATCATTCAGTTGCTAATACTACTTGTAGAGTCTTGTAGAGTAACAAATCATTCAGTTGCTAATACTACTTGTAGTGTCTTGTAGAGTAACAAATCATTCAGTTGCTAATAATACTTGTAGAGTCTTGTAGAGTAACAAATCATTCAGTTGCTAATACTACTTGTAGAGTCTTGTAGAGTAACAAATCATTCAGTTGCTAATACTACTTGTAGAGTCTTGTAGAGTAACAAATCATTCAGTTGCTAATACTACTTGTAGAGTCTTGTAGAGTAACAAATCATTCAGTTGCTAATACTACTTGTAGAGTCTTGTAGAGTAACAAATCATTCAGTTGCTAATACTACTTGTAGAGTCTTGTAGAGTAACAAATCATTCAGTTGCTAATACTACTTGTAGAGTCTTGTAGAGTAACAAATCATTCAGTTGCTAATACTACTTGTAGTGTCTTGTAGAGTAACAAATCATTCAGTTGCTAATACTACTTGTAGTGTCTTGTAGAGTAACAAATCATTCAGTTGCTAATACTACTTGTAGAGTTTTGTAGAGTAACAAATCATTCATTTGCTAATACTACTTGCAGAGTCTTGTAGAGTAACAAATCATTCAGTTGCTAATACTACTTGTAGAGTCTTGTAGAGTAACAAATCATTCAGTTGCTAATACTACTTGTAGAGTATTGTAGAGTAACAAATCATTCAGTTGCTAATACTACTTGTAGAGTCTTGTAGAGTAACAAATCATTCAGTTGCTAATACTACTTGTAGAGTCTTGTAGAGTAACAAATCATTCAGTTGCTAATACTACTTGTAGAGTCTTGTAGAGTATTAAATGATTCAGTTGCTAATACTACTTGTAGAGTCTTGTAGAGTAACAAATCATTCAGTTGCTAATACTACTTGTAGAGTCTTGTAGAGTAACAAATCATTCAGTTGCTAATACTACTTGTAGTGTCTTGTAGAGTACAAATCATTCAGTTGCTAATACTACTTTTAGTGTCTTGTAGAGTAACAAATCATTCAGTTGCTAATACTACTTGTAGAGTCTTGTAGAGTAACAAATCATTCAGTTGCTAATACTACATGTAGAGTCTTGTAGAGTACAAATCATTCAGTTGCTAATACTACTTGTAGTGTCTTGTAGAGTAACAAATCATTCAGTTGCTAATACTACTTGTAGAGTCTTGTAGAGTAACAAATCATTCAGTTGTTAATACTACTTGTAGAGTCTTGTAGAGTAACAAATCATTCAGTTGCTAATACTACTTGTAGAGTCTTGTAGAGTAACAAATCATTCAGTTGCTAATACTACTTGTAGAGTCTTGTAGAGTAACAAATCATTCAGTTGCTAATACTACTTGTAGAGTCTTGTAGAGTAACAAATCATTCAGTTGCTAATACTACTTGTAGAGTCTTGTAGAGTAACAAATCATTCAGTTGCTAATACTACTTGTAGAGTCTTGTAGAGTAACCATCAAGGCCAGCTCCTTGTCGTGGGGATGGGGCTTAACAGTCACCAGGGACTGAAAACCAAGACTGGCCAGGCCTTCCTACACCCGTGCAAGACCACAGTCTGCTCTAGCAATTTTAAGTGCTGAAGTCGGAGGCAACCAGCCAAAAGGCGCACTACAAAAATCAGGATGCCACGCACTCACGCCAATGGGAAGCATGCCTATAACTGCAAATCGATATGGCACTCGCCCTGTGATGGACACTCAGGCAGGTGCAGCGCCGGGCCCTCAGCCTCGAAAGGGCCCAACCTATATTACTGGATGTCCTTCTCAATCGCTCTGTGGAGTCAGGGGGCGAGAGAATAGAGTTACTGGCCAACCCAAAATAAGACCACTCAAAATAATGCACTGGAATGCTGAAGGCATCAACAGCAAAAGAGATGGGTACAGTAAAAAGATAGAATTAGAAAATATCCTGCATGAAGAACAAGTAAGCATATGCTGTTTGCAGGAAACCCATCTAAACAACGACATAGCCTTGAAGATTAGGGGATACCAGTGCTACCGATCTGACAGGAAAAACAGACAAAAGGGCGGAATACTGACTCTTGTAAGGAACAACATTAATGCATGTCAGATTGAAGTGTATATGGATGGGGCGGAATATCAAATACTGCACCTCAGGACAGGAAATACAGACTTCCATCTACTAAACTACTACTGTCCGAGTGACCGCCCACTAGCACTAGACACAATTACATTAAAAGAAAGAATAATTGTATGTGGAGACTTTAACAGCCATTCACAGAGCTGGGGCTATGAAGATATGGACAAGAGAGGTGAAGAACTTGAAAATTGGCAGGATGACAATGGGCTTATACTATTAAACCAGGCAACAGATCCACCAACATTCTATTCCAGATCATGGCATACCACATCTACACCAGACCTTGCTTTCCATTCACCAGACCTGGATTGGAATATCACACGTATTGTTGGGAAACAACTTGGAGGCAGCGACCACCGACCTGTCTTTTTAGTGGTGCAAAATGAGGCCGTCAGGGAGAGCAGCACTCTCTCCAGATGGAATTACAAAAAGGCAGACTGGAAAATGTATCAACATTACACCAGTGTACTGACTAAAGATCTAAATACAGACAGAGACATCAACAAAATAGTTGATGAATTCAGTAGACTAATAATACAAGCTGCCAGTGAAACAATACCCAGAGGGGCACGGAAACACTACAAACCATACTGGAATAGTGAACTAGAGCAACTGCACAATGACATGGAAACATCTCGAAAACAAGCAGAAAATAACCCCTGCCAGGAACACCACAATAACTATCAGCATGCTAAAGCCAAATTTCAATGGCTAAACTACAAGCCAGACGGAGAAGTTGGAAAGAGAAACCAGAGTACATGAATCTAGAACGAGACACAAGAAAAGTGTGGAAGCTTGTAAAACAGCTGAATGATGAGGGTACAGAAGGGAACACAAAAATTACACTGAAGAAGGATGGAAACATTCTAACAGGTAAATATGCAGCAAATCACTTTGCAGACTCCTTTGCAAATGACAACAATATTGAAATTAGCCTAGAGAAACGTCAAGAGACCCGTCTAAAACAACAAAATGCAAGACAAGAAGAGACTGCACATGAAGTCATGGAAATACCCATTACACAAAGAGAGCTAGAGCTGGCAATATCCAAATTAAAAATGAAAAAGTCACCAGGTAGTGATGGAGTGTCTAATGAAATGATTAAGAACTTGGGAACTGCAGCTAAAGCAAAACTACTGCAGATCTACAACATTTGCTGGATCACAGGTAAAATGCCACAGGCATGGAGAGAAGCAATTATGATACCATTACTAAAGCCAGGAAAAGATGGTTCAATGACATCCAGCTATAGACCAATCAGCCTTACAAGCTGTTTGTGTAAAACAATGGAACGTATAATCAATCTCAGACTGCAGTGGTACCTGGAAAGTGAAAATCTCCTTGTCCCACAACAAGCAGGCTTTAGACAGTGTTACTCTACCGAAGATCAGGCAACCTATCTTTCCCAGGAAATTGAGGATGCGTTTCAAGAAAAGAAACTGGTACTAGCAGCATGGATAGACCTAAAGAAAGCATTTGATAAGGTATGGAAGGAAGGGCTTTTGAAGAAACTGAGAAATTATGGAGTAAATGGCAGGATGTACAAATGGGTCAAAGCATACCTGCATAACAGGAGAGCCAGAGTGCAACTGGATGGTCTTAAGAGTAAGAAGGTCTTACTGCGCCAGGGCGTTCCACAGGGAGGGGTACTATCTCCAACACTTTTTCTGATCTACATCAATGACCTAGTTACTGAACTACCACATGGTATCAAAGTGGCAATGTATGCAGATGACTTGGTAATGTGGTGCACAGAGGAGTATGCAACAGTGGCCTCCAAATTGTTACAAAGAGCTATGAATGCACTGAATTCATGGACAAATAGATGGTGTATCAGCATCAATACAGACAAATGCAGTACTACACTTTTCACTCTTTCCCCAAAACAAAAAGCAGGAGCCATCTATATAAACAATGAGCCTGTGAAAGAAGACATACAGGCTACGTATCTCGGAGTTACATTTGATAACAAACTATCTTGGAAACAGCAGATAAATAAGGCAACCCAAAAAGCAAGGAGAAAATTGGCTATTCTAAGAAAGCTGTGTGGAACTACGTGGGGTGCGAGTGGGAAAATACTCAGTAAAGTTTACCAACAGAGTATACGCCCACATTTAGAATATGGATCATCTGCATGGTGTTCAGCATCAAACACCACACTTCAAGAACTGGATAAAGTACAAAACCAGGCACTTAGGGTCATCACAGGAGCAATGAAATCAACACCAATATTAGAGATGGAGAAATTGTGGAGGATACCAGCACTGAGAGAACGGAGGGACACAAAGGTGCTGATACAGGCAGAAAAATTTGCTTGCATGCCGAGACATCCAATGAAGGACCGATTCCAAAATCTTGCATTGGGACGACTTAAGAGAAGCAGTTTTATCCACCAAGCCAAGCGTATTAGTAGACAAACACCAGACATGCCAAGAGCTGTTAACCCCCTACTGCCCATACCAGAACAGACTCCCTGGACAGAGGAATCTGGATTATCAGTTCAAATACGGACAGAAGTGAAAGGAATAGTTGATAAAGAGGAACAGAATAGTCTACAGCGAAAAACAATAACTCTCAGTTTCCTGGATGAAGAATACCCACAAGACCTATGGATTCGTGTGTATACAGATGGATCAGCACAGAATGCAGTAAAAAATGGGGGAGCAGGTGCATATATAGAATACCCAAATAACACTAGGGATATGAATAAAATAGCAACAGGGAAATATTGTCACAATTATGATGCAGAAATACAAGCAATAAAGTTAGCAATAGAAAAACTGCTGAACATTAATCTTAGCCCGCAGCCTGTAGTGTTTTTGACAGATGCAAGATCAGTACTCCAGGCACTACAATCCAGAAAATTACCACATCTGCAGACCTTATTGACTGAACTCTGCAAGCACCACAGGGTTGCCCTGCAGTGGATCCCATCTCACTGTGGAATACCAGGAAATGAGAAAGCAGATCAGTTGGCAAAGGAAGGTTCAACAGGCACACAACTAGATACACCTGTTACATACCATCATAAGAAACAGATAATCAAATCAATCAGAGGACCACAAGCCCCAAATCAGGATGCCTTTTATAATATGAATAGATATGAACAAGTTATCATTATACGTCTCAGAACAGGACACAATCGACTCCATAGTCACATGTATACAAAATTCAAGATCGGCACCTCAACTACTTGTACATGTGGACAGGCGCCCCAGACTGCTGAACACATACTTCAAGACTGCACTGAATATAGTAGACTGAGGAAAATCCATTGGCCCATAGATACAACACTACAGACAAAACTATATGGGCCACTGCAAGAATTACAAAAGACAGTAACATTTATACAGGAAACGACATTGCAGATATAGACAATGCTTCAGGCGAACGAAAGATAGATAGATAGATTCAGTTGCTAATACTACTTGTAGAGTCTTGTAGAGTAACAAATCATTCAGTTGCTAATACTACTTGTAGAGTCTTGTAGAGTAACAAATCATTCAGTTGCTAATACTACTTGTAGTGTCTTGTAGAGTAACAAATCATTCAGTTGCTAATACTACTTGTAGCGTCTTGTAGAGTAACAAATCATTCAGTTGCTAATACTACTTGTAGAGTCTTGTAGAGTACAAATCATTCAGTTGCTAATACTACTTGTAGAGTAACAAATCATTCAGTTGCTAATACTACTTGTAGTGTCTTGTAGAGTAACAAATCATTCAGTTGCTAATACTACTTGTAGAGTCTTGTAGAGTAACAAATCATTCAGTTGCTAATACTACTTGTAGAGTCTTGTAGAGTAACAAATCATTCAGTTGCTAATACTACTTGTAGAGTCTTGTAGAGCACAAATCATTCAGTTGCTAATACTACTTGTAGTGTCTTGTAGAGTAACAAATCATTCAGTTGCTAATACTACTTGTAGAGTCTTGTAGAGTAACAAATCATTCAGTTGCTAATACAATTGTAGAGTCTTGTAGAGTACAAATCATTCATTTGCTAATACTACTTGTAGAGTCTTGTAGAGTAACAAATCATTCAGTTGCTAATACTACTTGTAGAGTCTTGTAGAGTAACAAATCATTCAGTTGCTAATACTACTTGTAGAGTCTTGTAGAGTAACAAATCATTCAGTTGCTAATACTACTTGTAGAGTCTTGTAGAGTAACAAATCATTCAGTTGCTAATACTACTTGTAGAGTCTTGTAGAGTAACAAATCATTCAGTTGCTAATACTACTTGTAGAGCCTTGTAGAGTAACAAATCATTCAGTTGCTAATACTACTTGTAGAGCCTTGTAGAGTAACAAATCATTCAGTTGCTAATACTACTTGTAGAGTCTTGTAGAGTAACAAATCATTCAGTTGCTAATACTACTTGTAGAGTCTTGTAGAGTAACAAATCATTCAGTTGCTAATACTACTTGTAGAGTAACAAATCATTCAGTTGCTAATACTACTTGTAGTGTCTTGTAGAGTAACAAATCATTCAGTTGCTAATACTACTTGTAGAGTCTTGTAGAGTAATAAATCATTCAGTTGCTAATACTACTTGTAGAGTCTTGTAGAGTAACAAATCATTCAGTTGCTAATACTACTTGTAGAGTCTTGTAGAGCACAAATCATTCAGTTGCTAATACTACTTGTAGTGTCTTGTAGAGTAACAAATCATTCAGTTGCTAATACTACTTGTAGAGTCTTGTAGAGTAACAAATCATTCAGTTGCTAATACAATTGTAGAGTCTGGTAGAGTACAAATCATTCATTTGCTAATACTACTTGTAGAGTCTTGTAGAGTAACAAATCATTCAGTTGCTAATACTACTTGTAGAGTCTTGTAGAGTAACAAATCATTCAGTTGCTAATACTACTTGTAGAGTCTTGTAGAGTAACAAATCATTCAGTTGCTAATACTACTTGTAGAGTCTTGTAGAGTAACAAATCATTCAGTTGCTAATACTACTTGTAGAGTCTTGTAGAGTAACAAATCATTCAGTTGCTAATACTACTTGTAGAGTCTTGTAGAGTAACAAATCATTCAGTTGCTAATACTACTTGTAGAGCCTTGTAGAGTAACAAATCATTCAGTTGCTAATACTACTTGTAGAGTCTTGTAGAGTAACAAATCATTCAGTTGCTAATACTACTTGTAGAGTCTTGTAGAGTAACAAATCATTCAGTTGCTAATACTACTTGTAGAGTCTTGTAGAGTAACAAATCATTCAGTTGCTAATACTACTTGTAGAGTCTTGTAGAGTAACAAATCATTCAGTTGCTAATACTACTTGTAGTGTCTTGTAGAGTAACAAATCATTCATTTGCTAATACTACTTGTAGAGTCTTGGAGAGTAACAAATCATTCAGTTGCTAATACTACTTGTAGTGTCTTGTAGAGTAACAAATCATTCAGTTGCTAATACTACTTGTAGAGTCTTGTAGAGTAACAAATCATTCAGTTGCTAATACTACTTGTAGAGTCTTGTAGAGTAACAAATCATTCAGTTGCTAATACTACTTGTAAAGTCTTGTAGAGTAACAAATCATTCAGTTGCTAATACTACTTGTAGAGTCTTCTAGAGTAACAAATCATTCAGTTGCTAATACTACTTGTAGAGTCTTGTAGAGTAACAAATCATTCAGTTGCTAATACTACTTGTAGAGTCTTGTAGAGTAACAAATCATTCAGTTGCTAATACTACTTGTAGAGTCTTGTAGAGTAACAAATCATTCAGTTGCTAATACTACTTGTAGAGTCTTGTAGAGTAACAAATCATTCAGTTGCTAATACTACTTGTAGAGTCTTGTAGAGTAACAAATCATTCATTTGCTCATACTACTTGTAGAGTCTTGTAGAGTAACAAATCATTCAGTTGCTAATACTACTTGTAGAGTCTTGTAGAGTAACAAATCATTCAGTTGCTAATACTACTTGTAGAGTATTGTAGAGTAACAAATCATTCAGTTGCTAATACTACTTGTAGTGTCTTGTAGAGTAACAAATCATTCAGTTGCTAATACTACTTGTAGAGTTTTATAGAGTAACAAATCATTCATTTGCTCATACTACTTGTAGAGTCTTGTAGAGTAACAAATCATTCAGTTGCTAATACTACTTGTAGAGTCTTGTAGATTAACAAATCATTCAGTTGCTAATACTACTTGTAGAGTCTTGTAGAGTAACAAATCATTCAGTTGCTAATACTACTTGTAGAGTCTTGTAGAGTAACAAATCATTCAGTTGCTAATACTACTTGTAGTGTCTTGTAGAGTAACAAATCATTCAGTTGCTAATACTACTTGTAGTGTCTTGTAGAGTAACAAATCATTCAGTTGCTAATACTACTTGTAGAGTTTTATAGAGTAACAAATCATTCATTTGCTCATACTACTTGTAGAGTCTTGTAGAGTAACAAATCATTCAGTTGCTAATACTACTTGTAGAGTCTTGTAGAGTAACAAATCATTCAGTTGCTAATACTACTTGTAGAGTCTTGTAGAGTAACAAATCATTCAATTGCTAATACTACTTGTAGTGTCTTGTAGAGTAACAAATCATTCAGTTGCTAATACTACTTGTAGAGTCTTGTAGAGTACAAATCATTCAGTTGCTAATACTACTTGTAGAGTCTTGTAGAGTAACAAATCATTCAGTTGCTAATACTACTTGTAG
Organism: Megaustenia siamemsis; assembly: GCA_032433765.1. Classification (NCBI taxonomy): domain Eukaryota; kingdom Metazoa; phylum Mollusca; class Gastropoda; order Stylommatophora; family Ariophantidae; genus Megaustenia; species Megaustenia siamemsis. The sequence goes on from JAVIAB010000050.1 coordinate 68,460,921, forward strand.
AGTCTTGTAGAGTACAAATCATTCAGTTGCTAATACTACTTGTAGTGTCTTGTAGAGTAACAAATCATTCATTTGCTAATACTACTTGTAGAGTCTTGGAGAGTAACAAATCATTCAGTTGCTAATACTACTTGTAGTGTCTTGTAGAGTAACAAATCATTCAGTTGCTAATACTACTTGTAGAGTCTTGTAGAGTAACAAATCATTCAGTTGCTAATACTACTTGTAGAGTCTTGTAGAGTAACAAATCATTCAGTTGCTAATACTACTTGTAGAGTCTTGTAGAGTAACAAATCATTCAGTTGCTAATACTACTTGTAGAGTCTTGTAGAGTAACAAATCATTCAGTTGCTAATACTACTTGTAGAGTCTTGTAGAGTAACAAATCATTCAGTTGCTAATACTACTTGTAGAGTCTTGTAGAGTAACAAATCATTCAGTTGCTAATACTACTTGTAGAGTCTTGTAGAGTAACAAATCATTCAGTTGCTAATACTACTTGTAGTGTCTTGTAGAGTAACAAATCATTCAGTTGCTAATACTACTTGTAGAGTTTTATAGAGTAACAAATCATTCATTTGCTCATACTACTTGTAGAGTCTTGTAGAGTAACAAATCATTCAGTTGCTAATACTACTTGTAGAGTCTTGTAGAGTAACAAATCATTCAGTTGCTAATACTACTTGTAGAGTCTTGTAGAGTAACAAATCATTCAGTTGCTAATACTACTTGTAGAGTCTTGTAGAGTACAAATCATTCAGTTGCTAATACTACTTGTAGTGTCTTGTAGAGTAACAAATCATTCATTTGCTAATACTACTTGTAGAGTCTTGGAGAGTAACAAATCATTCAGTTGCTAATACTACTTGTAGTGTCTTTAGAGTAACAAATCATTCAGTTGCTAATACTACTTGTAGAGTCTTGTAGAGTAACAAATCATTCAGTTGCTAATACTACTTGTAGAGTCTTGTAGAGTAACAAATCATTCAGTTGCTAATACTAGTTGTAGAGTCTTGTAGAGTAACAAATCATTCAGTTGCTAATACTACTTGTAGAGTCTTGTAGAGTAACAAATCATTTAGTTGCTAATACTACTTGTAGAGTCTTGTAGAGTAACAAATCATTCAGTTGCTAATACTACTTGTAGAATCTTGTAGAGTAACAAATCATTCAGTTGCTAATACTACTTGTAGAGTCTTGTAGAGTAACAAATCATTCAGTTGCTAATACTACTTGTAGTGTCTTGTAGAGTAACAAATCATTCAGTTGCTAATACTACTTGTAGAGTTTTATAGAGTAACAAATCATTCATTTGCTCATACTACTTGTAGAGTCTTGTAGAGTAACAAATCATTCAGTTGCTAATACTACTTGTAGAGTCTTGTAGAGTAACAAATCATTCAGTTGCTAATACTACTTGTAGAGTCTTGTAGAGTAACAAATCATTCAGTTGCTAATACTACTTGTAGAGTCTTGTAGAGTACAAATCATTCAGTTGCTAATACTACTTGTAGTGTCTTGTAGAGTAACAAATCATTCATTTGCTAATACTACTTGTAGAGTCTTGGAGAGTAACAAATCATTCAGTTGCTAATACTACTTGTAGTGTCTTTAGAGTAACAAATCATTCAGTTGCTAATACTACTTGTAGAGTCTTGTAGAGTAACAAATCATTCAGTTGCTAATACTACTTGTAGAGTCTTGTAGAGTAACAAATCATTCAGTTGCTAATACTAGTTGTAGAGTCTTGTAGAGTAACAAATCATTCAGTTGCTAATACTACTTGTAGAGTCTTGTAGAGTAACAAATCATTCAGTTGCTAATACTACTTGTAGAGTCTTGTAGAGTAACAAATCATTCAGTTGCTAATACTACTTGTAGAATCTTGTAGAGTAACAAATCATTCAGTTGCTAATACTACTTGTAGAGTCTTGTAGAGTAACAAATCATTCAGTTGCTAATACTACTTGTAGTGTCTTGTAGAGTAACAAATCATTCAGTTGCTAATACTACTTGTAGAGTTTTATAGAGTAACAAATCATTCATTTGCTCATACTACTTGTAGAGTCTTGTAGAGTAACAAATCATTCAGTTGCTAATACTACTTGTAGAGTCTTGTAGAGTAACAAATCATTCAGTTGCTAATACTACTTGTAGAGTCTTGTAGAGTACAAATCATTCAGTTGCTAATACTACTTGTAGAGTCTTGTAGAGTAACAAATCATTCAGTTGCTAATACTACTTGTAGAGTCTTGTAGAGTAACAAATCATTCAGTTGCTAATACTACTTGTAGAGTCTTGTAGAGTAACAAATCATTCAGTTGCTAATACTACTTGTAGAGTCTTGTAGAGTAACAAATCATTCAGTTGCTAATACTACTTGTAGAGTCTTGTAGAGTAACAAATCATTCAGTTGCTAATACTACTTGTAGAGTCTTGTAGAGTAACAAATCATTCAGTTGCTAATACTACTTGTAGAGTCTTGTAGAGTAACAAATCATTCAGTTGCTAATACTACTTGTAGAGTCTTGTAGAGTAACAAATCATTCAGTTGCTAATACTACTTGTAGTGTCTTGTAGAGTAACAAATCATTCAGTTGCTAATACTACTTGTAGCGTCTTGTAGAGTAACAAATCATTCAGTTGCTAATACTACTTGTAGAGTCTTGTAGAGTACAAATCATTCAGTTGCTAATACTACTTGTAGAGTAACAAATCATTCAGTTGCTAATACTACTTGTAGTGTCTTGTAGAGTAACAAATCATTCAGTTGCTAATACTACTTGTAGAGTCTTGTAGAGTAACAAATCATTCAGTTGCTAATACTACTTGTAGAGTCTTGTAGAGTAACAAATCATTCAGTTGCTAATACTACTTGTAGAGTCTTGTAGAGCACAAATCATTCAGTTGCTAATACTACTTGTAGTGTCTTGTAGAGTAACAAATCATTCAGTTGCTAATACTACTTGTAGAGTCTTGTAGAGTAACAAATCATTCAGTTGCTAATACAATTGTAGGGTCTGGTAGAGTACAAATCATTCATTTGCTAATACTACTTGTAGAGTCTTGTAGAGTAACAAATCATTCAGTTGCTAATACTACTTGTAGAGTCTTGTAGAGTAACAAATCATTCAGTTGCTAATACTACTTGTAGAGTCTTGTAGAGTAACAAATCATTCAGTTGCTAATACTACTTGTAGAGTCTTGTAGAGTAACAAATCATTCAGTTGCTAATACTACTTGTAGAGTCTTGTAGAGTAACAAATCATTCAGTTGCTAATACTACTTGTAGAGTCTTGTAGAGTAACAAATCATTCAGTTGCTAATACTACTTGTAGAGCCTTGTAGAGTAACAAATCATTCAGTTGCTAATACTACTTGTAGAGTCTTGTAGAGTAACAAATCATTCAGTTGCTAATACTACTTGTAGAGTCTTGTAGAGTAACAAATCATTCAGTTGCTAATACTACTTGTAGAGTCTTGTAGAGTAACAAATCATTCAGTTGCTAATACTACTTGTAGAGTCTTGTAGAGTAACAAATCATTCAGTTGCTAATACTACTTGTAGTGTCTTGTAGAGTAACAAATCATTCATTTGCTAATACTACTTGTAGAGTCTTGGAGAGTAACAAATCATTCAGTTGCTAATACTACTTGAAGTGTCTTGTAGAGTAACAAATCATTCAGTTGCTAATACTACTTGTAGAGTCTTGTAGAGTAACAAATCATTCAGTTGCTAATACTACTTGTAGAGTCTTGTAGAGTAACAAATCATTCAGTTGCTAATACTACTTGTAGAGTCTTGTAGAGTAACAAATCATTCAGTTGCTAATACTACTTGTAGAGTCTTGTAGAGTAACAAATCATTCAGTTGCTAATACTACTTGTAGTGTCTTGTAGAGTAACAAATCATTCAGTTGCTAATACTACTTGTAGAGTCTTGTAGAGTAACAAATCATTCAGTTGCTAATACTACTTGTAGAGTCTTGTAGAGTACAAATCATTCAGTTGCTAATACTACTTGTAGTGTCTTGTAGAGTAACAAATCATTCATTTGCTAATACTACTTGTAGAGTCTTGGAGAGTAACAAATCATTCAGTTGCTAATACTACTTGTAGTGTCTTGTAGAGTAACAAATCATTCAGTTGCTAATACTACTTGTAGAGTCTTGTAGAGTAACAAATCATTCAGTTGCTAATACTACTTGTAGAGTCTTGTAGAGTAACAAATCATTCAGTTGCTAATACTACTTGTAGAGTCTTGTAGAGTAACAAATCATTCAGTTGCTAATACTACTTGTAGAGTCTTGTAGAGTAACAAATCATTCAGTTGCTAATACTACTTGTAGAGTCTTGTAGAGTAACAAATCATTCAGTTGCTAATACTACTTGTAGAGTCTTGTAGAGTAACAAATCATTCAGTTGCTAATACTACTTGTAGAGTCTTGTAGAGTAACAAATCATTCAGTTGCTAATACTACTTGTAGTGTCTTGTAGAGTAACAAATCATTCAGTTGCTAATACTACTTGTAGAGTTTTATAGAGTAACAAATCATTCATTTGCTCATACTACTTGTAGAGTCTTGTAGAGTAACAAATCATTCAGTTGCTAATACTACTTGTAGAGTCTTGTAGAGTAACAAATCATTCAGTTGCTAATACTACTTGTAGAGTCTTGTAGAGTAACAAATCATTCAGTTGCTAATACTACTTGTAGAGTCTTGTAGAGTACAAATCATTCAGTTGCTAATACTACTTGTAGTGTCTTGTAGAGTAACAAATCATTCATTTGCTAATACTACTTGTAGAGTCTTGGAGAGTAACAAATCATTCAGTTGCTAATACTACTTGTAGTGTCTTTAGAGTAACAAATCATTCAGTTGCTAATACTACTTGTAGAGTCTTGTAGAGTAACAAATCATTCAGTTGCTAATACTACTTGTAGAGTCTTGTAGAGTAACAAATCATTCAGTTGCTAATACTAGTTGTAGAGTCTTGTAGAGTAACAAATCATTCAGTTGCTAATACTACTTGTAGAGTCTTGTAGAGTAACAAATCATTCAGTTGCTAATACTACTTGTAGAGTCTTGTAGAGTAACAAATCATTCAGTTGCTAATACTACTTGTAGAATCTTGTAGAGTAACAAATCATTCAGTTGCTAATACTACTTGTAGAGTCTTGTAGAGTAACAAATCATTCAGTTGCTAATACTACTTGTAGTGTCTTGTAGAGTAACAAATCATTCAGTTGCTAATACTACTTGTAGAGTTTTATAGAGTAACAAATCATTCATTTGCTCATACTACTTGTAGAGTCTTGTAGAGTAACAAATCATTCAGTTGCTAATACTACTTGTAGAGTCTTGTAGAGTAACAAATCATTCAGTTGCTAATACTACTTGTAGAGTCTTGTAGAGTAACAAATCATTCAGTTGCTAATACTACTTGTAGAGTCTTGTAGAGTACAAATCATTCAGTTGCTAATACTACTTGTAGTGTCTTGTAGAGTAACAAATCATTCATTTGCTAATACTACTTGTAGAGTCTTGGAGAGTAACAAATCATTCAGTTGCTAATACTACTTGTAGTGTCTTTAGAGTAACAAATCATTCAGTTGCTAATACTACTTGTAGAGTCTTGTAGAGTAACAAATCATTCAGTTGCTAATACTACTTGTAGAGTCTTGTAGAGTAACAAATCATTCAGTTGCTAATACTAGTTGTAGAGTCTTGTAGAGTAACAAATCATTCAGTTGCTAATACTACTTGTAGAGTCTTGTAGAGTAACAAATCATTCAGTTGCTAATACTACTTGTAGAGTCTTGTAGAGTAACAAATCATTCAGTTGCTAATACTACTTGTAGAATCTTGTAGAGTAACAAATCATTCAGTTGCTAATACTACTTGTAGAGTCTTGTAGAGTAACAAATCATTCAGTTGCTAATACTACTTGTAGTGTCTTGTAGAGTAACAAATCATTCAGTTGCTAATACTACTTGTAGAGTTTTATAGAGTAACAAATCATTCATTTGCTCATACTACTTGTAGAGTCTTGTAGAGTAACAAATCATTCAGTTGCTAATACTACTTGTAGAGTCTTGTAGAGTAACAAATCATTCAGTTGCTAATACTACTTGTAGAGTCTTGTAGAGTACAAATCATTCAGTTGCTAATACTACTTGTAGAGTCTTGTAGAGTAACAAATCATTCAGTTGCTAATACTACTTGTAGAGTCTTGTAGAGTAACAAATCATTCAGTTGCTAATACTACTTGTAGAGTCTTGTAGAGTAACAAATCATTCAGTTGCTAATACTACTTGTAGAGTCTTGTAGAGTAACAAATCATTCAGTTGCTAATACTACTTGTAGAGTCTTGTAGAGTAACAAATCATTCAGTTGCTAATACTACTTGTAGAGTCTTGTAGAGTAACAAATCATTCAGTTGCTAATACTACTTGTAGAGTCTTGTAGAGTAACAAATCATTCAGTTGCTAATACTACTTGTAGAGTCTTGTAGAGTAACAAATCATTCAGTTGCTAATACTACTTGTAGTGTCTTGTAGAGTAACAAATCATTCAGTTGCTAATACTACTTGTAGCGTCTTGTAGAGTAACAAATCATTCAGTTGCTAATACTACTTGTAGAGTCTTGTAGAGTACAAATCATTCAGTTGCTAATACTACTTGTAGAGTAACAAATCATTCAGTTGCTAATACTACTTGTAGTGTCTTGTAGAGTAACAAATCATTCAGTTGCTAATACTACTTGTAGAGTCTTGTAGAGTAACAAATCATTCAGTTGCTAATACTACTTGTAGAGTCTTGTAGAGTAACAAATCATTCAGTTGCTAATACTACTTGTAGAGTCTTGTAGAGCACAAATCATTCAGTTGCTAATACTACTTGTAGTGTCTTGTAGAGTAACAAATCATTCAGTTGCTAATACTACTTGTAGAGTCTTGTAGAGTAACAAATCATTCAGTTGCTAATACAATTGTAGAGTCTGGTAGAGTACAAATCATTCATTTGCTAATACTACTTGTAGAGTCTTGTAGAGTAACAAATCATTCAGTTGCTAATACTACTTGTAGAGTCTTGTAGAGTAACAAATCATTCAGTTGCTAATACTACTTGTAGAGTCTTGTAGAGTAACAAATCATTCAGTTGCTAATACTACTTGTAGAGTCTTGTAGAGTAACAAATCATTCAGTTGCTAATACTACTTGTAGAGTCTTGTAGAGTAACAAATCATTCAGTTGCTAATACTACTTGTAGAGTCTTGTAGAGTAACAAATCATTCAGTTGCTAATACTACTTGTAGAGCCTTGTAGAGTAACAAATCATTCAGTTGCTAATACTACTTGTAGAGTCTTGTAGAGTAACAAATCATTCAGTTGCTAATACTACTTGTAGAGTCTTGTAGAGTAACAAATCATTCAGTTGCTAATACTACTTGTAGAGTCTTGTAGAGTAACAAATCATTCAGTTGCTAATACTACTTGTAGAGTCTTGTAGAGTAACAAATCATTCAGTTGCTAATACTACTTGTAGTGTCTTGTAGAGTAACAAATCATTCATTTGCTAATACTACTTGTAGAGTCTTGGAGAGTAACAAATCATTCAGTTGCTAATACTACTTGTAGTGTCTTGTAGAGTAACAAATCATTCAGTTGCTAATACTACTTGTAGAGTCTTGTAGAGTAACAAATCATTCAGTTGCTAATACTACTTGTAGAGTCTTGTAGAGTAACAAATCATTCAGTTGCTAATACTACTTGTAGAGTCTTGTAGAGTAACAAATCATTCAGTTGCTAATACTACTTGTAGAGTCTTGTAGAGTAACAAATCATTCAGTTGCTAATACTACTTGTAGTGTCTTGTAGAGTAACAAATCATTCAGTTGCTAATACTACTTGTAGAGTCTTTTAGAGTAACAAATCATTCAGTTGCTAATACTACTTGTAGAGTCTTGTAGAGTAACAAATCATTCAGTTGCTAATACTACTTGTAGTGTCTTGTAGAGTAACAAATCATTCAGTTGCTAATACTACTTGTAGAGTTTTATAGAGTAACAAATCATTCATTTGCTCATACTACTTGTAGAGTCTTGTAGAGTAACAAATCATTCAGTTGCTAATACTACTTGTAGAGTCTTGTAGAGTAACAAATCATTCAGTTGCTAATACTACTTGTAGAGTCTTGTAGAGTAACAAATCATTCAGTTGCTAATACTACTTGTAGTGTCTTGTAGAGTAACAAATCATTCAGTTGCTAATACTACTTGTAGAGTTTTATAGAGTAACAAATCATTCATTTGCTCATACTACTTGTAGAGTCTTGTAGAGTAACAAATCATTCAGTTGCTAATACTACTTGTAGAGTCTTGTAGATTAACAAATCATTCAGTTGCTAATACTACTTGTAGAGTCTTGTAGAGTAACAAATCATTCAGTTGCTAATACTACTTGTAGAGTCTTGTAGAGTAACAAATCATTCAGTTGCTAATACTACTTGTAGAGTCTTGTAGAGTAACAAATCATTCAGTTGCTAATACTACTTGTAGTGTCTTGTAGAGTAACAAATCATTCAGTTGCTAATACTACTTGTAGTGTCTTGTAGAGTAACAAATCATTCAGTTGCTAATACTACTTGTAGATTTTATAGAGTAACAAATCATTCATTTGCTCATACTACTTGTAGAGTCTTGTAGAGTAACAAATCATTCAGTTGCTAATACTACTTGTAGAGTCTTGTAGAGTAACAAATCATTCAGTTGCTAATACTACTTGTAGAGTCTTGTAGAGTAACAAATCATTCAGTTGCTAATACTACTTGTAGTGTCTTGTAGAGTAACAAATCATTCAGTTGCTAATACTACTTGTAGAGTCTTGTAGAGTACAAATCATTCAGTTGCTAATACTACTTGTAGAGTCTTGTAGAGTAACAAATCATTCAGTTGCTAATACTACTTGTAGAGTCTTGTAGAGTACAAATCATTCAGTTGCTAATACTACTTGTAGTGTCTTGTAGAGTAACAAATCATTCAGTTGCTAATACTACTTGTAGAGTCTTGTAGAGTAACAAATCATTCAGTTGCTAATACTACTTGTAGTGTCTTGTAGAGTAACAAATCATTCAGTTGCTAATACTACTTGTAGAGTCTTGTAGAGTAACAAATCATTCAGTTGCTAATACTACTTGTAGAGTCTTGTAGAGTAACAAATCATTCAGTTGCTAATACTACTTGTAGAGTCTTGTAGAGTAACAAATCATTCAGTTGCTAATACTACTTGTAGAGTCTTGTAGAGTAACAAATCATTCAGTTGCTAATACTACTTGTAGAGTCTTGTAGAGTAACAAATCATTCAGTTGCTAATACTACTTGTAGTGTCTTGTAGAGTAACAAATCATTCAGTTGCTAATACTACTTGTAGAGTTTTATAGAGTAACAAATCATTCATTTGCTAATACTACTTGTAGAGTCTTGTAGAGTAACAAATCATTCAGTTGCTAATACTACTTGTAGAGTCTTGTAGAGTAACAAATCATTCAGTTGCTAATACTACTTGTAGAGTCTTGTAGAGTAACAAATCATTCAGTTGCTAATACTACTTGTAGAGTCTTGTAGAGTACAAATCATTCAGTTGCTAATACTACTTGTAGTGTCTTGTAGAGTAACAAATCATTCATTTGCTAATACTACTTGTAGAGTCTTGTAGAGTAACAAATCATTCAGTTGCTAATACTACTTGTAGTGTCTTTAGAGTAACAAATCATTCAGTTGCTAATACTACTTGTAGAGTCTTGTAGAGTAACAAATCATTCAGTTGCTAATACTACTTGTAGAGTCTTGTAGAGTAACAAATCATTCAGTTGCTAATACTACTTGTAGAGTCTTGTAGAGTAACAAATCATTCAGTTGCTAATACTACTTGTAGAGTCTTGTAGAGTAACAAATCATTCAGTTGCTAATACTACTTGTAGAGTCTTGTAGAGTAACAAATCATTCAGTTGCTAATACTACTTGTAGAGTCTTGTAGAGTAACAAATCATTCAGTTGCTAATACTACTTGTAGAGTCTTGTAGAGTAACAAATCATTCAGTTGCTAATACTACTTGTAGTGTCTTGTAGAGTAACAAATCATTCAGTTGCTAATACTACTTGTAGAGTTTTGTAGAGTAACAAATCATTCAGTTGCTAATACTACTTGTAGAGTTTTGTAGAGTAACAAATCATTCATTTGCTCATACTACTTGTAGAGTCTTGTAGAGTAACAAATCATTCAGTTGCTAATACTACTTGTAGAGTCTTGTAGAGTAACAAATCATTCAGTTGCTAATACTACTTGTAGAGTATTGTAGAGTAACAAATCATTCAGTTGCTAATACTACTTGTAGAGTCTTGTAGAGTAACAAATCATTCAGTTGCTAATACTACTTGTAGAGTCTTGTAGAGTAACAAATCATTCAGTTGCTAATACTACTTGTAGAGTCTTGTAGAGTAACAAATCATTCAGTTGCTAATACTACTTGTAGAGTCTTGTAGAGTAACAAATCATTCAGTTGCTAATACTACTTGTAGAGTCTTGTAGAGTAACAAATCATTCAGTTGCTAATACTACTTGTAGAGTCTTGTAGAGTAACAAATCATTCAGTTGCTAATACTACTTGTAGAGTCTTGTAGAGTACAAATCATTCAGTTGCTAATACTACTTGTAGAGTCTTGTAGAGTAACAAATCATTCAGTTGCTAATACTACTTGTAGAGTCTTGTAGAGTACAAATCATTCAGTTGCTAATACTACTTGTAGAGTCTTGTAGAGTAACAAATCATTCAGTTGCTAATACTACTTGTAGAGTCTTGTAGAGTAACAAATCATTCAGTTGCTAATACTACTTGTAGTGTCTTTTAGAGTAACAAATCATTCAGTTGCTAATACTACTTGTAGAGTCTTGTAGAGTAACAAATCATTCAGTTGCTAATACTACTTGTAGAGTCTTGTAGAGTAACAAATCATTCAGTTGCTAATACTACTTGTAGAGTCTTGTAGAGTAACAAATCATTCAGTTGCTAATACTACTTGTAGAGTCTTGTAGAGTAACAAATCATTCAGTTGCTAATACTACTTGTAGAGTCTTGTAGAGTAACAAATCATTCAGTTGCTAATACTACTTGTAGAGTCTTGTAGAGTAACAAATCATTCAGTTGCTAATACTACTTGTAGAGTCTTGTAGAGTAACAAATCATTCAGTTGCTAATACTACTTGTAGTGTCTTGTAGAGTAACAAATCATTCAGTTGCTAATACTACTTGTAGAGTTTTGTAGAGTAACAAATCATTCAGTTGCTAATACTACTTGTAGAGTTTTATAGAGTAACAAATCATTCATTTGCTCATACTACTTGTAGAGTCTTGTAGAGTAACAAATCATTCAGTTGCTAATACTACTTGTAGAGTCTTGTAGAGTAACAAATCATTCAGTTGCTAATACTACTTGTAGAGTCTTGTAGAGTAACAAATCATTCAGTTGCTAATACTACTTGTAGAGTCTTGTAGAGTAACAAATCATTCAGTTGCTAATACTACTTGTAGAGTCTTGTAGAGTAACAAATCATTCAGTTGCTAATACTACTTGTAGAGTCTTGTAGAGTAACAAATCATTCAGTTGCTAATACTACTTGTAGAGTCTTGTAGAGTAACAAATCATTCAGTTGCTAATACTACTTGTAGAGTCTTGTAGAGTAACAAATCATTCAGTTGCTAATACTACTTGTAGAGTCTTGTAGAGTAACAAATCATTCAGTTGCTAATACTACTTGTAGAGTCTTGTAGAGTACAAATCATTCAGTTGCTAATACTACTTGTAGAGTCTTGTAGAGTAACAAATCATTCAGTTGCTAATACTACTTGTAGAGTCTTGTAGAGTACAAATCATTCAGTTGCTAATACTACTTGTAGAGTCTTGTAGAGTAACAAATCATTCAGTTGCTAATACTACTTGTAGAGTCTTGTAGAGTAACAAATCATTCAGTTGCTAATACTACTTGTAGTGTCTTTAGAGTAACAAATCATTCAGTTGCTAATACTACTTGTAGAGTCTTGTAGAGTAACAAATCATTCAGTTGCTAATACAACTTGTAGAGTCTTGTAGAGTAACAAATCATTCAGTTGCTAATACTACTTGTAGAGTCTTGTAGAGTAACAAATCATTCAGTTGCTAATACTACTTGTAGAGTCTTGTAGAGTAACAAATCATTCAGTTGCTAATACTACTTGTAGAGTCTTGTAGAGTAACAAATCATTCAGTTGCTAATACTACTTGTAGAGTCTTGTAGAGTAACAAATCATTCAGTTGCTAATACTACTTGTAGAGTCTTGTAGAGTAACAAATCATTCAGTTGCTAATACTACTTGTAGTGTCTTGTAGAGTAACAAATCATTCAGTTGCTAATACTACTTGTAGTGTCTTGTAGAGTAACAAATCATTCAGTTGCTAATACTACTTGTAGAGTTTTGTAGAGTAACAAATCATTCATTTGCTAATACTACTTGTAGAGTCTTGTAGAGTAACAAATCATTCAGTTGCTAATACTACTTGTAGAGTCTTGTAGAGTAACAAATCATTCAGTTGCTAATACTACTTGTAGAGTCTTGTAGAGTAACAAATCATTCAGTTGCTAATACTACTTGTAGAGTCTTGTAGAGTAACAAATCATTCAGTTGCTAATACTACTTGTAGTGTCTTGTAGAGTAACAAATCATTCAGTTGCTAATACTACTTGTAGTGTCTTGTAGAGTAACAAATCATTCAGTTGCTAATACTACTTGTAGAGTTTTGTAGAGTAACAAATCATTCATTTGCTAATACTACTTGTAGAGTCTTGTAGAGTAACAAATCATTCAGTTGCTAATACTACTTGTAGAGTCTTGTAGAGTAACAAATCATTCAGTTGCTAATACTACTTGTAGAGTCTTGTAGAGTAACAAATCATTCAGTTGCTAATACTACTTGTAGAGTCTTGTAGAGTAACAAATCATTCAGTTGCTAATACTACTTGTAGTGTCTTGTAGAGTACAAATCATTCAGTTGCTAATACTACTTGTAGTGTCTTGTAGAGTAACAAATCATTCAGTTGCTAATACTACTTGTAGAGTCTTGTAGAGTAACAAATCATTCAGTTGCTAATACTACTTGTAGACTCTTGTAGAGTACAAATCATTCAGTTGCTAATACTACTTGTAGAGTCTTGTAGAGTAACAAATCATTCAGTTGCTAATACTACTTGTAGAGTCTTGTAGAGTAACAAATCATTCAGTTGCTAATACTACTTGTAGAGTCTTGTAGAGTAACAAATCATTCAGTTGCTAATACTACTTGTAGAGTCTTGTAGAGTAACAAATCATTCAGTTGCTAATACTACTTGTAGAGTCTTGTAGAGTAACAAATCATTCAGTTGCTAATACTACTTGTAGAGTCTTGTAGAGTAACAAATCATTCAGTTGCTAATACTACTTGTAGTGTCTTGTAGAGTAACAAATCATTCAGTTGCTAATACTACTTGTAGTGTCTTGTAGAGTAACAAATCATTCAGTTGCTAATACTACTTGTAGTGTCTTGTAGAGTAACAAATCATTCAGTTGCTAATACTACTTGTAGCGTCTTGTAGAGTAACAAATCATTCAGTTGCTAATACTACTTGTAGAGTCTTGTAGAGTACAAATCATTCAGTTGCTAATACTACTTGTAGAGTAACAAATCATTCAGTTGCTAATACTACTTGTAGTGTCTTGTAGAGTAACAAATCATTCAGTTGCTAATACTACTTGTAGAGTCTTGTAGAGTAACAAATCATTCAGTTGCTAATACTACTTGTAGAGTCTTGTAGAGTAACAAATCATTCAGTTGCTAATACTACTTGTAGAGTCTTGTAGAGTACAAATCATTCAGTTGCTAATACTACTTGTAGTGTCTTGTAGAGTAACAAATCATTCAGTTGCTAATACTACTTGTAGAGTCTTGTAGAGTAACAAATCATTCAGTTGCTAATACTACTTGTAGAGTCTTGTAGAGTACAAATCATTCAGTTGCTAATACTACTTGTAGAGTCTTGTAGAGTAACAAATCATTCAGTTGCTAATACTACTTGTAGAGTCTTGTAGAGTAACAAATCATTCAGTTGCTAATACAACTTGTAGAGTCTTGTAGAGTAACAAATCATTCAGTTGCTAATACTACTTGTAGAGTCTTGTAGAGTATCAAATCATTCAGTTGCTAATACTACTTGTAGAGTCTTGTAGAGTAACAAATCATTCAGTTGCTAATACTACTTGTAGAGTCTTGTAGAGTAACAAATCATTCAGTTGCTAATACTACTTGTAGAGCCTTGTAGAGTAACAAATCATTCAGTTGCTAATACTACTTGTAGAGTCTTGTAGAGTAACAAATCATTCAGTTGCTAATACTACTTGTAGAGTCTTGTAGAGTAACAAATCATTCAGTTGCTAATACTACTTGTAGAGTCTTGTAGAGTAACAAATCATTCAGTTGCTAATACTACTTGTAGAGTCTTGTAGATTAACAAATCATTCAGTTGCTAATACTACTTGTAGTGTCTTGTAGAGTAACAAATCATTCAGTTGCTAATACTACTTGTAGAGTCTTGTAGAGTACAAATCATTCAGTTGCTAATACTACTTGTAGAGTCTTGTAGAGTAACAAATCATTCAGTTGCTAATACTACTTGTAGAGTCTTGTAGAGTACAAATCATTCAGTTGCTAATACTACTTGTAGTGTCTTGTTGAGTAACAAATCATTCATTTGCTAATACTACTTGTAGAGTCTTGTAGAGTAACAAATCATTCAGTTGCTAATACTACTTGTAGAGTCTTGTAGAGTAACAAATCATTCAGTTGCTAATACTACTTGTAGAGTCTTGTAGAGTAACAAATCATTCAGTTGCTAATACTACTTGTAGAGTCTTGTAGAGTAACAAATCATTCAGTTGCTAATACTACTTGTAGTGTCTTGTAGAGTAACAAATCATTCAGTTGCTAATACTACTTGTAGAGTTTTATAGAGTAACAAATCATTCATTTGCTCATACTACTTGTAGAGTCTTGTAGAGTAACAAATCATTCAGTTGCTAATACTACTTGTAGAGTCTTGTAGAGTAACAAATCATTCAGTTGCTAATACTACTTGTAGAGTCTTGTAGAGTAACAAATCATTCAGTTGCTAATACTACTTGTAGAGTCTTGTAGAGTAACAAGTCATTCAGTTGCTAATACTACTTGTAGAGTCTTGTAGAGTAACAAATCATTCAGTTGCTAATACTACTTGTAGTGTCTTGTAGAGTAACAAATCATTCAGTTGCTAATACTACTTGTAGTGTCTTGTAGAGTAACAAATCATTCAGTTGCTAATACTACTTGTAGAGTTTTATAGAGTAACAAATCATTCATTTGCTCATACTACTTGTAGAGTCTTGTAGAGTAACAAATCATTCAGTTGCTAATACTACTTGTAGAGTCTTGTAGAGTAACAAATCATTCAGTTGCTAATACTACTTGTAGAGTATTGTAGAGTAAGAAATCATTCAGTTGCTAATACTACTTGTAGAGTCTTGTAGAGTAACAAATCATTCAGTTGCTAATACTACTTGTAGAGTCTTGTAGAGTAACAAATCATTCAGTTGCTAATACTACTTGTAGAGTCTTGTAGAGTAACAAATCATTCAGTTGCTAATACTACTTGTAGAGTCTTGTAGAGTAACAAATCATTCAGTTACTAATACTACTTGTAGAGTCTTGTAGAGTAACAAATCATTCAGTTGCTAATACTACTTGTAGAGTCTTGTAGAGTAACAAATCATTCAGTTGCTAATACTACTTGTAGAGTCTTGTAGAGTACAAATCATTCAGTTGCTAATACTACTTGTAGAGTCTTGTAGAGTAACAAATCATTCAGTTGCTAATACTACTTGTAGAGTCTTGTAGAGTACAAATCATTCAGTTGCTAATACTACTTGTAGTGTCTTGTAGAGTAACAAATCATTCAGTTGCTAATACTACTTGTAGAGTCTTGTAGAGTAACAAATCATTCAGTTGCTAATACTACTTGTAGTGTCTTGTAGAGTAACTAATCATTCAGTTGCTAATACTACTTGTAGAGTCTTGTAGAGTAACAAATCATTCAGTTGCTAATACTACTTGTAGAGTCTTGTAGAGTAACAAATCATTCAGTTGCTAATACTACTTGTAGAGTCTTGTAGAGTAACAAATCATTCAGTTGCTAATACTACTTGTAGAGTCTTGTAGAGTAACAAATCATTCAGTTGCTTATACTACTTGTAGAGTCTTGTAGAGTAACAAATCATTCAGTTGCTAATACTACTTGTAGAGTCTTGTAGAGTAACAAATCATTCAGTTGCTAATACTACTTGTAGAGTATTGTAGAGTAACAAATCATTCAGTTGCTAATACTACTTGTAGAGTCTTGTAGAGTAACAAATCATTCAGTTGCTAATACTACTTGTAGAGTCTTGTAGAGTAACAAATCATTCAGTTGCTAATACTACTTGTAGTGTCTTGTAGAGTAACAAATCATTCAGTTGCTAATACTACTTGTAGCGTCTTGTAGAGTAACAAATCATTCAGTTGCTAATACTACTTGTAGAGTCTTGTAGAGTACAAATCATTCAGTTGCTAATACTACTTGTAGAGTAACAAATCATTCAGTTGCTAATACTACTTGTAGTGTCTTGTAGAGTAACAAATCATTCAGTTGCTAATACTACTTGTAGAGTCTTGTAGAGTAACAAATCATTCAGTTGCTAATACTACTTGTAGAGTCTTGTAGAGTAACAAATCATTCAGTTGCTAATACTACTTGTAGAGTCTTGTAGAGTACAAATCATTCAGTTGCTAATACTACTTGTAGTGTCTTGTAGAGTAACAAATCATTCAGTTGCTAATACTACTTGTAGAGTCTTGTAGAGTAACAAATCATTCAGTTGCTAATACTACTTGTAGAGTCTTGTAGAGTACAAATCATTCAGTTGCTAATACTACTTGTAGAGTCTTGTAGAGTAACAAATCATTCAGTTGCTAATACTACTTGTAGAGTCTTGTAGAGTAACAAATCATTCAGTTGCTAATACTACTTGTAGAGTCTTGTAGAGTAACAAATCATTCAGTTGCTAATACTACTTGTAGAGTCTTGTAGAGTATCAAATCATTCAGTTGCTAATACTACTTGTAGAGTCTTGTAGAGTAACAAATCATTCAGTTGCTAATACTACTTGTAGAGTCTTGTAGAGTAACAAATCATTCAGTTGCTAATACTACTTGTAGAGCCTTGTAGAGTAACAAATCATTCAGTTGCTAATACTACTTGTAGAGTCTTGTAGAGTAACAAATCATTCAGTTGCTAATACTACTTGTAGAGTCTTGTAGAGTAACAAATCATTCAGTTGCTAATACTACTTGTAGAGTCTTGTAGAGTAACAAATCATTCAGTTGCTAATACTACTTGTAGAGTCTTGTAGATTAACAAATCATTCAGTTGCTAATACTACTTGTAGTGTCTTGTAGAGTAACAAATCATTCAGTTGCTAATACTACTTGTAGAGTCTTGTAGAGTACAAATCATTCAGTTGCTAATACTACTTGTAGAGTCTTGTAGAGTAACAAATCATTCAGTTGCTAATACTACTTGTAGAGTCTTGTAGAGTACAAATCATTCAGTTGCTAATACTACTTGTAGTGTCTTGTTGAGTAACAAATCATTCATTTGCTAATACTACTTGTAGAGTCTTGTAGAGTAACAAATCATTCAGTTGCTAATACTACTTGTAGTGTCTTGTAGAGTAACAAATCATTCAGTTGCTAATACTACTTGTAGAGTCTTGTAGAGTAACAAATCATTCAGTTGCTAATACTACTTGTAGAGTCTTGTAGAGTAACAAATCATTCAGTAGCTAATACTACTTGTAGAGTCTTGTAGAGTAACAAATCATTCAGTTGCTAATACTACTTGTAGAGTCTTGTAGAGTAACAAATCATTCAGTTGCTAATACTACTTGTAGAGTCTTGTAGAGTAACAATTCATTCAGTTGCTAATACTACTTGTAGAGTCTTGTAGAGTAACAAATCATTCAGTTGCTAATACTACTTGTAGAGTCTTGTAGAGTAACAAATCATTCAGTTGCTAATACTACTTGTAGTGTCTTGTAGAGTAACAAATCATTCAGTTGCTAATACTACTTGTAGTGTCTTGTAGAGTAACAAATCATTCAGTTGCTAATACTACTTGTAGAGTTTTATAGAGTAACAAATCATTCATTTGCTCATACTACTTGTAGAGTCTTGTAGAGTAACAAATCATTCAGTTGCTAATACTACTTGTAGAGTCTTGTAGAGTAACAAATCATTCAGTTGCTAATACTACTTGTAGAGTCTTGTAGAGTAACAAATCATTCAGTTGCTAATACTACTTGTAGTGTCTTGTAGAGTAACAAATCATTCAGTTGCTAATACTACTTGTAGAGTTTTATAGAGTAACAAATCATTCATTTGCTCATACTACTTGTAGAGTCTTGTAGAGTAACAAATCATTCAGTTGCTAATACTACTTGTAGAGTCTTGTAGATTAACAAATCATTCAGTTGCTAATACTACTTGTAGAGTCTTGTAGAGTAACAAATCATTCAGTTGCTAATACTACTTGTAGAGTCTTGTAGAGTAACAAATCATTCAGTTGCTAATACTACTTGTAGTGTCTTGTAGAGTAACAAATCATTCAGTTGCTAATACTACTTGTAGAGTTTTATAGAGTAACAAATCATTCATTTGCTCATACTACTTGTAGAGTCTTGTAGAGTAACAAATCATTCAGTTGCTAATACTACTTGTAGAGTCTTGTAGAGTAACAAATCATTCAGTTGCTAATACTACTTGTAGAGGCTTGTAGAGTAACAAATCATTCAGTTGCTAATACTACTTGTAGAGTCTTGTAGAGTAACAAATCATTCAGTTGCTAATACTACTTGTAGAGTCTTGTAGAGTAACAAATCATTCAGTTGCTAATACTACTTGTAGAGTCTTGTAGAGTAACAAATCATTCAGTTGCTAATACTACTTGTAGAGTCTTGTAGAGTAACAAATCATTCAGTTGCTAATACTACTTGTAGAGTCTTGTAGAGTAACAAATCATTCAGTTGCTAATACTACTTGTAGTGTCTTGTAGAGTACAAATCATTCAGTTGCTAATACTACTTGTAGTGTCTTGTAGAGTAACAAATCATTCAGTTGCTAATACTACTTGTAGAGTCTTGTAGAGTAACAAATCATTCAGTTGCTAATACTACTTGTAGAGTCTTGTAGAGTACAAATCATTCAGTTGCTAATACTACTTGTAGAGTCTTGTAGAGTAACAAATCATTCAGTTGCTAATACTACTTGTAGATTCTTGTAGAGTAACAAATCATTCAGTTGCTAATACTACTTGTAGAGTCTTGTAGAGTAACAAATCATTCAGTTGCTAATACTACTTGTAGAGTAACAAATCATTCAGTTGCTAATACTACTTGTAGTGTCTTGTAGAGTAACAAATCATTCAGTTGCTAATACTACTTGTAGTGTCTTGTAGAGTAACAAATCATTCAGTTGCTAATACTACTTGTAGTGTCTTGTAGAGTAACAAATCATTCAGTTGCTAATACTACTTGTAGCGTCTTGTAGAGTAACAAATCATTCAGTTGCTAATACTACTTGTAGAGTCTTGTAGAGTACAAATCATTCAGTTGCTAATACTACTTGTAGAGTAACAAATCATTCAGTTGCTAATACTACTTGTAGTGTCTTGTAGAGTAACAAATCATTCAGTTGCTAATACTACTTGTAGAGTCTTGTAGAGTAACAAATCATTCAGTTGCTAATACTACTTGTAGAGTCTTGTAGAGTAACAAATCATTCAGTTGCTAATACTACTTGTAGAGTCTTGTAGAGTACAAATCATTCAGTTGCTAATACTACTTGTAGTGTCTTGTAGAGTAACAAATCATTCAGTTGCTAATACTACTTGTAGAGTCTTGTAGAGTAACAAATCATTCAGTTGCTAATACTACTTGTAGAGTCTTGTAGAGTACAAATCATTCAGTTGCTAATACTACTTGTAGAGTCTTGTAGAGTAACAAATCATTCAGTTGCTAATACTACTTGTAGAGTCTTGTAGAGTAACAAATCATTCAGTTGCTAATACAACTTGTAGAGTCTTGTAGAGTAACAAATCATTCAGTTGCTAATACTACTTGTAGAGTCTTGTAGAGTATCAAATCATTCAGTTGCTAATACTACTTGTAGAGTCTTGTAGAGTAACAAATCATTCAGTTGCTAATACTACTTGTAGAGTCTTGTAGAGTAACAAATCATTCAGTTGCTAATACTACTTGTAGAGCCTTGTAGAGTAACAAATCATTCAGTTGCTAATACTACTTGTAGAGTCTTGTAGAGTAACAAATCATTCAGTTGCTAATACTACTTGTAGAGTCTTGTAGAGTAACAAATCATTCAGTTGCTAATACTACTTGTAGAGTCTTGTAGAGTAACAAATCATTCAGTTGCTAATACTACTTGTAGAGTCTTGTAGATTAACAAATCATTCAGTTGCTAATACTACTTGTAGTGTCTTGTAGAGTAACAAATCATTCAGTTGCTAATACTACTTGTAGAGTCTTGTAGAGTACAAATCATTCAGTTGCTAATACTACTTGTAGAGTCTTGTAGAGTAACAAATCATTCAGTTGCTAATACTACTTGTAGAGTCTTGTAGAGTACAAATCATTCAGTTGCTAATACTACTTGTAGTGTCTTGTTGAGTAACAAATCATTCATTTGCTAATACTACTTGTAGAGTCTTGTAGAGTAACAAATCATTCAGTTGCTAATACTACTTGTAGTGTCTTGTAGAGTAACAAATCATTCAGTTGCTAATACTACTTGTAGAGTCTTGTAGAGTAACAAATCATTCAGTTGCTAATACTACTTGTAGAGTCTTGTAGAGTAACAAATCATTCAGTAGCAAATACTACTTGTAGAGTCTTGTAGAGTAACAAATCATTCAGTTCCTAATACTACTTGTAGAGTCTTGTAGAGTAACAAATCATTCAGTTGCTAATACTACTTGTAGAGTCTTGTAGAGTAACAATTCATTCAGTTGCTAATACTACTTGTAGAGTCTTGTAGAGTAACAAATCATTCAGTTGCTAATACTACTTGTAGAGTCTTGTAGAGTAACAAATCATTCAGTTGCTAATACTACTTGTAGTGTCTTGTAGAGTAACAAATCATTCAGTTGCTAATACTACTTGTAGTGTCTTGTAGAGTAACAAATCATTCAGTTGCTAATACTACTTGTAGAGTTTTATAGAGTAACAAATCATTCATTTGCTCATACTACTTGTAGAGTCTTGTAGAGTAACAAATCATTCAGTTGCTAATACTACTTGTAGAGTCTTGTAGAGTAACAAATCATTCAGTTGCTAATACTACTTGTAGAGTCTTGTAGAGTAACAAATCATTCAGTTGCTAATACTACTTGTAGTGTCTTGTAGAGTAACAAATCATTCAGTTGCTAATACTACTTGTAGAGTTTTATAGAGTAACAAATCATTCATTTGCTCATACTACTTGTAGAGTCTTGTAGAGTAACAAATCATTCAGTTGCTAATACTACTTGTAGAGTCTTGTAGATTAACAAATCATTCAGTTGCTAATACTACTTGTAGAGTCTTGTAGAGTAACAAATCATTCAGTTGCTAATACTACTTGTAGAGTCTTGTAGAGTAACAAATCATTCAGTTGCTAATACTACTTGTAGTGTCTTGTAGAGTAACAAATCATTCAGTTGCTAATACTACTTGTAGAGTTTTATAGAGTAACAAATCATTCATTTGCTCATACTACTTGTAGAGTCTTGTAGAGTAACAAATCATTCAGTTGCTAATACTACTTGTAGAGTCTTGTAGAGTAACAAATCATTCAGTTGCTAATACTACTTGTAGAGTCTTGTAGAGTAACAAATCATTCAGTTGCTAATACTACTTGTAGAGTCTTGTAGAGTAACAAATCATTCAGTTGCTAATACTACTTGTAGAGTCTTGTAGAGTAACAAATCATTCAGTTGCTAATACTACTTGTAGAGTCTTGTAGAGTAACAAATCATTCAGTTGCTAATACTACTTGTAGAGTCTTGTAGAGTAACAAATCATTCAGTTGCTAATACTACTTGTAGAGTCTTGTAGAGTAACAAATCATTCAGTTGCTAATACTACTTGTAGTGTCTTGTAGAGTACAAATCATTCAGTTGCTAATACTACTTGTAGTGTCTTGTAGAGTAACAAATCATTCAGTTGCTAATACTACTTGTAGAGTCTTGTAGAGTAACAAATCATTCAGTTGCTAATACTACTTGTAGAGTCTTGTAGAGTACAAATCATTCAGTTGCTAATACTACTTGTAGAGTCTTGTAGAGTAACAAATCATTCAGTTGCTAATACTACTTGTAGATTCTTGTGGAGTAACAAATCATTCAGTTGCTAATACTACTTGTAGAGTCTTGTAGAGTAACAAATCATTCAGTTGCTAATACTACTTGTAGAGTAACAAATCATTCAGTTGCTAATACTACTTGTAGTGTCTTGTAGAGTAACAAATCATTCAGTTGCTAATACTACTTGTAGTGTCTTGTAGAGTAACAAATCATTCAGTTGCTAATGCTACTTGTAGTGTCTTGTAGAGTAACAAATCATTCAGTTGCTAATACTACTTGTAGCGTCTTGTAGAGTAACAAATCATTCAGTTGCTAATACTACTTGTAGAGTCTTGTAGAGTACAAATCATTCAGTTGCTAATACTACTTGTAGAGTAACAAATCATTCAGTTGCTAATACTACTTGTAGAGTCTTGTAGAGTAACAAATCATTCAGTTGCTAATACTACTTGTAGAGTCTTGTAGAGTAACAAATCATTCAGTTGCTAATACTACTTGTAGAGTCTTGTAGAGTAACAAATCATTCAGTTGCTAATACTACTTGTAGAGTCTTGTAGAGTAACAAATCATTCAGTTGCTAATACTACTTGTAGTGTCTTGTAGAGTAACAAATCATTCAGTTGCTAATACTACTTGTAGTGTCTTGTAGAGTAACAAATCATTCAATTGCTAATACTACTTGTAGTGTCTTGTAGAGTAACAAATCATTCAGTTGCTAATACTACTTGTAGTGTCTTGTAGAGTAACAAATCATTCATTTGCTAATATTACTTGTAGAGTCTTGTAGAGTACAAATCATTCAGTTGCTAATACTACTTGTAGAGTCTTGTAGAGTAACAAATCATTCAGTTGCTAATACTACTTGTAGTGTCTTGTAGAGTAACAAATCATTCAGTTGCTAATACTACTTGTAGTGTCTTGTAGAGTAACAAATCATTCAGTTGCTAATACTACTTGTAGAGTCTTGTAGAGTAACAAATCATTCAGTTTGCTAATACTACTTGTAGAGTCTTGTAGAGTACAAATCATTCAGTTGCTAATACTACTTGTAGAGTCTTGTAGAGTAACAAATCATTCAGTTGCTAATACTACTTGTAGTGTCTTGTAGAGTAACAAATCATTCAGTTGCTAATACTACTTGTAGAGTCTTGTAGAGTAACAAATCATTCAGTTGCTAATACTACTTGTAGAGTCTTGTAGAGTAACAAATCATTCAGTTGCTAATACTACTTGTAGAGTCTTGTAGAGTACAAATCATTCAGTTGCTAATACTACTTGTAGAGTTTTGTAGAGTACAAATCATTCAGTTGCTAATACTACTTGTAGAGTCTTGTAGAGTAACAAATCATTCAGTTGCTAATACTACTTGTAGTGTCTTGTAGAGTAACAAATCATTCAGTTGCCGATACTCCTTGAAGCTTTCTGTACAGTAGCAATTCATTCAGTTATCGATATTCCTTGTGGCGTCCTGTAGAGTAGCAAATCATTCAGTTTCCGATGTTCATCGAAGCGTTCTGTAGAGTAGCAATTTATTCAAGTGTTGATATTCCTTGTAGCGTCCTGTAGAGTAGCAAATCATTCAGTTACCGATGTTCATTGAAGCGTTCTGTAGAGTAGCAATTCATTCAGTTACCGATGTTCATTGAAGCGTTCTGTAGAGTAGCAATTCATTCAAGTGTTGATATTTCTTGTAGCGTCCTGTAGAGTAGCAATTCATTCAAGTGTTGATATTTCTTGTAGCGTCCTGTAGAGTAGCAATTCATTCAAGTGTTGATATTTCTTGTAGCGTCCAGTAGAGTAGCAATTCATTCAAGTGTTGATATTCCTTGAAGCTTCCTGTAGAGTAGCAATTCATTCAAGTGTTGATATTCCGTGTTGCCTCCAGTAGAGTAGCAATTCATTCAAGTGCTGATATTCCTTGAAGTTTCCTGTAGATTAGCAATTCATTCAAGTGTTTATATTCCTTGTAGCGTCCTGTAGAGTAGCAAATCATTCAAGTGTCGATATTCCTTGTAGCGTCCTGTAGAGTAGCAATTCATTCAAGTGCTGATATTGCTTGTAGCGTCCACTAGAGTAGCAATTAATTCAAGTGTTGATATTCCTTGTAGCGTCCTGTAGAGTAGCAATTCATTCAAGTGTTGATATTCCTTGTAGCGTCCTGTAGAGTAGTAATTCATTCAAGTGTTGATATTCCTTGTAGCGTCCAGTAGAGTAGCAATTCATTCAAGTGTCGATATTCCTTGTAGCGTCCTGTAGAGTGGCAATTCATTCAAGTGCTGATATTCCTTGTAGCGTCCTGTAGAGTAGCAAATCATTCAGTTACCGATATTCATTGAAGCGTCCAGTAGAGTAGCTATTCATTCAAGTGTCGATACGCCTTATAGCGTCTTCTAGAGTACAAATCATTCAGTTGCTAATACTACTTGTAGAGTCTTGTAGAGTAACAAATCATTCAGTTGCTAATACTACTTGTAGTGTCTTGTAGAGTAACAAATCATTCAGTTGCCGATACTCCTTGAAGCTTTCTGTACAGTAGCAATTCATTCAGTTATCGATATTCCTTGTGGCGTCCTGTAGAGTAGCAAATCATTCAGTTTCCGATGTTCATCGAAGCGTTCTGTAGAGTAGCAATTTATTCAAGTGTTGATATTCCTTGTAGCGTCCTGTAGAGTAGCAAATCATTCAGTTACCGATGTTCATTGAAGCGTTCTGTAGAGTAGCAATTCATTCAGTTACCGATGTTCATTGAAGCGTTCTGTAGAGTAGCAATTCATTCAAGTGTTGATATTTCTTGTAGCGTCCTGTAGAGTAGCAATTCATTCAAGTGTTGATATTTCTTGTAGCGTCCTGTAGAGTAGCAATTCATTCAAGTGTTGATATTTCTTGTAGCGTCCAGTAGAGTAGCAATTCATTCAAGTGTTGATATTCCTTGAAGCTTCCTGTAGAGTAGCAATTCATTCAAGTGTTGATATTCCGTGTTGCGTCCAGTAGAGTAGCAATTCATTCAAGTGCTGATATTCCTTGAAGTTTCCTGTAGATTAGCAATTCATTCAAGTGTTTATATTCCTTGTAGCGTCCTGTAGAGTAGCAAATCATTCAAGTGTCGATATAACTTGCAGCGTCCTGTAGAGTAGCAATTCATTCAAGTGCTGATATTGCTTGTAGCGTCCACTAGAGTAGCAATTCATTCAAGTGTTGATATTCCTTGTAGCGTCCTGTAGAGTAGCAATTCATTCAAGTGTTGATATTCCTTGTAGCGTCCTGTAGAGTAGTAATTCATTCAAGTGTTGATATTCCTTGTAGCGTCCAGTAGAGTAGCAATTCATTCAAGTGTCGATATTCCTTGTAGCGTCCTGTAGAGTGGCAATTCATTCAAGTGCTGATATTCCTTGTAGCGTCCTGTAGAGTAGCAAATCATTCAGTTACCGATATTCATTGAAGCGTCCAGTAGAGTAGCTATTCATTCAAGTGTCGATACGCCTTATAGCGTCTTCTAGAGTAGCAAATCATTCAGTTACCGATAAATCATTGTAGCGTCTTGTACGTAGTAAAAAAAAAAAAATGTTTCTTCATACCGCTCGGTCTCTCTCCATGCTTGATTGATCTTTGCTTCCATTCCTCTCCTCTGGTTCTCTCCGGGCAGCCTTTTTTTCTCTCTCTCCCCTCACCCCTCCCCCCGCACCCTGGGATCCGTCGCATTGTTGATCTTGTCAGTGTTTTTGTAACCTCTCCTAGCACATTGTCAGCGTATCTGTATTATTTTCTTGCTTTCACTGTCAACATGTTTGCTGTTCTTGTTTGTTAACTTTGTTAAACCAAAATATTCTGAGCAATATTTCCTAGTTAGCTTCCATGAGATGATACTATGTAAGACAACAACTAGAGTGTCTCAGCCTTGCAATATAATACGATTTTAAAAGGGAACCAACGTTTCTACCGAAAGGTCTTCAACCGGGGCAAAGAAAATGAAAAAAAAAAAAACTTTAAAAATAAAATAAATTTAAAGTGGCCAGAGACATCAAACTACGTCTTGTAAAGTACACACAAAATGCGACGTCATAAAGGCGAAAGAATGGCATTCTAAACCGGTGTAAAGAAAATAAAAAAGGTAATTAATGAAAGTAAAACTAAGCTGAACTAACATTTATAGACGCTGAATTGAAGCACAAGCAAAAAGTAACATTTTATTTCAAAACGTAATTTAAAATTGTATAATAATGTAACAATAATAATGCCTTTTTATATTAATTTAAAGTTCATTTCAAATAAGATATGTTATCTATTGTTTCTTTATATATATATATATATATATATATATATATATATATATATATATATATGTATATGAGGAGGCCAGTGCACACACATGCTGTTATTAATCTTCCAACTCATCAAGCTAGAAGCCTATTTTCTTTTACTATGGTTCGACTGGACAGCACTGGGTTGGAATTGATTGCTCACTTAAACGCTATGCTATCATGCTAACCACCACGCTACTGAAGCTATTTGCTTATGTCTTATTTCACGACTTTTATGAAGGACGTTAATGGCAGGGAAGCATGTGTTTGTATTTAACACAAAACCCATGCGACCTCATATATTAGCTGATTTCGTGACTGTTAAGATTTATTTAGCACAAACGCAAGCACATGGTCATAAATAATTTGATTTAGAGATTCCTAGACCCTTAGATTGTTTTTTATTAGAATATTTAAATTAACATTTTCATAATAAAGTAGCAAGATATTTTTTTTAGCAGAGATTTGTAGCAAGAGGAGTTTGAAAATTGCAGGGTGTTAGGGAGTAGAGAAACGACTGAAATGTATGGTTGTAGCTATATGGGTGTTAATAATGACACAAACACGTTTTTGTTGAGGCCCAACAATGTCGTCTTAGAAGAAGAAAAACAAAACATCGAAACAGAAACAATACACCCCGCGTGGCTGCTGGGGTTCCCACGGTGAGGGGAGAAAGGAATAGAGCCACTGTTACCTGCCACGCATGGCGTAAGAGACGACTAAGGAGGTTTGAATCGTCGTCGGTGTAATGAGTAGGGCATGCATGGAGCGACCTTGTCAACGGAATTTAACGATGCATTTTGGGAAAGGCTGTGACAATATATGGAGTGGATATGGAGAATTACTGATTGCAATGAAATTGGTTCCAAGAATAGAACAGAAGTAAACACTGTAAGTAACATCTTCAGCATCGTAGGTAAGTGGTTGCCGTGAAGTGTTAGTATTGTCCAGGGCACGCTGGTGTACACGACAATGAAATAGCCGATACGCTTGGTGGTACCTCTGGCAGTGAGGGTGGCCTGACTCTGGACATCACCAAGCTTGTTCTTCATTCCTTAAGTGAAGAAGAGGAGGAGAATGAGAAGAACAATGGTATAGACATTGAGAAACTGATGTGTTTAAAGATGGAAGAGGGATCTAATCGATCCGGAGTACTTCGTTGGAAAAGCAGATGAATCTACAATGAACCCCTGACAGGAACAATCAGTTTTCATACGATTCGAGAAATTCTGGACGGGCGCCGGAGCAGATATGGGGATGCCTCGACTGCAATGAAGCTGATTTCATAAATAGAATAGACTATGCAGCCAAAGATGTTCATCATTCTCCTGTTCTCGCTTTTATCAGCTTATCGCAGATGCGTATTATGATAATGTACATCTATACCGTTATCACCTGCCATGATATAGTACATCTATACCATTAACACCTGCCATTAAATAGCACATCTATACTATTATCACCTGCCATGATATAGTACATCTATACCATTATCACCTGCCACGATATAGTACACCTATACCATTATCACCTGCCACGATATAGTACACCTATACCGTTATCACCTGCCATGATATAGTACATCTATACCGTTATCACCTGCCACGATATAGTACATCTATACTATTATCACCTGCCATGATATAGCACATCTATACCGTTATCACCTGCCACGATATAGTACATCTATACCATTAACACCTGCCATGATATAGTACATCTATACCATTATCACCTGCCATGATATAGTACATCTATACCATTATCACCTGCCACGATATAGTACACCTATACCATTATCACCTGCCACGATATAGTACACCTATACCGTTATCACCTGCCACGATATAGTACATCTATACCATTATCACCTGCCATGATATAGCACATCTATACCATTAACACCTGCCATGATATAGCACATCTATACCATTATCACCTGCCACGATATAGTACATCTATACCATTAACACCTGCCATGATATTACACATCTATACCATTAACACCTGCCACGATATAGTACATCTATACCATTATCACCTGCCACGATATAATACACCTATACCGTTATCACCTGCCACGATATAGTACATATATACCATTAACACCTGCCATGATATAGCACATCTATACCATTATCACCTGCCACGATATAGTACATCTATACCATTATCACCTGCCACGATATAGTACATCTATACCATAATCACCTGCCATGATATAGTACATTTGTACCATTATCACCTACCACGATATAGTACACCTATACCGTTATCACCTGCCACGATATAGTACATCTATACCGTTATCACCTGCCACGATATAGTACACCTATACCGTTATCACCTGCCACGATATAGTACACCTATACCGTTATCACCTGCCACGATATAGTACATCTATACCGTTATCACCTGCCATGATATAGTACACCTATAACATTATCACCTGCCACGATATAGTACATCTATACCGTTATCACCTGCCACGATATAGTACACCTATAACATTATCACCTGCCACGATATAGTACACCTATACCGTTATCACCTACCACGATATAGTACATCTATACCGTTATCACCTGCCACGATATAGTACACCTATACCATTATCACCTGCCACGATATAGAACACCTATACCGTTATCACCTGCCACGCAAGACGTAATGAGGCGACTCTGCAGGTTGGCATCAAGGTCTTCGCAGGTGCTACAGAGTTCGTCATTAATTATTGGAGTTTTAGATATTAATTATTTTTCTGTTAGTTTCTTCTACTTTATTTTCAAGAAATAACAGTTCACGTTTATAGAGTAGCACAGATCTATTCTTGTTACTTGACGTAATTGAATTTTAATTTATTTTCAAATAAATGGATGGTAAAAGTCTGAACATAATGACAAAAAGTATTACTCAATATAAGGAATGATAACGCCGCTCAAATTAAGCAAAAGAAGAAGGACGGTCTGAAACGTCGGCCTTAGGATATGAAGTCACCAGATTCGATTCCCACCATAGACGGTGGAAAAATTACCTTTAAAAAAATGGAATCCGTGGTTTCTTCGTGGTTTTACCGCCACCCCCCCCCCAACCTAATTTCTTGGTAGTGAGATCCGGTGTCTATCTCTCTCCAGGTAGTGAGATTCGATGTCTAGCCTTCTCTGGGTAGTGAGATAAGGTGTCTAGCCTTCTCTGGGTAGTGAGATCCGGTGTCTAGCCTTCTCTGGGTAGTGAGATCTAATGTCTGACCCTCTCTAGGTAGTGAGATAAGGTGTCTAGCCCTCTCTAGGTAGTGAGATCAGGTGTATAGCCCTCTCTAGGTAGTGAGATCCGGTGTCTAGCCCTCTCTAGGTGGTGAGATCCGATGTCTAGTCCTCTCTATGTAGTGAGATCAGGTGTCTAGCCCTCTCTAGGTAGTGAGATCAGGTGTATAGCCCTCTCTAGGTAGTAAGATCAGGTGTCTAGCCCTCTCTAGGTAGTAAGATCAGGTGTCTAGCCCTCTCTATGTAGTGAGATCCGATGTCTAGTCCTCTCTAGGTGGTGAGATCCGATTTCTAGTCCTCTCGGCTAACTACGAAAAACATGAGACCCCATGTGCACTCTACGCATATTAAAGTTCCCTTGGCTGTTGGAATTAGAAGAAAGAGTTTGCCAAAGCCGCCGCTGCCCGGGCAAGGTTAATAAGAAAAAACATCCCCAAAACGTGAAAACTCTCGATGATCAAAACGAGAGTACCTCTGAAGTCGCAGAATGTCTGCCTGTATGACGAGGAGCACCTGAGCAACGTGTGCAGGTTTGAAAAATACAAGACTGGGATATTTTTCAAAATTCAGTCCCTTGGGACTCCGCTACAGATATAAAGCTGGTGAACGCAAACAAGCAACAACAAACAACAACAAATTATGCTATTCATGGAATCAGTTTCATCATAACAATCTTCATCCCAACGTTGTGCTACCAATGCCAGACCTGGACCCTTGATGCAAGAACAATAAGAAAAATAACCTCTACAGAGATGAAATGTGTTAGTCGAATGACAGGAAACAGTCAGATATGTATAATCATAAGATCAGAAATGAAAAACTGAGAAAAAAAAACTAGGACTAGACCCCGCCATAGAATACATAGAGAAATAACGGATAAAAAGATTTGGTCACGTGACAAGGCAGAGGGATCAAAACACAACACAACGAGCCTTCAATGAGCGTTGCGAGAACATCAGACCCAAGGGTCGACTATGAAAAAGATGGATGGATGGAATATTATAAGCACTAGGAAACATAACAGCTGTAAAAGCGAACAGAAAAACAAAAGACCGCAAATTATAACTCCCCTAGATGCTGAAAGGCAAACGAGGAAGGAAAGAAGACGAAGAAGATGATGTTTCATTACAGTCAGGACATTCCCATATCGTCTCCACCGCCCGCCCCAGCATTTCTCGAAGCGCAGACTGAATAACAACAAATGGAGGTATTGGACTCACAATTTCTATTATTTTCTGGCATAGTTTCTTATATAAAGGAAGAAGAAGACTGTCAACTTTATTAAGTTATATTTGTCGATCTGCGTACATCTACAAATGTATTTTGTGAACGCTAACATAATAGTGCACGTGATCTTTCTTGAACTGTCTCCCCTCTAATTTTGTCAGGTCACTGTGTCTGGACAACGATAGGTCAGGCCGACGTCAAGTGTCAGAAGCGACCTGTTAGATGCAGGTTAAATAGTGCAACGGAAGTTAATGTTAACGGAAAAAAAACAGAATGTTTTCTTTACTTACATTCCCTAAGTATTACATTCTGCCTTGGTTATTCTCTCCGTGTTTTCTCTCACAAGCGGTCTATCTATCTATCTATCTATCTATCTATCTATCTATCTATCTATCTATCTATCTATCTATCTATCTATCTGTCTGTCTGTCTGTCTGTCTGTCTGTCTGTCTGTCTGTCTGTCTGTCTGTCTGTCTGTCTGTCTGTCTGTCTGTCTGCCTGCCTGCCTGCCTGCCTGCCTGTCTGTCTGTCTGTCTGTCTGTCTGTCTGTCTGTCTGCCTGCCTGCCTATCTGCCTGCCTGCCTGCCTATCTGCCTGCCTGCCTGCCTGCCTACCTAACTTACCTAACTTACCTACCTACCTACCTACCTAACTTACCTACCTACCTACATACCTATCCTGTCTGCCTATTTGGCTGTCTGCCTGCCTGGCTGTTCATCGTTTTCTATGCCTGTCTGTCCAACTGTTTTTCTTACTGTCTCTCAGTCTGTATCTGTCTGTGTCCGTCTGCCTTCCTGTTACCTGCTTCCCCTTCTGTCGTCATGTCTATCCATTTTAATTTGTCGTCATTTCACTCATATTCTTTTTCTCCTTATCTATCATCAAACATCACATTTCTCTTTCTTTGTATCCTTCAAATTTCTCCGTTCGCATAATTCTATGATTTCCTCTCTCATCTTTCAAACGAATTATCTCTTTATTTTCATACATCCCCCATATCTCTTTATCAAACATTTAGACCTTCTCTTAATTTATCATATTTTTAACTGTATCATAGCTTCTCACATCTTTAATTTTCTCTTCACCTCTCATATTTTAACTTCTCACGTGTCACATTTTAAATTTTCTCTTTGTCTCTTATTTTTAACTTTCTCTTTACTTCTCATTTTTGTAAAGTAGCTATATCTCTCGTATATTTTCCCCAATCCCGACATCGAAACTCGGTCCTCATATCTCATTATTCTCATCAACTCTCATAATTCCCCTTTCTCATCCTCTCCCATGTTGAAACTCACTCATCTTTCAAATTCCCGTTTCTCCCTTTATTTCCCCATGTCTCCTCAGCTATCACATTCACTTTATTTCCCCATGTCTCCTCAGCTCTCACATTCACTTTATTTCCCCATGTCTCCTCAGCTCTCACATTCACTTAATTTCCCCATGTTTCCTCAGCTCTCACATTCACTTTATTTCCCCATGTCCCCTCAGCTCTCACATTCACTTTATTTCCCCATGTTTCCTCAGCTCTCACATTCACTTTATTTCCCCATGTCTCCTCAGCTCTCACATTCACTTTATTTCCCCATGTCCTCTCAGCTCTCACATTCACTTTATTTCCCATGTTTCCTCAGCTCTCACATTCACTTAATTTCCCCATGTTTCCTCAGCTCTCACATTCACTTTATTTCCCATGTCCCCTCAGCTCTCACATGCACTTTATTTCCCCATGTCTCCTCAGCTCTCACATTCACTTTATTTCCCCATGTTTCCTCAGCTCTCACATTCACTTTATTTCCCAATGTTTCCTCAGCTCTCACATTCACTTTATTTCCCCATGTCCCCTCAGCTCTCACATTCACTTTATTTCCCCATGTCTCCTCAGCTCTCACATTCACTTTATTTCCCCATGTTTCCTCAGCTCTCACATTCACTGTATTTCCCAATGTTTCCTCAGCTCTCACATTCACTTTATTTCCCACATCCTCCACACTTCCCAATCCTCCCGCGAACCGCCTATTTTTACTTCGACTTTCACATTCCCACATTCTGCTCCTGACGTGAATCATGCTCAGTGCATGACTCATACAATTACGTTTAAAATCTCCTCATGCCTTTCTGCCGACCTTCCATTCATTTGCCACCTCACTTTGTTTAGTTCTTTATACCGGGCTTTGCTTTTATCTGCCGTGAACTCTGAGGTAGAGTTCAAGGGTAATGATTAAGTTTTGCTCGACCTTTGACCAGTGAGGAAGATAATTGGTCCAGACAGTTTATGATTATTTATTTAAATGTTCTTTTTATTAGTTAGTAACGTTATCGTCCTGGCCTGAATCAAATGAACATATACAATAGACATAAAATGGTATAGAGTAGCTAAACTAATAGAAAGACAAGACAAGTTACAACGCTTCGGCAAACGCTTTCATCAAGAATAATAATAATCATCATCATCAAGTACCAAGCCTGCTGGCGTAGGTGATCATGTCTCTCCACAACTTTATATCTCGACAGTTATCGATCATTTATTTCTGTTGTTGACCTTCTGCCAAGCCATTCTCTTAAGCTGCCTTGTATCTTTTCTCTTTGCTTCCCTCTATCTCTTCGTCCCTCAATTTTCCCAGTTGTTACAATATATTCCAGCTGTTCTCTGCTCATTACTTGGCCCAAAAATGATGATTGTTTCTTTCTAATATTGGAAATTAGCTCTCTTTTTTCTTTTGCCTCGCTCAGAACGTTTTCATTACTCTTCTTAGCTGTCCTTGGTATTCTCAACATTCTTCTGTAAATTCACATTTCTACAGGCTCCAGTGACTTTCTTGTCTGTTGTCCTATTGTCCATGATTCACATTCATGTACTAAGCCTGGCTCTACATAACATTTAAGAACTCTTTTTCTTGTTTCTATTGTCAAAAATGGATTGCATAGTATGTTCCTAATTTTTTGGGAAAGCTGCTTTTGCCTGAGCCATTCTGCATCTCACCTCTGTTGTACATCTTCCGTCTGAGGTTAACAAAGTTCCCAAATAT
Organism: Megaustenia siamemsis; assembly: GCA_032433765.1. Classification (NCBI taxonomy): domain Eukaryota; kingdom Metazoa; phylum Mollusca; class Gastropoda; order Stylommatophora; family Ariophantidae; genus Megaustenia; species Megaustenia siamemsis. Next base: position 68,495,284 of record JAVIAB010000050.1, read on the forward strand.
TTAAATTCATTTACCTGTTTTAATATTGCTCCACTTGTCTTTATTCTGCACTGAGGTGATGTCTTTTTCTTTGTTGTTACCATTACTTCTGTCTTTTTGCTATTAAGGCTGAGTCCTTTATTTTTGCTTTAGTGAACGATCTAGTGAACAATGGCGCTTTCCAGTCAAGCCGGATTAAAAGTGAATAGGTTTTAATTTCGAGCTGTAGAAGGAAGGGAACTCCCTTCCTCGTCTCTGAATGCCGTTGCATATTATTGTCATTATCATCATCATAATCTACCATGCCTACTGGTATAGGTGATTATGTCTCTCCACAACTTTCGTTCTCGACAGTTATTTATCATTTCTGTTGTTGACCTTCTGCCAATCCATTCTCTTAACTCTTTCAGTGCGGACGGTTTTTATAGAATTCTATTTATCTATCTATATATCCATCCATCCATCCATCCATCCATCCATCCATCCACCCACCCACCCATCCATCCACCCATCTATCTATCTAGCTATCTATTGGCCTTTCGAGCCGTAGCGAGGGCGTAGACCCAGATACTCCATCTGAATTTTTGTTCTAGCAGTTTTCAATTCTTTTAAAGATATTTTATCTAATCTCGCCATTTGTCTCTGTTCTGTGCAAGCAGCTCTATCACATTGAGGGAGCCGATTCCTGCTGCTCTTGCCTCTCTCATCAATGTTCTTCTCAGCGTCTCTCTGGGTCTTCCTCTTTTTCTCTTACCTTTGTTTTCAATATGAGGGCTTGCTTTGCTATTCGGTTATTATCTCTCATCACATGTCCAACATATGACCATCGTCTTTTCTTGATTACTGAAGATATTAGTGGGTGATTGGCGATTTCTCTAATTTCCTCGTTTGTTTTGAATTCATTCCACGCTATACCAAGTATTTTCCTTAGACATTTATTTTCGAATGCATTCAACTTTGTTTCTATATCTCTTGTTGTTTTCCAGCTTTCACATGCATACGTAAGAGTTGATAGTACATTTGATTTGAATAGTCTAAGTTTTGTGTTTGTGCTGATGAGTTTTGATTTCCACAACTTTTCAATGCTTCTGAAAGACATTGCTGCTTTAGGCATTCTGATTCTAATTTCTTTGCTTGTATCCCCTTCTCGATCAATGTGACTTCCAAGATAGATAAAGCGATCGATCTCTTCCACTGGTTTGTTTTCCATGTATATTTTGTCGTCTGTTGGAATTAAACTTTTCATGACTTTAGTCTTTTCATGATTAACCTCAAGCCCAATTTTGCTGGCTATTGATGATAGTTCATTTGTGTTTTCCTGCATCGTATCTATCATGAGAACTATGTCATCAGCAAAGTCGAGGTCCTCCAAATGGTCTCCTTGTATCCATTCGATGCCTTCATTACCAGTGCAGCATTTCTTCATTATGAAGTCCATAACGACTCCAAATAACAAGGGCGATAAAATACATCCTTGTTTAACCCCAGTTTCAATTGGGAAACATTCGCCCAGTCCTTCCTCTGTTCGAACTGCACATGTGTAACCATCATACATCTCTTTAATAATATTTATGATTTTTGATGTTAAGCCATATTGCTTCGGAATTTTCCACAAAGAATCTCTATGAATACTGTCAAATACTTTTTTGAAGTCGATGAAGTTAAGTACAAAAGGTTTTTGCTTTTCAATGTGTTCCTCCAATATAAGTCGTAGAGTAAAAATGTGGTCAAGGCGCATAGTGCGTCGAAACGTACGGAAAGAATTATGCTGTTTGGTATCTTTTCTCTTGTTTCCTTCTGTCTCTTGTCCATCAATTTTCCCTGTTTATACAATATATTCCTTCTCATTACATGGCCATACAATATATTCCTTCTCATTACATGGCCAAAAAATTATGATTGTTTCTTCCTAATATTGGATATTAGCGGTTGCATATTTTATGGAATTTAAAACTTCTCTCCACCTTGGCATTATGCAGAGGTAGTCACAGATTGAACAGACACATCAACACAAGGCTACCGGGGCCCCACGGTGAGGAGTGAATAGAATAGGGCCACAGTTATCTGCTACAATAGTCGCAAGAGGCAACTAAGGAGGTTTGGAATCGTCGCCTGTTCAGTGGAGTATGACGTGCACAGTGCGATCTTGTCAACTAAATTTACTTATTCGTTTGGGGGTAGTCTAATTGGGAAAACCACCCCACTAGCTTACGCCGACAGCATGTGTTCCATTCCCGCTGGAAGCAGTGTGGTTGTACTCGAAGTTGGAAAAAAAAATGATATACCAGCGGTCGACACAGCGTCTGGCAGAAATGTGTATCAAGGTTCATACTCTGGGAAGGTGATGGATTGCGTCTCGCTCGGGAGCAATGACTCTTGAGGTGACACTAGACAGGAGTCTCCGAAAACTTATGGATAGGCAGGCGAGCACATATGAGTAAAAACTAAGACGTGCTAAGACGCCGATTCAAGTCTAGTCCCTTTACTTTTAACTTGTTTAATTTGGAAAATACTGTCACAAGTGATGGAGCGGATATGGGGAATTACTGACTGCAATAAAACTGGTTCCATGGATAGAGTAGGCTGCAATAGAACAATACACGTAACAATGGGTATAAAAGTTCTCACTAAACACGTCACACTAAACATTGCTCTCGTGTTTTGATTCACGTTCAAAACAAACTAAATATCGTAAATTAATTAATGTGTACACATTCATTTGGGCCTCTCTGTTAAATGTTGAAGAATAGTCTCTTACAGTGGGAGTCAAAGCAACAATCTCACAAAGTATCTTCGTTTGGAGGTATCTGTAGAAATTCTTTCAGTTATTGTTTATTGCGAGACAATAAATGTCAGAATAACGATATTATTGGTTAGTTATTGGTTAGGAGAATCGGCATATGTGTACCATGGGTAGTCTCAAAGGTGATGAGTTCCATTTAATGTGAAGGGTATGTGTACGGATGCCTCTAGTAAAGGTCAAGTTCATGTTATATTCATGACACAAAATGGCGTTCTGGGCGGATGTTAGTTGTAACCTCAATGTGGTATTTTAAATATAATCATGAATTGTTTCTAGCACATATGGGCGGATGTTAGTTGTAACCTCAATGTGTTATTTTAAATATAATCATGAATTGTTTCTAGCCCATATGGGCGGATCTTAGTTGTAACCTCAAGGTGGTATTTTAAATATAATCCTGAATTGTTTCCAGCACATATGGGCGGATGTTAGTTGTAACCTCAATGTGTTATTTTAAATATAATCATGAATTGTTTCCAGCACATATGGGCGGATGTTAGTTGTAACCTCAAGGTGGTATTTTAAATATAATCATGAATTGTTTCCAGCACTTATGGGCGGATGTTAGTTGTAACCTCAAGGTGGTATTTTAAATATAATCATGAATTGTTTCTAGCACATATGGGCGGATGTTAGTTGTAACCTCAAGGTGGTATTTTAAATATAATCATGAATTGTTTCTAGCACATATGGGCGGATGTTAGTTGTAACCTCAAGGTGGTATTTTAAATATAATCATGAATTGTTTCTAGCACATATGGGCGGATGTTAGTTGTAACCTCAAGGTGGTATTTTAAATATAATCATGAATTGTTTGTAGCACATATGGGCGGATGTTAGTTGTAACCTCAAGGTGGTATTTTAAATATAATCATGAATTGTTTCCAGCACATATGGGCGGAGATTCCCTGGGTATTAATCTCCTTCACTCTTTAATTTGATATTTTACGAGAGTGATTTCAAATTGTGACGCAACATAAAAATTAGATTATTATTTTATTTTTATTACATTTTAGTTTTATTACATTTTATTTTTATTACATTTTAGTTTTATTACCTTTTAGTTTTATCACATTTTAGTTTTATTACATTTTAGTTTTATTACATTTTAGTTTTATTACATTTTAGTTTTATTACATTTTAGTTTTATTACATTTTAGTTTTGTTACATTTTAGTTTTATTACATTTTAGTTTTATTACATTTTAGTTTTATTACATTTTAGTTTTGTTACATTTTAGTTTTGTTACATTTTAGTTTTGTTACATTTTAGTTTTATTACATTTTAGTTTTGTTACATTTTAGTTTTATTACATTTTAGTTTTGTTACATTTTAGTTTTATTACATTTTAGTTTTATTACATTTTAGTTTTGTTACATTTTAGTTTTATTACATTTTAGTTTTGTTACATTTTAGTTTTGTTACATTTTAGTTATATTACATTTTAGTTTTGTTACATTTTAGTTTTATTACATTTTAGTTTTGTTACATTTTAGTTTTATTACATTTTAGTTTTGTTACATTTTAGTTTTATTACATTTTAGTTTTGTTACATTTTAGTTTTATTACATTTTAGTGCATTAATTTGGAGGGGGGGGGAGTGTCTGGATTGTCTAGAGGTTACCTCTGAGATAGAAGGACCCGGGTTCTATTATCTTTTTTTTTTTTTAAAAATCGAATCCGAGGTTTCTTTATAGATCTACCCTCACGAAGTCGCTGGGTGATGAGATCTGATGTTTTGTCCCTCTCGGATAACCGCGAGCAGAGGTCCCGTGTGCACTTGCGCACGTTAAAGAAGCCTTTGATATTTAAAAGTCGATAAGAATAAGCCAAAAATAACTGCTGCTCGGGAAAACAAAAATTATTAAGGAAATCTATCCATGGCAAAACGGATGTGTCGGGCCCATAGGCTGACAGGTGTAGCGGCTTTACCTTAAACTGTTGATGCAACACACCCATGCCCACTTAACTGGTGACCGCTAAGATGAAAAACGCATTGTATTCGCGTGAATACGCTTGTACAAATATGACAGTATGTACATCTGGTGTTTGAATTCTGTTGTCAACCAGCTTTATTAACGCTTAAGCCAAACGCTTGTAATTAACTCGGTTGCACCTTTGAACAGCCATATTCAGGTTATTAATGTTTTAGGAAAGAAAGAAATGGACAAGAGAACTTACGAATTAAGTTAATTTATATAATATATTATTATTTAAGTATATATATATATATATATATATATATATATATATATATATATATATTATTTAATTTCCGCGAGTGGTGCGAAGTGGTTACCTTTATAGTACATAGTTGAAGTACTCGAAGTACCTGTACTTATTCTTGTATTTAGAATATGTCCTGGGGGCTGTCGTCAGTGCTAATGATCTCGTCACCTGCGCTGAGAAAAGATAAAGGTAAAGCTACGAGAATCGGCGTGTTATCACGTGGGTTTTTACCAAGATGTGCTCCACCGCCTATCCACAAGTGTTCGAAGACTCCAGTCTAGCGTTGCCTCAAGTATCGTAACTCGAGCGAGGCGCCATTCCTCACCTTACCGAGTATAAACCCTGGTACTCGTTTCTGCCAGGGGCTGGGTCGACCAGGGATTTATTTGTTTCCAACCACAAGAACAATCCACACCGCTTCCAACGGGGATCGAAGACACATTGCCCGAACGTTGGTAGCTTAGTGGGGTGGTTTTCCCACCTATGCTACCGGGGCCCATTCCTGAATAGCAGGAAATAAATCGAAATCGTAGCCCGAGGATAGTAGTGTTGATCATAACACAAAGACGAGAAAGTTAAAAAAAAAAAAAAGTAAAGAGCCCCCGTCACGCCAAGTGGCGTATAGGGAATATGGTGTTAGTGACCATAAATTTTACAGACCTTCGGCACATGATTTTTTGGGGTAATGTGGTCGGTATTACGCCCGTGCCGCTTTACCTTCCAAGAAAAAAACCCGGTACCCATTTAAGGCTGGGTGAACCGGAGCCGTCGGTTGGGATCGAACCCTACCAAAGACGAGAAAACTCTTGTATCACCATCGTTCCCTGAAAGTTAAATTTAGCACATTCAGCTAGCGCAAGTTCATCCATGAAGATCTCAGCATAGTTCATGAACTCCATAGTACCAGAAAGATTCCCTTGCATTGAAAGTTGATAGGTGATGCGTCGTGACCATTGTTAAGTTCTCCTTCGCTAGAAATCTAGTGCTTATTTTTCATTTGAAGAGTTGGGTATAGTAAGCCTGACTATAGCCTTGGTGGCTGAGTGGTTAGTGTGCTCGTTTCGTATTCAGAAAAGTCCAGGTTCGATTCCAAAATGTGGCGGATTTCTTCGGACTGAAAAAGCGCCGAAGTCCACCCAAAGAAAGTAAAGGCGGCCTTGTGTGCAACAGACCACAACACCTAACAAAGTGCCATGGTCATATAAAAATATGGTCACTAACAACACACTCCTTATAAGCTTAGCAAGGCACGAGGGAACCTTTCATTTTACTATGGCTTGCTGAACAAGGAATTAGTAAACAAAGATTAATTCCAATGACTCACTTCTAAAATAAGCTTATTGTTCGAATTATAAAATGACACTTCAGTGTACTTTTCTAATTGTGCGAAGTTTTGTTTCCCCAAAATTCTAGAATTACTATAATTGTAATGTAATGGTAATTATCGGATGAAACCAGAATGTTATTATGGTGAATAACTAGCAATACCACTTATGGCGCTCTTCATCTCGTATGGCTATTTCATTGCCAGAAAAGTTGATCTCGCACGTCCTAAAGGGTGTAAAGTTTCGTTGAAACACGTACGTCTCTGAGGGTGTGATACTTTGTTTCACCATATCGGTCTTTGAATGTATCAAACATTGTTATACCACACACGTCATTGAAAGTGAGGAACTTTGTTATGCCACAAACGTCATTGAAAGTGATGAGCTTTGTTATACCACACACGTCATTGAAAGTGAGGAGCTTTGTTATACCACACACGTCATTGAAAGTGAGGAGCTTTGTTATACCACACACGTCATTGAAAGTGAGGAACTTTCTTATACCACACACGTCATTGAAAGTGAGGACCTTTGTTATACCACACACGTCATTGACAATGAGGATCTTTGCTATACCACAAACGTCTTGTAAAGTGATGGGCTTTGTTATCCCGCAAACATCATTAAACGTAAGATTTGTTACACTACAAACGTCTTGTAAATTATAGGAGTAAGTTCCATCAAACATGAATTTATCTCAGTTTTAACCTTAGATTGTAGTGGCTGTAGTATATGATGATGACGATGATGTAGTAGCCGTAGTATATGATGATGACGATGTTGTAGTGACTGTAGTATATGATGATGACGATGTTGTAGTGACTGTAGTATATGATAATGACGATGATGTAGTGGCTGTAGTATATGATGATGACGATGTTGTAGTGACTGTAGTATATGATAATGACGATGTTGTAGTGGCTGTAGTATATGATAATGACGATGATGTAGTGACTGTAGTATATGATAATGACGATGATGTAGTGACTGTAGTATATGATAATGACGATGATGTAGTGACTGTAGTATATGATAATGACGATGATGTAGTGGCTGTAGTATATGATAATGACGATGATGTAGTGACTGTAGTATATGATAATGACGATGATGTAGTGGCTGTAGTATATGATAATGACGATGATGTAGTGACTGTAGTATATGATAATGACGATGATGTAGTGGCTGTAGTATATGATGATGACGATGTTGTAGTGACTGTAGTATATGATAATGACGATGTTGTAGTGGCTGTAGTATATGATAATGACGATGATGTAGTGGCTGTAGTATATGATAATGACGATGATGTAGTGACTGTAGTATATGATAATGACGATGATGTAGTGACTGTAGTATATGATAATGACGATGATGTAGTGACTGTAGTATATGATAATGACGATGATGTAGTGGCTGTAGTATATGATAATGACGATGATGTAGTGGCTGTAGTATATGATAATGACGATGATGTAGTGGCTGTAGTATATGATAATGACGATGATGTAGTGACTGTAGTATATGATAATGACGATGATGTAGTGGCTGTAGTATATGATAATGACGATGATGTAGTGGCTGTAGTATATGATAATGACGATGATGTAGTGACTGTAGTATATGATAATGACGATGATGTAGTGGCTGTAGTATATGATAATGACGATGATGTAGTGGCTGTAGTATATGATAATGACGATGATGTAGTGGCTGTAGTATATGATAATGACGATGATGTAGTGACTGTAGTGTATGATAATGACGATGATGTAGTGGCTGTAGTATATGATAATGACGATGATGTAGTGGCTGTAGTATATGATAATGACGATGATGTAGTGACTGTAGTATATGATAATGACGATGATGTAGTGGCTGTAGTATATGATGATGACGATGTTGTAGTGACTGTAGTATATGATAATGACGATGTTGTAGTGACTGTAGTATATGATAATGACGATGATGTAGTGGCTGTAGTATATGATGATGACGATGATGTAGTGGCTGTAGTATATGATGATGACGATGATGTAGTGGCTGTAGTATATGATGATGACGATGATGTAGTGGCTGTAGTATATGATAATGACGATGATGTAGTGGCTGTAGTATATGATAATGACGATGATGTAGTGGCTGTAGTATATGATAATGACGATGATGTAGTGGCTGTAGTATATGATAATGACGATGATGTAGTGACTGTAGTATATGATAATGACGATGATGTAGTGACTGTAGTATATGATAATGACGATGATGTAGTGACTGTAGTATATGATAATGACGATGATGTAGTGGCTGTAGTATATGATAATGACGATGATGTAGTGGCTGTAGAGCACAGATTAGTGAAATGGTCTTTAGTGAACACGAGCTTATGTTCATTTTCTTATCTAACCAGTTTCCAAATTCATTCTCTTATATGACGGGTTTCTAGATTTATTCTTTTATCTGACCGATGTCTAGATTCATTCTCTTATCTGGCGGGTTTCTAGATTTATTCTTTTATCTGACCGATGTCTAGATTCATTCTCTTATCTGGCGGGTTTCTAGATTTATTCTTTTATCTGACCGATGTCTAGATTCATTCTCTTATCTGGCGGGTTTCTAGATTTATTCTTTTATCTGACCGATGTCTAGATTCATTCTCTTATCCGACCGGTTTCTAATTAAATTCTTTTTTCTGACCGATGTCTAGATTCATTCTCTTATCCGACCAGTTTTTAAATAAATTCTTTTATCTGACAGATGTCTAGATTCATTCTCTTATCTGACCGGTTTCTAGATTCATTCTTTTATCTGACCGATGTCTAGATTCATTCTCTTATCTGACCGGTTTCTATATTTATTCTCTAACTAGAAATGTTTTTCATTGTACAGAAGTACGGCCTGGTGTAGTCCTGTACATTCAAATGTGCAGATGGTTTTTAAAAAAATAATCTATCCAACCATCCATCCAATTTGTCCCTTCGCACGTATATTTGTCTGTCTATCTTATCACTTGCCGATCTACCTGTCAGTCTGCCTGCGTGCTCCCCCCACCCCCTCCTCTCTTTCTTTCTCTGTCTACCTGTCTTTTTGTCTGTCTTTTTGTCTGTCTTTTTGTCTGTCTTTCTGTCTGTCTACCAGTCTGGCCTATCAGTCTCTCTCTCTCTCTCTCTCTGTCTCTCTCTCTCTCTCTATCTCTATGTGTCTCTCTGTCCGCCTGCCTGCCTTTATGTAAGTCATCATGTCTTTCTGTTTGTCTGCCGTTCTATCTATTAATACTTCTTTCTGCTTGCCTGCTCTTCGGTCTGTCTGTCTTGTTTGTCTGCCTTTATGTCTGTTTGTTTGCCTGCCTAACGTTTATCTATCCTGATTTCGCCCTGTTTATCGTTTCATTTGTTTCAACTTCAAACTTCTATTCCTGATGTGTATAATGCCAGACGTTTTCTGATATATTTTCTTGAAGGTCAGTTGTGTTAATTAATACCTTTGTTTTATTTTTTTTAATATGCTTAATCATATGTTGTTTATTTTTCTATGAAAACTCAGAAATATGTGAGAGCTGTATTTCTTAATTTAACAGACATAGTCTGACATATTTTCCTCGAGATTCCGTTAATTTATTTGATCTGTTACATTCTTTTTTACAAATTGGAAGAATTTTATTGGAGTATTCTAACAGTTTTTCCCTCCCTTTTTTCATTCTTATTTCTGTCATGAATTTCAGATCCTGTCTCTGTAATTGCTGTTCTGTTATACATTTTATTTTCTCTTAAACATTTATGAATATTAATCTTTAATCTAAATTGTCTTGTTTAATTTAAATATATATTGAATAAGATTTGTCCTTTAAGAAATGTCCAGTCGGGGTTTTTTCTTTATTTATGATTTATTCTTTCTGACATGATTCTTTCATCATTCTCGGTGATTTATTTCCAGCTTAACCATATGTCATGCTTTGTGTGTGTGTGTGTGTGTGTGTGTGTGTGCGCGTGTGCGTGTGTATGTGTGTGTGTGAATTTTCTTTTTCTTAATGTTCACCCGTTAAACGGACGTGGCTACATTGTGTCGCTAATTTACAGCAAAGTCGCAAAATGTGCGTCTTTCGGCTCAAAACATCAAACTTTGAAATGGGTAAATTTAACAATCTTTTGCCTCCTGCTATTTCTATTTCAGATTTGTAACTGGCTGACTGTTAATTTTTTAACTGACTTTCTAACTGCTATTTAACGTGCGCTGGGTTCACACGATGCATTCTGTGTTTTCTGTCGTTATCCGAGAGGGCTAGACATCTGAACTCACTACTCAGAGACCGGGAGGAGAGGGGGTGGGGGGAGGAGCCACCAAAAAAACACGAATATGAAGTGAAAAATTCCCACCATCGGTGGTGGGGTTCGAACCCGTGACCTTCCTGTCCAGAGGCTCGCGTTTTACCTTTAGACCACCAAGTTCCCTGTAAATTTTCTATTTATTGTTGGGTTTAAAAAATGGAGTTACCTGTTTCTACATTTTACAACGTTCTCGTCAGGCCTCGCGCCGATAAGAAGTATATTATATTTTGTTAGTTCACTTAATTAACATTGGTCATTTATTGGCGATATGGTCAGTATCACGCCGGGACGCATCTTTAACTGATTTTAAGAATTTTGAGGACCACGAAGCCGTGTCTGTAGAAAAAAAAACCCACAATTGGAAATTCAGCCAGGACCTATCTGACCATCAGTGGAAATTCAGCCAGGACCTATCTGACCACCCGTGGAAATTCAGCCATGACCTATCTGACCACCTGTGGAAATTCAGTCAGGACCTATCTGACCATCTGTGGAAATTCAGCCATGACCTATCTGACTACCTGTAGAAATTCAGCCATGACCTATCTGACCATCTGTGGAAATTCAGCCAGGACCTATATGACCACATTTGGGAACTCAGCACGTGTTCTTGTAGTCATTTTGAGGAATTCCTCTACCTATATGGCCAGTTGATGAACACAGAAACTAACCTCATAATCTCCGCGTTTTGCTTACACATTCAGTGTGAAGTTTAAAAGCTCGAACAAAAGAGGAAATGCTTTTTAGAGTCAATCTTGGTGTGTGAATGAGAGTCTTATACATTATACAGGCAATATAGAAAATAGTTATTATTTATAACAGCGGTTTATCAAGCAAAGCATATCAGGCCCATTTTATAAAGGTGGGTCACGAATAAGCGATGTTACTTTGGGGGAAAATGCTGAGCATAACATGAAGAGTTGAAATTAAATATTAATTTATTCATTTTCCTTTATTCTCGTGGTCTGCCTTGTTTTCTTTTACCAGACGGTTTCCACGTCAATGCCTGATGGGGAAGTTTTTTATTAATTATCAGCACGTGACTTATGTATTTCCAACGCCTTCTCCTTGTGAAACTCGACACATTTTTGTTTTGATTCGTCTCTTATCTGTTCATTTGAAAATGATTCTTTCCAGATTATGTTTGGAGCCCTGCTATGACATTTGTTTTTACGTCATTCCAATCGTAGATTAGACTTTCCCTTTCGGTAAGACGCGATGTTTTACGATGGTGACTTTGGCCGCCGATCAACGTCCGTTGCAAGGGAGGAGATTAACGCCTCCATCTTAAACCGGCAATAAAATATTGGACGAAAATATAATCAACGTGTGGAGAAGGGGGATAACTTAGAGAGATACTCCAACCACTTTACAACCCACAATGAGAGCATTGACCACACTTTGACTCCACATGTCTGGACAACAAGACACACTCTGGTTAACATCTATAAGTGTGGCACTGTTGGGTGGTCTAGAGACACGACGTCGGTCTCAGGCCAGGAGGAACCCGGGTTCAAAGCCAAACAAAAGCGGTGATGTTTTCTTCCACAATAGAAAACAAATTAATCTGTGGCTTCTTAATGGCTTTAACATCCAGTGACCTCTTGGGTAGTGAGATCCTGTGTCTAGCCCTCTCGGATAACGGCAATAAACAGGAGATCCCGTGTGCACTCGCGCATGTTAAAGATTCATTGGCAGTTAAAATCTGGTAAAATTGTCAACAAAACCCTACCCACAAAATGAATTCCAAGTCGTTCAGCGGCAGTTCGTTCACGTGGGCTAGAGGTCTCCTTGAATTTTTTCCACATTCTAAAGGGGGATATCTGAGTACCTCTGGATTCGTCTGCTGTATAATGATGATGATTCTAATAACAAACAAAGAAACAAATAAGTGTGGCATCTTCAAATGAATCGATGGCGTTTTCGACTCGCACCAGTAGAACATTGTAATTAAAATAAGATGGTGATGTTAAAATGATGCACACCAGTAGAACATTGTAATTAAAATAAGATGATGATGTTAAAATGATGCACACCAGTAGAGCATTGTAACTAAAATAAGATGATGATATTAAAATTATGCACACCAGTAGAGCATTGTAACTAAAATAAGGTGATGATGTTAAAAAGATGCACACCAGTAGAGCATTGTAACTAAAATAAGATGATGATGTTAAAATGATGCACACCAGTAGAACATTGCAGCTAAAATAAGATGATGGTGGTAAATTCATGCGCACCAGTATAACATTATAACTAAAATAAGATGATGATTTTAAAATGATGCACACCAGTATAACATTATAATTAAAATAGGATGATGATGTTAAAATGATGCACACCAGTATAACATTATAACTAAAATAGGATGATGATGTTAAAATGATGCACACCAGTATAACATTATAACTAAAATAAGATGATGATGTTAAAATGATGCACACCAGTATAACATTATAACTAAAATAAGATGATGATGTTAAAATGATGCACACCAGTATAACATTATAACTAAAATAAGATGATGATGTTAAAATGATGCACACCAGTAGAACATTATAACTAAAATAAGATGATGATGTTAAAATGATGCACACCAGTAGAACATTGTAATTAAAATAAGATAATGATGTTAACATGATGCACACCAGTAGAACATTATAACTAAAATAAGATGATGATGTTAAAATGATGCACACCGGTAGAACATTGTAATTAAAATAAGATGATGATGTTAAAATGATGCGCACCAGTAGAACATGGTAGCTAAAAGAAGATGAAATTACAGAACAGACAAGATTATAATAGATCATAATGTGCCATACCAGTTGGCGTAGGCGATCATGTCCTTCCACAATTTTCTATCCACAGTACATCGTATCAGTTGTGCTGTTGACTGTTTTCCGTGCCATGTCACAAGTAAACCAGTATCTTCTCTCTTTGTGGCCCGCGATATCTCTTTCCCTCTATTTTGCAGCTGTGACCAAGTTTTCCAACTTTCCTCGTTTTAGAGTATCTACACAGCATCAGAGAAATTATACAACAGCGTCAAGAGAAATTCTATAACATCAAATGTCAATAGTTGAGGCTACCATTGGAGGGAGGACCAGAACTTTGTATCTCCTTCGACACCTAAAGTAGTAAAAAAGAGAAAGACGTAGAAAGAGAATTAAAAAAAGAGAAATGATGATATAAGAGGCCTAAAAATGAAGAGAATTGGCTGTAAAAATATGTCGGAACAAATGTAAACATTATTATTACTGTAAGTAAGTAAAGAGCCCCCGTCACGCCAAGTGGCGTATAGGGAGTATGGTGTTAGTGACCATAAATTTTACAGACTTCAACACATGATTTTTGGGGTAATGTGGTCGGTATTACTCCCGTGCCACTTTACTTTCCCAGAAAAAAAATCCGGTACCCATTTAAGGCTGGGTGAACCCGGAAGCCGTCGGTTGGGATCGAACCCTACCCCTTGTCCTTTGTAGTCCCGTTCACTAACCACTGAGCTATCGCGGCTCCCTATTATTACTGTGGTCACACACAAAAAAATAACAGAGCAGTCTCCAAGACTTATAATGGGAAGCACAGTTCCAGTTATATGGGGCAACCATAGATCAAGAAGGTTGTTTCAAGATATCAACGGGATCTTGGACTCAACGTCAGAGAAAATAGGAGATCTGACTAGTAACAACAATTTCTTCAGACAGGCTGTAATGAGAGCAACGTTCTGCACAGAACAGTAAGTAAAGTAAAGAGCCCTCACGCCAAGTGCCGTATAGGGAATATGGTGTTAGTGACCTTAATTTTTATAGACCGTCGGTACATGATTTTTGGAGTAATGTAGTCGGTATTACGCCCGTGCCGCTTATCTTTCCCATTAAAAAAATTATGGTACCCATTTAAGGCTAGGTGAACTCGGAAGCTGTCGATCAGGATCGAACCCAACCTCTTGTCCTGTGTAGTCGTGTACTAACCACTGAGCTATCGCAGCTCCCTCTACAAAGAACAAGTACGCTAAAAATGATAATGATGATGATGAATAGAGAAATATAAATGTTTCATTTATGTATTTCAATTATTATACAATCTACTTTTAAATTATCTAAAATTTGTAATTATATATATATATATATATATATATATATATATATATATATATATATATACAATTATATAATTACAATATTTGTTGCCTGTACGAGTAATTATTGCCTGATAAGCAAATTAGGTCTGACTGAAATTGTTTGCTCTCTGCAGACAAACAAATCGATGTGGTTAAAAAGGAGAGTGAACGAAGAAATAAATGGAAGAGTGCACAGCGATATGTGGTGTGGGTCTGAGGTATAATTTCATAATTATCCTTGCTATGCTTCTATTGTTATTTTTTTTAGATATGGTTGCAATTTTGTTTAATCGATTTTTCCAATCGGGTATTAATTTTCTGTTTGTTTGTCTAGATCTGTCTAAAGTTCGGGAAGCTATTGTTTGTCTAGATCTGTCTAAAGTTCGGGAAGCTATTGTTTGTCTAGATCTGTCTAAAGTTCGGGAAGCTATTGTTTGTCTAGATCTGTCTAAAGTTCGGGAAGCTATTGTTTGTCTAGATCTGTCTGAAGTTCAGGGAGCTATTGTTTGTCTAGATCTGTCTGAAGTTCCGGGAGCTATTGTTTGTCTAGATCTGTCTGAAGTTCGGGAAGCTATTGTTTGTCTAGATCTGTCTGAAGTTCGGGAAGCTATTGTTTGTCTAGATCTGTCTGAAGTTCGGGAAGCTATTGTTTGTTCAGATCTGTCTGATGTTCGGGGAGCTATTGTTTGTCTAGATCTGTCTGATGTTCGGGGAGCTATTGTTTGTCTAGATCTGTCTGAAGTTCGGGAAGCTATTGTTTGTCTAGATCTGTCTGAAGTTCGGGAAGCTATTGTTTGTCTAGATCTGTCTGAAGTTCGGGAAGCTATTGTTTGTTCAGATCTGTCTGAAGTTCGGGAAGCTATTGTTTGTCTAGATCTGTCTGAAGTTCGGGAAGCTATTGTTTGTTCAGATCTGTCTGATGTTCGGGGAGCTATTGTTTGTCTAGATCTGTCTGAAGTTCAGGGAGCTATTGTTTGTCTAGATCTGTCTGAAGTTCGGGAAGCTATTGTTTGTCTAGATCTGTCTGAAGTTCGGGAAGCTATTGTTTGTCTAGATCTGTCTGAAGTTCGGGAAGCTATTGTTTGTTCAGATCTGTCTGATGTTCGGGGAGTTATTGTTTGTCTAGATCTGTCTGATGTTCGGGGAGCTATTGTTTGTCTAGATCTGTCTGAAGTTCGGGAAGCTATTGTTTGTCTAGATCTGTCTGAAGTTCGGGAAGCTATTGTTTGTCTAGATCTGTCTGAAGTTCGGGAAGCTATTGTTTGTTCAGATCTGTCTGAAGTTCGGGAAGCTATTGTTTGTCTAGATCTGTCTGAAGTTCGGGATGCTATTTTTTGTCTAGATCTGTCTGAAGTTCGGGAAGCTATTGTTTGTTCAGATCTGTCTGATGTTCGGGGAGCTATTGTTTGTCTAGATCTGTCTGAAGTTCAGGGAGCTATTGTTTGTCTAGATCTGTCTGAAGTTCGGGAACCTATTGTTTGTCTAGATCTGTCTGAAGTTCGGGAAGCTATTGTTTGTCTAGATCTGTCTGAAGTTCGGGAAGCTATTGTTTGTCTAGATCTGTCTGAAGTTCGGGAAGCTATTGTTTGTCTAGATCTGTCTGATGTACGGGGAGCTATTGTTTGTTCAGATCTGTCTGATGTTCGGGGAGCTATTGTTTGTTCAGATCTGTCTGATGTTCGGGGAGCTATTGTTTGTTCAGATCTGTCTGATGTTCGGGGAGCTATTGTTTGTTCAGATCTGTCTGAAGTTCGGGAAGCTATTGTTTGTTCAGATCTGTCTGATGTTCGGGGAGCTATTGTTTGTCTAGATCTGTCTGAAGTTCGGGAAGCTATTGTTTGTCTAGAACTGTCTGAAGTTCGGGAAGCTATTGTTTGTTCAGATCTGTCTGATGTTCGGGGAGCTATTGTTTGTCTAGAACTGTCTGAAGTTCGGGGAGCTATTGTTTGTCTAGATCTGTCTGAAGTTCGGGAAGCTATTGTTTGTCTAGATCTGTCTGAAGTTCGGGAAGCTATTGTTTGTCTAGATCTGTCTGAGGTTCGGGAAGCTATTGTTTGTCTAGAACTGTCTGAAGTTCGGGAAGCTATTGTTTGTTCAGATCTGTCTGATGTTCGGGGAGCTATTGATTGTCTAGATCTGTCTGAAGTTCGGGAAGCTATTGTTTGTCTAGATCTGTCTGAAGTTAAGGGAGCTATTGTTTGTCTAGATCTGTCTGAAGTTCGGGAAGCTAATTTTTTTATGATCTGTGTCGGTTAAAAAAAAATAGAGAAAAGAAGAAATGGAGGGGAAACAAAAAGAAAAGATACAAAATTATTTTAAGAGGCAGCTATATTTTTTTAGAAAGTCAACAATAGAATTGATAAACAACTGTAATGAGAAAAAGTTGTGGAGACACATGGTCACCTATGTCAGTAGACACGATACCTTGTGATAATGATGCCTGCTTATTTAAGTTGGTTTATATATATGTTTCATATATATGCATATCTGGATTGTTTACATCTGTCAATATGTCTGTATGTTTTGATTATCTTCACACATGAATGAATATATGTCCTTTAACGTTGTGTTTTATTGGTACACAGCTACCATGATAAGTCAGTAGTTTAGTGAAAACGTTAGTGTCTTATTAGTTTCGTAAAAATGTTAGTGTCTTACAAAAAAAAACTAGTTTGGTAAAAATGTTAGTGTTTTATTAGTTTGGTAGAAATGTTAGTGTCCTATTAATCTGGTAAAAGTGTTAGTGTCTTATTAGTTTGGTAAAAATGTTAGTGTCTTATTAGAATGGTAAAAGTGTTAGTGTCTTATTAGTATGGTAAAAGTGTTAGTGTCTTATTAGTCTGGTAAAAATGTTAGTGTCTAATTAGTTTGGTAAAAATGTTAGTGTCTTATTAGTCTGGTAAAAATGTTAGTGTCTTATTAGTCTGGTAAAAATGTTAGTGTCTAATTAGCTTGGTAAAATTGTTAGTGTCTTATTAGTTTGGTAAAAATGTTAGTGTCTTATTAGCTTGGTCAAAATGTTAGTGTCTTATTTGTTTGGTAAAATTGTTAGTGTCTTATTTGTTTGGTAAAAATGTTAGTGTCTTATTAGCTTGGTAAAAATGTTAGTGTCTTATTAGTTTGGTAAAATTGTTAGTGTCTTATTAGTCTGGTAAAAATGTTAGTGTCTTATTAGCTTGGTAAAAATGTTAGTGTCTTATTAGTCTGGTAAAATTGTTAGTGTCTTATTAGCTTGGTAAAAATGTTAGTGTCTAATTAGCTTGGTAAAATTGTTAGTGTCTTATTAGTTTGGTAGAAATGTTAGTGTCTTATTAGTTTGGTAAAAATGTTAGTGTCTTATTAGCTTGGTAAAAATGTTAGTGTCTTATTAGTTTGGTAAAAATGTTAGTGTCTTATTAGCTTGGTAAAATTGTTAGTGTCTTATTAGTTTGGTAAAATTGTTAGTGTCTTATTAGTTTAGTAAAATTGTTGGTGTCTTATTAGTTTGGTAAAAATGTTAGTGTCTTATTAGTTTGGTAAAATTGTTAGTGTCTTATTAGTTTGGTAAAATTGTTAGTGTCTAATTATTCTGGTAAAAATGTTAGTGTCTTATTAGTTTGGTAAAAATGTTAGTGTCTTATTAGTTTGGTAAAATTGTTAGTGTCTTATTAGTTTGGTAAAATTGTTAGTGTCTAATTATTCTGGTAAAAATGTTAGTGTCTTATTAGTTTGGTAAAAATGTTAGTGTCTTATTAGTTTGGTAAAATTGTTAGTGTCTTATTAGTTTGGTAAAAATGTTAGTGTCTAATTATTCTGGTAAAAATGTTAGTGTCTAATTATTCTGGTAAAAATGTTAGTGTCTTATTAGTTTGGTAAAAATGTTATTGTCTTATTAGTTTGGTAAAATTGTTAGTGTCTTATTAGTTTGGTAAAAATGTTAGTGTCTAATTATTCTGGTAAAAATGTTAGTGTCTTATTAGTTTGGTAAAAATGTTAGTGTCTTATTAGTTTGGTAAAAATGTTAGTGTCTTATTAGTTTGGTAAAAATGTTAGTGTCTTATTAGTTTGGTAAAAATGTTAGTGTCTTATTAGTTTGGTAAAAATGTTAGTATCTTATTAGTCTGGTAAAAATGTTAGTGTCTTATTAGCTTGGTAAAATTGTTAGTGTCTAATTAGTTTGGTAAAAATGTTAGTGTCTTAATAGTATGGTAAAAATGATAGTGTTTTATTAGCTTGGTAAAAATGTTAGTGTCTAATTAGTTTGGTAAACATGTTAGTGTCTTATTAGTTTGGTAAAAATGTTAATGTTTTATTAGCTTGGTAAAAATGTTAGTGTCTAATTAGTTTGGTAAAAATGTTAGTGTCTAATTAGTTTGGTAAAAATGTTAGTGTTTTATTAGCTTGGTAAAAATGTTAGTGTCTAATTAGTTTGGTAAAAATGTTAGTGTTTTATTAGCTTGGTAAAAATGTTAGTGTCTTATTAGTTTGGTAAAAATGTTAGTGTTTTATTAGCTTGGTAAAAATGTTAGTGTCTTATTAGTTTGGTAAAATTGTTAGTGTCTTATTAGTTTGGTAAAAATGTTAGTGTCTTATTAGTTTGGTAAAAATGTTAGTGTCTTATTAGTTTGGTAAAAATGTTAGTGTCTTATTAGCTTGGTAAAAATGTTAGTGTCTTATTAGTCTGGTAAAAGTGTTAGTGTCTTATTAGTCTGGTAAAAGTGTTAGTGTCTTATTAGTCTGGTAAAAGTGTTAGTGTCTTATTAGTCTGGTAAAAGTATTAGTGTCTTAATAGTCTGGTAAAAGTGTTAGTGTCTTATTAGTCTGGTAAAAGTGTTAGTGTCTTAATAGTCTGGTAAAAGTGTTAGTGTCTTATGTTGGATGCCGCTTTCATGTTACAGTTTGCTTGCTTTGACTTGACCAACAATATGGAGACAGTGCCTATGCCCAATACACACTACCCCCCCCCCCCCTTTTTTTTTTCTCTCGGCTCATGATTGAATCATTCTCCACAATTATTTGCTTTGGATTGTGTGGCTCTTGATTGCGTGTGTGGATGAGTGTACTCGCTGACTTTTGTTTTATTAAAGCTGTTTATTTGTATGCTTGTAACCTCTATTTGCCTATCTGATTGTTTGGCCATGAATGTTTGTTTATAGAAACCTGTTTGTCAGTAATTTAGTTTGTGGTAATGTACCAGTCTTTGTACAAAAGATTATGTCTACCAGATCGTTTAAATCTATTTAAGAGTCAGTCCTTTTGCCTATTTGTCTCTTTGGCTCTCTTCCCCTGCCTCTTTCATTGAGTTTATCCCTGTTTAGGGATGTCTGCATGTACATCTAAATGTTGAGTTCTTTAAGTTCATCTGTCAGTAACTCGCCTGTCTAGCTGCCGTTATGTACAAGAATATCTCTACACCTGCTTACTTTAGCCTACACCTGCTTTTATTATATCAGTCTGCACGTCAATTTGTCTGTATATCAGTTTGTCTGTACATCAGTTTGTCTGTACATCAGTTTGTCTGTACATCAGTTTGTCTGTACATCAGTTTGTCTGTACATCAGTTTGTCTGCAATTTGACCTTGCCGGCTTCCCAAATGACCTCCGTGTTTCCCACATGATAAGAACATTTCTTTGTGCTTCTATGGTTTGTTTGTTCTTGGCGTCCGTCCAATGAATTGCCTTTCTTCATCACTCGTCCTTTAACCAGCATGATATTTGCACTGTACAACAGTTTACAGTATGTTGCTCATTATACGCATTTCAGCCCAACATATCCGTCTTCAGCACATTTTGGTACCGGGTTTCACTTTCTTCTTCGATCCTAGCTTGCATTGCCAGATTGGTTAATCCGTCTCCATGGAAAATGAAGTGGGTTATTCTGTTTTACTGATCATAACGACAGCAGTCCTGGCCACTTTCAGATTATTAGAAGCGCGACACTCAGCCGGGAGCCGCGATAGCTCAGTGGTTAGTGAACTGGACTACCACGGACAGGGGGTAAGGTTCGATCCCAACCGACGGCTTCCGGGTTCACCCAGCCTTAATTCCGTACCGGCTTTTTTTCTGGGAAAGTAAAGCAGCACGGGCGTAATACTGACCACATTACCCCAAAAATCATGTGCTGAAGGTCTGTAAAATATAGGGTCACTAACACCATATTTCCCTATACGCCACTTGGCGTGACGGGGGTACTTTACTACGACACTCAGCCTCATTCATTTATTAATCTTTATTATATATTCTATCTCAGGGGTTCCTAACCCTTGTATGCCCTCCGGGGCACTGGTAAGTTTGTAAGGAACCCCGGGCGTCAGTATCCAAGTTATTGTTAACAATATTATAATAATACAACTACTCATATCTATAACACAACTTTCTTGCTCGCCCCGAGGTTATTATGTGTCCATTTGCAAGAAAAATATATGTAAAGCGCTGTATCTTACCTCAAAAAAGTATATACCCTTCTGAAGATTAACAGCAAAATGATCATTAAAAAAGAAAGCATTACACTACACTGAACTAATGTGATTTTTGGCGTTGCATTTTTTCTGCTGAATTTTCAAAGTTGGGGACGTATGATTTATATTAATTCACGTTCACCTCTAATCAAGCCTTTCAAGATACCACAGCAAGACTAATCCCAACCACTAAATTTGCTTTGTTCTGACTATTTGATGCCGACTGTTATCGCTTCTGTTCATTGGGAAGGAAAAAAAAAACGTCAACGTTTACTTCATCCTTTCTTTTTCTCTCAATCTTTTGTTTATCTGAATAAGTAAAGTACCCCCGTCACGCCAAGTGGCGTATAGGGAAATATGGTGTTAGTGACCCTATATTTTACAGACCTTCAGCACATGATTTTTGGGGTAATGGCGTCAGTATTACGCCCGTGCTGCTTTACTTTCCCAGAAAAAAATCCGGTACCCATTTAAAGCTGGGTGAACCCGGAGCCGTCGGTTGGGATCGAACCTTACCCCTTGTCCGTGGTAGTCCAGTACACTAACCACTGAGCTATCGCGGCTCTTGTTTATCTGAATGCCAGACAATAAATGACGTCACTCGCTGGAATGAGGATGGAACTTCCTGGGTACCAAGAAAACACGCGGCGGGCGCAATAGCGTCTGCGGGCATCGAGTTGAGAACCACTGCTCTATGTTCTATGTTATATTTTCCATTTCGTTAATTACGAAAAAAATAATTTAAAAAAATTAGATCAATAAAGGTAATGATAAACTAAACATAAAGTGCGGGTTTAACACATCGAATGTATAAGAATGTGAACTGCGCGAATTACCAGTTCTGTTTCTGAAACATGGTCGCTATATAGTTGCGAGTTGAAAGATAACATTATCTATAAATCTCAGAGCATTATATTTGCTCAAGCATATTATCTAGGCCGTTAAAATGTAGTCAAATAGTTCATTATTGTAACGTTTAACGTCTCTTCTGAATGCTGTCATATCATTGGTAAGTTGAAGTTAGTCATAGTAGTCTCATTTTGCCATCTCTTTAATGTTGAAGTTGATCTCATATTTGATGGAGAGTAGATCTTTAATTGATCTGGACTTGGTACCTCCCGGTCACAATTAAACACTTGAACAACATGTGGCCTCTCGGCTGTTTATTGTAATCTCAAAGTGGTATTTTAGTTCTAATCTTGAAAATTAGTTCTGCAGCATTTATGAAGGTACGTCACGTGAACCTAATACATTCCACTCATTCTATTCATTTAGAATCTAATACATTCCACTCATTCTATTCATTTAGAATCTAATACATTCCACTCATTCTATTCGTTTAAAACCTAATACATTCCACTCATTTAGAACCTAATACATTCCACTCAATCCATTCATTTAGAACCTAATACATTCCACTCAATCCATTCATTTACAACCTAATCCATTCCACTCATTACATTCATTTAGAACCTAATACATTTCACTCATTTAGAACCTAATACATTCCACTCAATCCATTCATTTACAACCTAATACATTCCACTCATTTAGAACCTAATACATTCCACTCATTTAGAACCTAATACATTCCACTCATTTAGAACCTAATACATTCCACTCATTTAGAACCTAATACATTCCACTCATTTAGAACCTAATACATTCCACTCATTTAGAACCTAATACATTCCACTCATTTAGAACCTAATACATTCCACTCATTTAGAACCTAATACATTCCACTCATTTAGACAGAGAGGTTGTAGGCTCAAATCTCGGCTACACCAGTTGGGATTTTTATTTATGATTTCTCTCTGCTGCAACCACCCCTGGTCTCAGCAGCGAGACCGGCTTGAAACGTCAGTTACTCATCGACGGAAAAAAACATCAGTACCTCTGAAGTGGAGTTATCTGCCTGTGCGGCGAGGGACCCCTGTACACACGGCTGCCAGGTAAAAATGGATTAACACGAAAAATTCAGTTCCAGTTCCTAGTCTCTAGGAACTTCGTCAGAGTTGAAAGCTGGTGAACGCAACAACAATTCAAAACAAACGAGGAAATTAGAGAAATCGCCAATCAACCACTAATATCTTCAGTAATAAAGAAAAGACGATGGTCATATGTTGAACATGTGATGAGAAGAGATAATAACCGAACAGCAAAGCAAGCACGAGAGAGAGAGAGAGAGATATGTGATACTAACGTATCAGTGACAAACAACTGTGGCCTAAACGTAATAGACCAGCACGAACATTAATGCGATTGCACTGGTCAGACCTGCACACGTTTTGTCATATACATGTACTATTAACCATAAAACGTGGTGAATGTTGTTATCTGTTTGTTGATGTTTGTGCTCCAGTCTCGTCTGCTCATCTGGTCTTCAGCAGCGACAAGGTTTACTTTCTCTGATTTGTTGACAAAACTTCATGTAATTGCTGCTTGATCTATATACTGGCAATTACATGTCCCCTGCTGTGTGTATTTTTTTTCTGGTTTCGTTACTGTTTGATGGTTTTCAATACTTCACAGCCTGCAAGATGCCCTCTCAGATCTTTGAGCCATAGTTTTCATAGTACTTCATCGAAGACCCATCTTTCAAATTATAGTTTTCATGGTTCTTGATCGAAGACCCATCTTTCAAATTATAGTTTTCATGGTTCTTGATCGAAGACCCATCTTTCAAATTATAGTTTTCATGGTTCTTGATCGAAGACCCATCTTTCAAATTATAGTTTTCATGGTTCTTGATCGAAGACCCATCTTTCAAATTATAGTTTTCATGGTTCTTGATCGAAGACCCATCTTTCAAATTATAGTTTTCATGGTTCTTGATCGAAGACCCATCTTTCAAATTATAGTTTTCATGGTTCTTGATCGAAGACCCATCTTTCAAATTATAGTTTTCAAAGTTGCTGATCGAAGACCCTTCTTTCAAATTATAGTTTTCATGGTTCTTGATCGAAGACCCTTCTTTCAAATTATAGTTTTCAAAGTTGCTGATCGAAGACCCATCTTTCAAATTATAGTTTTCAAAGTTGCTGATCGAAGACCCTTCTTTCAAATTATAGTTTTCATGGTTCTTGATCGAAGACCCTTCTTTCAAATTATAGTTTTCATGGTTCTTGATCGAAGACCCTTCTTTCAAATTATAGTTTTCATGGTTCTTGATCGAAGACCCATCTTTCAAATTATAGTTTTCATAGTTCTTGATCGAAGACCCATCTTTCAAATTATAGTTTTCATAGTTCTTGATCGAAGACCCATCTTTCAAATTATAGTTTTCATGGTTCTTGATCGAAGACCCATCTTTCAAATTATAGTTTTCATAGTTCTTGATCGAAGACCCATCTTTCAAATTATAGTTTTCATAGTTCTTGATCGAAGACCCATCTTTCAAATTATAGTTTTCATAGTTCTCCATCGAGACTTTCCTTTCAGTCCTAGCCATTATAATAGATCACATACTGATGTGCTTACTAAAACCCTTGCAATATCTGCTACTGTAATTATCTTTGCTTGGAATCCCCACTATCCCCTATCGGGCGCATTTGTTGGGAGGGGGCGTCGGTAGCCTTTTTGCAACAACCACCCGACTGGGCTAGCGACGTTCGGACAATCCGTGTTCGATTCCCGCTTGAAGCAGTGTGAGCTGTATTCGTGGATGGAAAGAAAAATACCCCCGCGGTCGACCCAGCCGCTGGCAGAAATAGGTACCAGGTACTCTGGGACGGTGAGGAATGCCGCCTCGCATCGTGAGTTTCGATGCTTGAAGCGACATTATCCAGAAGTCTCCGAACACTTCTGGATAGGCGGCAGAGCACATATGGGTGGAAACTGGTGTGCTAAGACGCCGATTCAAGTCTCGTACTTGACCTCACTTTTATCCCACTGTTGCAGTTCATTGTATCTGCACATCGTGAATATATTATGTTCCTCTATCCTGGAATCAAAAGACTCAGCAAGCTCATGTATAGTCATGTGAGTCATTGATGGTGTACATAGTGTCATATCTAGTCATATCTTTGGTCATTGAATGCACTCGGTATATGCCCCTCACCCTGGGAAACAAGCAGTTATCTTCCACTCATTCGCTGTGGGTACGATTGTTGAGTCGTTCCATGAGTGTTGCTTTGGGAGTATTGTCTGTCCTGCTTTCAAGAAGCTCATGTTAGTTAAGCCTTGCTGTTTGTCTTCATTCGAGCCCTGTCAACGAAAGCAGCAAGTTCATTCAGCACTTTCTCATGTCGTCATAAACAGCACATTGAAGCTGTCGCTCTATCGTGTCTTACGTGGCGAACCCCACTCCACAAGGTTATCTATCTATCTATTGTCCTTTCGAGCCGAAGACGGCACATAGGGCAGAACCACAATCTCAAAAACAGAAACCTTGCGTGCCAAAATGGCACATATTGCAGAGATCACTGCTCTAAAATTATGGTCTGTTTTCATAACAACACTCTTTACAATGACAGCTTGTCAAGCCATCGATCAATCTCCTTAGTCGCCTCTTACGACATGCCTGGAAGGTCACAGTGTCACTATTCTTACTTCCCACATAATGAGGCCCCGGTAACACACGGTAAACACACAAGGTTATTGGCTGGGAATATAGACGATCGTTCATAAATCTGATTATGTAAATTAGTTACGGTGGTACCAATGTCATATGTCATTCTTTATTGGTGTTCACTGTAAACCCATAAGAAGAAGAATAAAGTACAGGAAATATTTCATGGGATGGTTTTATGAGCAAATATTTGTTTCTTTGAAATGTTGTCCGAAATCTGGCATAGAGCCTTTTTTAATGTTCACCTTACGTGCTTTCTTTTACTCGTTTTACTACATTCTGTCTTCCACCTCCAGAATAAACTAGCTAACTGATCTCACTTTCCCCTGATAGCGTGGATCATATGGAAAGATGAACACAAACACTGTAAGGTTATACTTTCCATTTGGCAACGACCTACATTCCGGCAAGCTTTCCTGTTTCTGCCTCATTCCTGAGTATAACGCATCCGTCCTAAATAGCAAGGTCCCGGGTGGTGTGTCGTGTCGTGGTGTGCTTCCCTTTGGAAGCGAGGGTCGGGTTTCCCTAGCGCAGCACTCAGCAGGCTATGTTTATGTCTGCTGGCATTGATCGCTTCTGCGTGTTGTGCTTCAGCGTGAACGGTTGGGTAATCCTTCACAGGAGACACCCCCGTCATGCCGCATAATAGGTTTAGACAATATATTTACAGCAGTCATGTTATGAGCTTCCCCCCCCCCCCCTGCTACAAAGAAACGGGTGGTCGAAAAGGTTTACCCTGTCGCGTGCAGAAATAAACTGGTGTTGGTTCGATTCCCAATAGTGGAGTAAACGTTTTTATTTTCCAAACTGTTCTTTCCTCTTTTCTTCTTCTTCCGTCTTCAGTGTTGATGTGAATATATTGTTTAGTCTTATTACATGTTAATTTGACGTCTAATGCTGTTTATTTTCTTTATTTTCCACGTCTTTTCTTCTTACTTTCTTTTTTTCAACTCTTAACCCTAGGATACGTTGAAACCCCACTGACATACTTCTTCAACTTTCTCCATCTCTCTTTATCTTCACTCTTATCTTAAGTTTTCTAGTGCATCTATTTATAATATCCCATCAATCCATCTTTCTTGCATGGTCGTTTCTTAATCTAGTTCTAGTATTGTTGTATTTTTTATTAGTGACTTATTGCGTCACAAATTAACCTCCTACCTTACCACGTGACTTTACCATTTATTTGTTTCTCCACGTTCTTTATATCTTCAATAGATATCATTATTTATACCTTCCTCTCCCCCCCCCCCCCCCCCCCCAAAAAAAAAACTTCACTTGTGATCTTATCCCATGTTCTGTTTTTGTTCTTTGCCATGCGTCTGAAACATGTCTTTCCCTTATTGTTATTGTTCTGTTTTGCTCTTGAGCCTAGCACCCAGGTCTGGCAGTAGTAGCATCAAGTTTCCATTTAAAAAAATAAAATAAAATCCGGGTGAAATAACGAAAATTGGGATTGTCTGGGCAAGGGGAAATTATGTTCAGCCTTGGTGATGATCTAGAAATAAGATGACGTCATGGATCATAGTCTAGTTACATATCATCATCATTATTATCGTCATCGTCGTTATTTCAAACAATTTGCCGAATCGAAAACCTGGCTATGCATTGCTGCCTCCTATTTTCTTGGCGCGGTGTTGTCCGCCCAGTCATTAATATTTCAAGGCCACTGTGACATTCGATGTGACCTAAATCTGCTAGCTGGTTTTGTTTAATTGTATTCGTTCGCCATTTTCATTTCTCTAAATTTAATTTTTCTTCTCTGGTTTTACCTATCAAAGATATTAGAAGTATTATTCTGTGCATATCATGCGTGCACTTTCTCTCTCTCTCTCTCTCTCTCTCTCTCTCACACACACACACACACACACACACACACACACACACACACACTGACGCAATACACACATGTGACCAGAGATTAATTGCAACTTTTTTTAATTGCATAGCTGGCAGTGTGCAGATATGCAGGTCACTCGTGACACGGTTTCTCTGCAGAGGATGAGAGTTCGATCCTAGTTCTGGGTGGCAATCGTTCTCTGTAATTTCTTTTGTTTGTTTGTGGATTTCTCCAAGTGCTGTCAACGTGTTGTTGTCTCTGTGTCATTTATTTGGCTTTTGCCTCGAAAGTTTCCGGTCGCTATCAAGATTGATTTCTTATTGTTGACTTCTGTATCGGTGTCACTGGAAACCCCTGCTCGTGTTGTTTTTGTCTCTTGTCAACAAAGCAAGTGAAAAAAAAAAGTAAAGTACCCACATCACGCCAAGTGGCGTATAGGGAATATGATGTTAGTGACCATACATTTTACAGACCTTCGGCACAAGATTTTTGGGGTAATGTGGTCGGTATTACGCTCGTTTCGCTTTACTTTCCCAGAAAAATATCTGGTACCCATTAAAGGCTGGGTGAACCAGAATCCGTCGGTTGGGATCGAACCCTACCTCTTGTCCTTTGTAGTCCAGTTCACTAACCACTGAGCTATCGTGGCTCCTATCCAAGGTATCTATCTATCTATTGTCCTTTCGAGCCGAAGTCGGCACATAGGGTAGAACTACAATCTCAAAAACAGAAACCTTGCGTGCCAAAATGGCACATATTGCAGAGATCACTGCTTCTAATATCTATGGTTCTGTTTCCATAACAATACTTTTACAATGACAGCTTGTCAAGCCATCGATCTACCTCCTTAGTCGTCTCTTACGACATGCTTGGAAGGTCACAGTGTCACTATTCTTTACTTCCCACATAATGAACACACGGGAGATCCAAAGTATAGTTCAGGCAAATGTTGCAATTTAAATGTAAAGATGTTATGAGATCTATTTTGACAATGGCGATAGAAGTTCTTCGCCAGTCTTGACAATAGATTGTTTTAACTTGAACAATGGCTGGAAGCTACAGAAATGTGGTTCTACAGAAGACTGTTCGGAATACCATGCGCAGCACGAAGGAATAATGAATTAGCAGCTATAACCAGTTCTGGAATTGGCCAAAACTCAAAGGAAGCTAATAATCAAGATATAGAAGAAACTCTCATATTTTTTTTAATTTTTGCTGTGAAGGAAACGGGTTGGAATATGTTGTGACGAATGGAATATGTTGTGACGAATGGAATATGTTGTGACAAATGGAATATGTTGTGACAAATGAAATATGTTGTGACAAATGGAATATGTTGTGACAAGTGGAATATGTTGTGACAAGTGGAATATGTTGTGATAACTGCAATATGTTGTGACAAATGGAATATGTTGTGACAAATGAAATATGTTGTGACAAATGGAATATGTTGTGACAAGTGGAATATGTTGTGACAAGTGGAATATGTTGTGACAAGTGGAATATGTTGTGACAAGTGGAATATGTTGTGATAACTGCAATATGTTGTGACAAATGGAATATGTTGTGACAACTGCAATATGTTGTGACAACTGGAATATATTGTGACAACTACAATGTTTTGTGACGAATGGAATATGTTGTGACGAATGGAATATGTTGTGACAACTGCAATATGTTGTGCAAATGGAATATGTTGTGACAAATGGAATATGTTGTGACAAATGGAATATGTTGTGATTACTGGAATAATAAAGAGAATAAGAAATTGAAGGGAGACAGAGTAGAAAGAAGATAGACAGGCTAAAAGGCAACAACGGAAATGACGAACAAGTGTCGAGAGAGAAAGTTGTGGAGGGATAAGTTACAAACTTCGGAAGCCATTGTAATCGATAATGATGATTATAATGATGGTGCTGACGATTATGATGATGATGATGCACATCAAGGTAGGGAGTTTTGCGAGTTTGAACAATGTTCACACAATACTGCTATCTAACGTTTGCCATCACATTTCTCGTGCCCTCTGGTGTTGATGTAGAGATGCAGCTCTGATTCTTCTGGCAACCTGAATACTTGCAACATGAATACTTATGGCAGCCTGAATACTTGCAACATGAATACTTGTGGCAATCTGAATACTTGCAACCTGAAAACTTGCAAACTGAGAACTTGCAACCTGAATACTTACAACCAGAATACGTGTGGCAACCTGAATATTTGTGGCAACCTAAACACTCGCTGAAAACTTGCAACCTGAATACTTGCAACATAAATACTTGTGGCAACCTGAATATTTGTGGCAACCTGAACATTTGCAACATGAATACTTGCAACCTGAATACTTGCAACATGAATACTTGTGGCAACCTGAACATTTGCAATCTGAAAGCTTGCAACCTGAACACTTGCAACCTGAATGCTTGCAAACCGAAATACTTGCAACCTGAATACTTGGCACGAGAGACAGCTGAAGAGTTTCCTTTATGCTGTCACAGCAAGTAAAGAAACAACAAAAAGCGTAAAGTGTCTTTTTCATGATAGTTATAAACTTGCAATTGGCGCCCGCTATTGACATATGCTAATAGGATATCAGTTTATGACATAAAAACACAAGCTGTGTTTCGAGTTATAACGTTGATGTGAAACCTCACGTTGAAAATCTGAGATACAACTGCGGCATGTACAGTTATGCTCGTAAAATGGGATTATTCTTGGATCACACACACACACACATATATATATATATATATATATACAGGGTGTTCGTAAAGTCACACTACACTTTATAAATAGAACACATATACAAAATGTTGTGAGACTTGCCTCCCTGAACACCCTGTATATATATATATATATATATATATATATATATATATGTGTGTGTGTGTCTCAAATTAGTAGCAAAAGACATAAGTAATGGCAGCAACAATGAAAAAAGACTTCACCACAATGCACAGTAAAGACAAGTGGAACAATATTAAAACAGGTAAATGAATTTAAATATCTGAGAACATTGTTAACCTCAGATGGTAGATGTACAGCAGAGGTGAGATGCAGAATGGCTCCATAAAAAGCAGCTTTCCAAAAAAATGAGGTAGATACTAGGCAATCCATTTTTGACAATAGAAACAAGAAAAAAGAGTTCTTATATGTTATGTAGGGCAGTATATGGATGTGATTCATGGACAATAGGACAACAGAAAAGAAAATCACTGGAGTCTGTAGAAATGAGATATTACAGAAGAGTGTTGAGAATACCATGGACAGCTAAGAAGAGTAATGAAAACATTCTGAAAGAGGCCAAAGCAAAAAGGGAGCTAATATCCAATATTAGGTAAAAAAACAATCATAATTTTTTGACTATGTAATGAAAAGGGAACAGCTGGAATATATTGTGACAACTGGGAAAATTGAGGGACGAACAGATAGAGGGAAGCAAAGAGGAAAGACGTCGAACAGCTTAAGAAAATGGTTTGGCAGAAGGTCAACAACAGAAATGATAAATAACTGTCGAGATCGAAAGTTGTGGAGGGACATGATCACGCCAGCAGGCATTGTACTTGATGATGATGATATATATACATATATATATATATATATAATATATATATATATATAGAGATAATATATATATATATATATATATATATATATATATATATATATATATATATATATATATATATATATATATATATATATATATTATATACACGCACACACAAATGTAGCAAAAAAATATTTAATATATTTTTTTATGGTCTTATGGCAGATAATGTTGAAGCAAATTCCAGGAAATAATGGTTGAATACACTGTTTCTCGTTGCTACTACTTTCTCGAACTCTTGGTGTGAGTTATGGTACTTGTTTACAGCCACGTTGTTTAGTTTAGAAGAGGCACCTATTTTCATTGCCCAGAGACCTCTGAAATCACTTATTGTTTCTACAAGACTTCCTGTGTCCTATAAAGCAGAGATGGCCAAATGGCGGCCTGCTAGTCTATTTTTCTTGGTCCGTGGAGCCTCCACAAAAACTAATATGTTAAATATGTATTTTTTTTTTTAAAATTCCAGTCGATTAAAAAAATAATATAAAGCAATTTTGAAATAATTAATTAGTTATCTTGTTACAAATGAT
Organism: Megaustenia siamemsis; assembly: GCA_032433765.1. NCBI lineage: Eukaryota > Metazoa > Mollusca > Gastropoda > Stylommatophora > Ariophantidae > Megaustenia > Megaustenia siamemsis. The sequence continues at coordinate 68,527,058 of JAVIAB010000050.1, forward strand.
AAAATATGTCGTCAAAGTGCAAGTATTATTTAAACATGACTAAATCACATCATGTAATTTTTGAATATACAGTTTGGCTCTCTTGTCCTGACTTTGGCTATAACCCGACCCTCGGTCTAATTTAAGTTGGCCAACACTTCTGTAGAGCAACAATAAACGTTATCCATTCAACTTGAACACAGGCTATTATTCTACGCAGGGATGTGCAAGTCTGGCTCACACTGTTCATTTCTATATCCACAGTTCTCCTTCCATGTCATCCTCTGTCTATTTCGACTTTCCCCCCTGAAGTCCACGCCATAACAGCTCTTGTGATTGTTCCTGGTTTTCTTCAAAGCTTCTGCATTGCCTGTTTGCATTGTGCGTATTTCTTCTTGGCTGCACCTCTCCAATATTTTTTGTTTATTTATTTGTTTTGGTCGCACTTTTGTGAGAAAAATTCTTTCGAAAAAAAAAAATGTCATAACTTTATTTTTTGGAGAATCGTCAGGAATGAAATGTACGACCTTATCGCTGGAAGAGCTGGTGGCACGTGGGATATAACATGACACTCTCTAAATATGATGTAGGCGGGATGTGTTCACGGAAGGATCAACAAACTTTGTTATTTTTTTATGTTTAGGTTGAAATACAAACTGTGACCTGAACACCTCGTGGCGACAACACTGGTTCCTCATATTCAGTGTTTATAAAGTCGCTGTGAGTGTTTATAAAGTCGCTGTATTTATAAAGTCGCTCTAAGTGTTTATGAAGTCGCTGTACAGTGAATATCATGACGTAGATGTCATCAATCGGTGACGTATTTTCAAGAATATTTTTCAACTCACCACACGACAACTTTATAAACAACCTGTAGAAATCACCGATTACTCCAAACGTGGGATTAAAGCCAGCAAGATAGGCTATAGGGTCGCTAAACTAACCTAAATAGAGCCAGAAAGATAGACCTTAGGGTTACTAAACTAACGTGTGTAAATGGGGTAAAGACATATCTTATGGTTATTAAACTAACCCTACTACAGCTGTTCTGCTCACACGGCTCTACTTTAATACTAATCAACCACTTACGTTTCCTGCAGTGCTGGACTCACCTTTAATGGAGGATCTAGTACTACCAGTACCTCCAGGCTGGACAAGTTCCAACTTTCCACACAAGAATACTGGAATCCAAGAAAGCTATTGCAGTCCGCCGTTAAACAAACCATCTGGAGTCTAAGAAATAGATCACAACTCGACGTCGTGGTATTAACAGACGGACAGACAGATCAATCATTCATTAATCCTTACTCTATAAAATTGCAATTTAATATACCGTTCTTTCAATTTGTGCACATACCAAATTAAAGTATTTATTCGTTAATTAATGGAAGTGTTTTTGATTTAGCAGTAATCCCCAATGTTATATAAATTCGATATATAGTCGTTTCAATAATAATATCTTTTCACATCAAATTTGCACAGAAACAATTCAAAATTATGAAACATGACAAGAATTATAGAGGGGAGGTAAATTAACAAAAAGTCTTGTAAATTTGGTAGAAGAGATAAAGAAAATATAAATTCTGGATAGATATGTGGCGTCTTGTGACTACTTTGTTGTTGCTGTTCTTTTTAAATGATATGCTTCATGGTGTTTTTGTGTGTGACAAAATCTCTCAACCTAGCTTGGTCTGTGTCCAACTGTCGTGTAGTAAGTTATATATGACCAGCCACATCCAACTACAGATTTAATAGGCCCGAGGGCTGAGAGGAAATTCCCATAAATCTCCAACTAACGGGACGAGCTTTGCGAGCCAGGGCTGATTGTGGATAGATTGTCGCGGGCCGTCTAAAGCTCAAAGAGCTGAAAACGTCACGCTAGCTGGACATTTTTCCGGTTCTATTTTTACCCGCACGCCTTAGCAAGCATGTTTCTTCTTTAACATTTTTGATTAATTTGAGCACAGAATCTCACCCGGGACACTCATACTCAAGTCACCAACATGTGACAAATCTCTGTATCGTCTCACTCTACCATCTCTCATCACTCTGCCCACATCTCCCTAACTTCATCATCAGACATGTAGCTATAGATATCTGTATCTCACCGTTTGTTGTCGTTGTCCCCGTCTTCTGAAGAAGGCAACCGGCCGAAACGTCAGTATTTTGTTGTGTTCCTTTTTTGTAAAGCTGTCACCATACCTTGTAGTGTATACCACACCGAACTACTGGCTCCATAGCAAATCTATAGTTGACTGTGGACCAGCAATGTCCGTTGTGGGGCCTATGTTTCCTGACGAATTATACTTTGTAAACACAAGATTTCATTGTCCCACCATCTCAGTCCACTGTACCATGAGTCTGTTATCATGTAGACAGACTTGTTGTGTAAAGGTGGAAAACGATATTGCACTTAATAACGGACATCCAGGTGTCTATGGTGGGTGTAATGAGGTGCCATGAATTATTATATCTATAGGAGACTTCACCAAAGACGTTTCCAGAATTTATTTTTATGTTATGACTAAATGCAAAATTTCACTGGAGGCAGGAACATTGAAACGGAATATTAGTTGATTGAAGTGATTCGTAGACATTGCTTGACCATTGTGCAACAAGAAGTGCATTTTTAAATTTGTCTTTTTGACAGGCATTTACTTTCTTGTTCTCAGTCTTGAGCATTATTCTTCTTCTTCTTCTTCACCTTCTTCTTATTCTTATTCTTCTCCTTCATCTTCTTCTACTCCTCCTTCTTCTTCTTCTCCTCTTTCTCTTTCTTCTTCTTCCTTTTCTGCTGCTGCTTCTTCTTCTTCTTTTTCTTCTCTCATCGTGAGCCCAGTGATTGCTCATCTTTACCATCTGCCCTCAAAAGACATTATATTGGCTTATATGTGTTGTTCTTTCTCCTTTGTATGTAACTGTTATATTTTGCATCTTTCGACCCAGCACATCCAATTTTCAATTAAATTAGTGTCACTATTGCCTTTTGTTTTCAAGGTGATACATCAGTGGACATAAATGCATGCTCTTTGTTGTCTGTTGTCTGTTTTCGTGTCAAACTATTCATTTGAACATCAGAAAATTAAACTTTCTGTTCTGTAGGTCTCTTTAAACTACCTGTAGAATTATTATATCCGTATATATATATATATATATATATATATATATATATATGTAATGTATATATGTATATATATATATATATCGTGTATATATATTTTTAAAAAAGTAAAGTACCCCCGTCACGCCAAGTGGCGTATAGGGAATATGGTGTTAGTGACCATTTATTTTACAGACCTTCGGCACATGATTTTTGAGGTAATGTGGTCGGTATTACGCCCGTGCCGCTTCACTTTCCCTGAAAAAATCAGGTACCCATTAAAGGCTGGGTGAACCCGGAAGCCGTCGGTTGGGATCGAACCCTACCTCTTGTCCTTTGTAGTCCAGTTCACTAACCACTGAGCTATCACGGCTCCCGTGTATATATATATATATATATATATATATATATATATATATATATATATATATATCGGAGCAGAAGCGCTCGGCCAGCGCATTAAATTTACATTACTGAAATATTGAGCTATAATTTGATTTAGAAAAATGTATCATATTTTGTTTGCTGTTGTAGTGAATGAATGAAGAATAATTTCCCAATCAGGCAATCATGTTGAAGCCATCTGGTGAAAGAAAACAAGAAAGACTAATAGAATCGCTACGCAGAACAATTACTCCGGAAGGTTCAATCGATTGGACTAAGAAACCAACGAGACCTGCAAGAACTAGCAGCAAATATTCAATCACAGAGAACTATGACTTCCGGCCTATATGCTATTCACACCCCTGTTGTCACCCCTAACTCCATCAGACTTGTCTTATCACGTGACTGGTTTTTTTTCCCTCCCCTTCTCATTTCTCATCACATACACATTTGACTTATAGTCGTCTTTTGGAGCTTCTGGGTCGAGTCTAAACCAAGTCTCACTTCATTTTTTTTTTATCATTTAATTAATTTAAGAATAATTTTTACTTGAATCATCTTTATTAATTATCGATTTATATTCTCTTATAATGGCGTGCATCTCATAGAGGTTACGGAGATGAGATTTCGCAGAAGAATGTTAAAAATGCCCTGGACAACTAAAAAGATCAACGAGGATATTTTCAAAGAGGACTAACACAGAAAGGAAGCTCCTAAAAGCATCATAAAGAAACAATCGACATATTTCGGGCACATCATGAGAAGTTGGATTACTTGGTTAGAACTAGCAAAATACAAGGAAAGAGAGATCGCGGACGACAAAGAGAGAAGATACTGGATAGTTTAGTGTCATGGCATGAAAAACAACAACAAATTGATGCGATGTAATGTGGATTTTAAAAAAAAAAATTGTGGAAGGACATGATCTCCTACGCATCCGATATAGGACATGATAATGATTGTAATTACGATTTCAGACTAGGACAAAGCCAAGAGGTGTATCTGCTACAAAAAGTAATCGAATCAGAACATATTTACTTTCTTAAAGCACAGGAAATGGATAGTTAAAAACGTATAGTATTGCACATGATGATTGTTCCCCTATGTCCGGTCGCATGTTGCCTTACCTCGTGTGGAATGAAAATATCATGAAATCGGCGCAAAGTGCGATATGTCATAGTTTTAACAGCAAAGTCCCATATTTACGCATTCTGCCAACCGCTTTTGCATTCATAAGAACCAGGTTTGACTCCAATCTTCCGTCCCTACATATCTACAATATGTTTCTCAATGTTTGGTCTTTCCCCGCGCCTTTACACACGACTAACACACACAAACAGCCCACCAGATGTAGGGTCTTGATCAGCTTTATGTTAATTGGTTCTGACGCCAGTAGTCAGTAAAGAGTCGCTGACTCATTTAATTTTCTTCACTGCCTCTCGTGGGAAATCTTTCACTAATTACAAAATAATTGTAGAGTTCACGAAATCGGTGAAGTAGATAATTGAGATAATGTTCGAAAATGTGGCAGTGAGAGTTGCTTGATTTTTTCACAAATCGACATTTAAGCTTTAATCCTTTACATTTCGCAGCAATTATAGATGCGGATACCCAGATTCTATTACACCCGACTCGTTCTAGCCAAAAAAATATTCCGTGCTAATAGTTTCAACTTATAAAAAAAAAGTAAAGCACATCCGTCACGCCAAGTGGCGTTTAGGGAATATGGTGTTCTTCTTCTTCTTTCCTTCCTCATCTGCCTTTCAGCGTCGAGGGGAGATATAATTTGCGGTCTTTTGCTCTTCTGTTCGCCTCTGTTGCTGTTATGTTTCCTAGTGCTTCTAATATTCCATCGACCCATCTTTTACGTGGTCGACCCTTGGGTCTGGTGTTCTCACAACGTTTGTTGAAGGCTCGTTATGTTGTGTTTTGTTCTTTCTGCCTTGTCACGTGGCCAAACCATTTTATCTGTTGTTTCCTTATATATTCTATGGCGAGGGCTATTCCTAGCTTTTTTCTCAGTTCTTCATTTCTGATCTTATCTCTCAGACTTTTCCTGTCATTCGTCTAACACATTTCATCTCTGTAGAGGTTATTTTTCTTGCATCTAGGGTCCAGGTCTGGCATTGGTAGCACAACGTTGGGATGAAGATTGTATTGTATAGTGCTCGTTTTGCCTCCAGAGTTATTTCCTTGTTGGACAATAGTGGTGATAACTGTCCGATGATTTGACAAGCTTTGTTGCATCTTGATTCTATCTCTGCTGTTTGGGAATTATCGTTTGTCATTAGACTTCCTAGGTATTTGAATTCCTCTAATTGTTTTAGTTGTCTGCCTTCTATAGTTATATTGATGTTCTGTTTATTTTGGCGACATTCATGACTTCTGCTTTGTTGATGTTGATTTTCATGTTGTATTTTGTGCCTGAGATGTTGAGTTTATTTAAGTGTTCTTGTAGGTCTTCTATTGTTTCATGTATTAGTGCCTGATCGTCTGTAAATAGAAGCTCGTTGATCTTCTCTGCCTCTGATGGGTTGGCTAGCTTGCATATATTGTCCATGTATGTAATAAACAGTAGGGGGGATAGTACGCACCCCTGTCTTACACCTGATCTAACTTCGAAGTGGTCTGTGTAGCCAGCTGCTGTTGACGTAGAAACTTTTAATAAGGTTGATTAGATGTTGGCTTACTCCGTATGTTGTTAGTATCTCACACAGTTGTTCTCTGTTTACTCTGTCGAATGCTTTTTCCTGGTCAATGAAGGCTATGTATAAGTTTTGATTGTGTTCTGTCGTTTTTTTGCAAGCTGTTTTAGTGTGAATAGTGCATCGGTACATACTCTGTTTTTTTCGGAACCCCATTTGAGAATCGTATATTGAGAATATGGTGTTAGTGACCATAAATTTTACGGATCTTCGGCACATGTTTTTTGGGGTAATGTGGTCAGTATTACGCCCGTGCCGCTTTACTTTCCCAGAAAAAAATCCAGTACCCAATAAAGGCTGGGTGAACCGGAGCCGTCGGTTGGGATCGAACCCTACTTCTTGTCCTTTGTAGTCCAGTTCACAGTTTCACCTTATGACTTGACACAAAAATGTGAATTTTCCAGCCTATTTTATGTTTGTGTAGTTGATATTTTATACGTTTAACTTTGAGAAGAAGTGTTTTTATCTACCTCTGGTTTCGTAGTCTGGCCATTCACCAACTGTCCCTGACCCTGGCAGGAGCTAAACTCCCGCTGGCATAGTTCCTTGAATCTATTAAATGCACCATGAAAAAAGACATACACGAAACATGTTATATAAGTGAAATCAGCAAACAAGCAGTGCAATTAAAATATTAACATTAAACAGCTGTGCATGCCTTTCTGTCAATGTCTTAAGTTATTTTATTTCAGGCGTTTTCTTTTCTTTTTGTTTAAGCGTATAAAAACACTATTTTTGGTATAAATATTATATTTAAACACTACAGACAAAAAAAACTACTTTATGGTGAGGCTTTTTACACATTAAGCAAAACACTACTTTATGGTGCAGATGTTACAAAATTATATGAAACAAGCTTCTACTTTATCTTATAGATATTAACTTTTATGGTAGAGATACATGTACTTGCACAGTTCTTCTGTTCGACTCTGCTGCTGTTATGTTACATAGTGCTTCTAATATTCCGTCCATACATCTTTTTCGTGGTCGACTATTGGGTCTGGTATTCTCACAACGTTTGCTGAAGGCTCGTTGTGTTGTGTATTGATCTTTCTACCTTCTCATGTGGCCAAACCATTGTATCTGTTGTTTCTTTATATATTCTATGGCGGGGGCTATTCCTAGCTTTTTTCTCAGTTCTTCATTTCTGATCTTATCTCTCAGACTGTCTCCTGTCATTCGTCTAACACATTTAATCTCAGTAGAGGTTATTTTTCTTATTGTTCTTGCATCTAGGGTCCAGGTCTGGCATTGGTATCACAACGTTGGGATGAAGATTGTATTGTATAGTGCTCGTTTTGCTTCTATAGATATTTCCTTGTTGGGCAATGGACTAGCGACAGCTGAATATAAAAACATTTATGGAAGCCACATAAATGTGGTTTTACTGTAGAAGCTGAAGTACTTTTGGCAGTAAAAATGGAGATGATTAAAATGTTCTAAATTGAAGAAAATTAAGTGCTTGTTACCAACAGCCGCGATAGCTCAGTGGTTAGTGAACTGGACTACAGAGGACAAGAGGTATGGTTCGATCCCAATCGACGGCTTCCGGGTTCACCCAGCCGTTAATGGGTACCGGATTTTTTTTTTCTGGGAAAGTAAAGCGGTACGGGCGTAATACCGACCACATTACCCCAAAAATAATGTGCCGAAGGTCTGTAAAATTTATGGTCACTAACACCATATTCCCTATACGCCACTTGGCGCGACGGGAGTACTTTACTGTTTTTTTTTTACCAACAGCCGGAGAGAACAATCATTCTTGTGGCCATGAATGAGAAATGGGTACATGGTTCAGCAAGTTGGGGAAGATAAATAACAGCGAGGGAAAGCATTGACCTTCATGTTTGTAAATGTTGTGACGTGGTACGGTGGGTGTAACACACTTCACTACTCTACGATATGTTACTAGATGTCCTTTATCTGAAGAGAAAGTTATGTAACTCTTTAATGTCTTAAATTACTAGAAAAAAAACGAAGGAAGAAAATATAGAGAGAAGCAGGAAATAAAAGATGGTTAACTCTATTCTGAGAATGACACAGAGGGAAGTAAGCAACATATTTTGATCAACAACTGTGAAGACAGAAAGCTGTGGAAGTGGAGAGGTGCGGGGACATTGTCACTTACGCCACTGTATATGGTACATGGTCACTTACGCCACTGTATATGGTGCATGATGATTTCAAGTATGCAACAGATGAATACAACATATCTTGTAAATGTACAGTGATAAGCAAAAGCCATATATAGATTTCCAAACGCCAACGAGCTAAAAGGAAAAAGGAATTCCCAGAAAACCACCAACTTGCGTGATGTTTTCAGCTTTGCGGGTTATGGGTCGATTGACGTCAGCTGTCGATAGCTCCAATAATTGATAATCTCACGATAGTTGGAGGTTTTCCAGATTTATTTTCAGCCCTCGGGATTTTGGAAATCTATAGATGGCTATAGATGCAGAAACATGGACATTAGACAGGAAAACAAGAACAGAGAATTGAAGCCTTTGAAATGTGGATATATAGAAGAATAGGTAGAATTGGATGGAAGGAAAAGAAAACAAACGATGAAGTCTTAAAGCAACTAAAAATGAAAAGAGAACTACTAATCACAATTCAAACAAGAAAAATGGGATTTTTGGGCCATATTAAAAGACACAACAACCTACTAAAAGTAATCCTGGAGGGGAAAATACAAGGTAAAAGAGGCAGACCAGGACTAACATGGACGAGTAACATTAAAAGATGGACAAATCAGCCTATGACAACCTGCACCATGAAAGCAAGAGACAGAGAAGAATGGCGCTCCATGGTAGCCAATCTTCGATGCGGAGATGGCACTGGATAATGATGATAGATGGCTGTGGACAAGCAAACACATTTTTTAAAGTTGAACAGAACTAAGAATAGAATGAGACATTTTGAAAGAAGTGCTTACGCAGACTTGTAGGAAGAGTAGAAAACACACACAACACGAGTAAAGACCATGCGAGTGACTCGTCTTACGGTATGACGTCATTCATATCTCTATCATAGCAACAGGAAAACAGATCAAGTTTGCATGATCAAAAGACTTGAAGGCAAAAGAAGAAGAAGAAGAAACAAATAAAATAAACAATAAGATAAAAGCGGAGACGAAGCCAGGGTTTGGACAGGAAGTGGATCCATGTTTTCTTTTTTTAAAAATATGAAAAATAAATCTGCGCTTTCCTTTGTTGACGCTATCCCCCCCCTCCCCCTCCCTCCCTACTCCTTTCAATCCATAGATAAGTTGATCATGAGTCTAACATTCAAATAATAACAATAAACAGGAGGTCCTGTGTACACTCTCGCACGTTAAAGAACTCTTGGCAGCTACAAATCTAGAAGTGGAGGCTATAAGTGTGGACACTGCCTTGGAAAACTTATCAACTCAAAAACTTAACCCGTACCCTGGATCTCGGGTCGTGCTCGTTCACGTGGATTCCAGTTCGTGCTACGGAGATCGTGCTCATGCACGTGGATCTCGGGTCGCGCTACAGAAATCGTGCTCGTGCACGTGGATCTCGGGTCGTGCTACGGAGATCGTGCTCATGCACGTGGATCTCGGGTCGTGCTACAGAGATCGTGGATCTCGGGTCGTGCAACAGAGATCGTGCTCATGCACGTGGATCTCGGGTCGTGCTACAGAGATCGTGCTCATGCACGTGGATCTCGGGTCGTGCTACAGAGATCGTGCTCATGCACGTGGATCTCGGGTCGTGCTACAGAGATCGTGCTCATGCACGTGGATCTCGGGTCGTGCTACAGAAATCGTGCTCGTGCACGTGGATCTCGGGTCGTGCTACAGAGATCGTGCTCATGCACGTGGATCTCGGGTCGTGCTACAGAGATCGTGTTCGTGCACGTGGATCTCGGGTCGTGCTACGGAGATTCGTGCTCGTGCACGTGGATCAGAATTCTCCTCGGATTTTTTAAAAATAAATTCTCGTCGAAGTTGATATGGGAGCACCTATGTGTTCGTCCGGTGTGCAGTAATGATGATCCTAACAACAACAACATGATTTGATACAAATGATATCTGTTGTATGTATAATCTGTTGCCGCAGGAAAATGAACACTAAAGAATAAAGGAGAAGAAAAAAAGGAAGGATTGAGAATTAAAGGATGTGAACGTTTTACAGCAATAAATTATTAATATAAACGCCATAGTGATAGCCACGCTAGAAGACACACGCTAGAAGACACAACTACGCTCAAAAGACAAAAAAAAAAAAAAAAACACACACACACACACGCAGAGATCTGTGAACGGGAGAAGAATTAACAATCAATAAATGAACACAGAACAGCAGCTTGTTAGAACTTCCGAATAAAAGCAGAACATAAACGACGTTGTAAATTCATGGCAACTCACCTCCAACTGCGTCTAATTTCAAAAACGTGGGGCGCCAGCATCCACGTAATCCCTAAATACCTGTCTAATCTCTCCTACTGTTGATATAGATTAAAGTATCCCGTGCCTGTTTATGTTGATAATCCGATGCACAAACATCATTACTCTATTTTTTATGAAATGCTTTGTGAAGCCTGAGACTCTATTTTTCTTTCACTCCTGTAACCTTGAACTAGAAATGGAAAATGCTCAATTGCCATTCAATACAAAGAAATGATAAATAAGATATTACCAAGGTTTCACGTGACACATATCCTAGGGTACTGAGGTATTAGACTCCACCAATGTAGGCCACAGCATTTGAAATTGAGGGAAGGCCAGTGCTTTACTCGCGTTTATTTGCCTATCCTAATTCGTTGAGCTAGTAGACTTAAGATTCAACAAAGTTTGTCAATTCATCGGACAGCTATCACCACTATTGTCCAACAAGGAAATAAACCTAAAGGCAGAATGAACACTCCGCATTACAATCTTTATCCCTACGATGTGCAACCAATGCTAGTCCTGGACCCTAGGTGCAAGAATAATATTGCCACTTCCGAGATGAAATGTGTTAGACGAATGATAGCAAACAGCCTGAGAGATAATGATCAAAAATGAGGAACCGAGAAAACAGCTAGGAATAATTACCGACATACAGTACATAAAGAAACAACATATAAAATAGTTTGGCCATGTGCTAAGGCAGGAGATGAAAAACATAACACAACGAGCCTTCAGTAAACGGTGCGAGAACACCAGACCCAAGGACCGACCACGAAGATGGATTGATGGGATATTAGAAACACTAGGAAACATAACAGCAGTAGAGGCCGATAGAAGAGGAAAAAGACCAATCCCTGTTTAGGCTATGTAATCAGATTAACTACAGCTTTAATCTATGTAATTATTTTAGCTACTGCCTTAGTCTATGTAATCAAATTGCCTACAGTTTTAGTCTATGTAATCAGACTGCCTACAGCTTTAGTCTATGTAATCAAATTACCTACATCTTTAGTCTATGTAATCAAATTGCCTACAGCTTTAGTTTATGTAATCAGATTGGCTACAGTTTTAGTCTATGTAATCAGAATGACCTACAGCTTTAGTCTATGTAATCAGATTGCCTACAGCTTTAGTCTATGTAATCAGATTACCTACAGCTTTAGTCTATGTAATCAGATTGCCTACATCTTTAGTCTATGCAATCAGATTAGCTACATCTTTAGTCTATGTAATCAAATTGCCTACATCTTTAGTCTATGTAATCAGATTGCCTACTGTTTTAGTCTATGTAATCAGATTAGCTACATCTTTAGTCTATGTAATCAGATTGCCTACAGCTTTAGTCTATGTAATCAGATTGCCTACAGCTGCTGCCACTACATTCAGGCTCTCCATGTTACCTAATAGCTCATCATCATCAAGCACCGTACCTGCTGGCATTTGTGACATCCCTCCACAACATTTCAATAGCTGCATATCAATTCTTTTGTTAACCTTTTATCCAAACAGAAAGAGTGATTAAAAGATAAATAATTAAAATTGTGCGAAAGGGCGGAAAGTGCGAGCGTCAGTGAAAGTGAAAGAGATGGATTTATTATTTTATGAATGGATTGACTGAAAGAGAGAGAGAGAGAGAGAGAGAGAGGCATAAAGCGATGATTAGGGAGAAAAGGAGAGGGAGAGTTAGTATTCTGAAGTAAGATAAAAAAGACAGCACTTTACGAGATCAAGGCCGAGAGCATTGGTTGGCAGAGCGAGTGACACGAGTGCTTAGTTTCCTATAAAAATGTGTGTGTTTGTGCGCATGCGCGCGCGTGCGTTTTGTACTTTACACTTCTGTTGTTTTAATCTCAAAATGGCGTTTTAGTTTTAATTTTGGAAACTTTGCAGCATTTAAAGATGATGTTTTGAGCGAAGTACATCCCACTCATTCTCGAAATTAATACTTTATGGAAGTAGCTTCAATTTGTGACACCCACACACAGAAAGTAGCATGAACATAACATATTTATATAGGAATTATATTTTAGTTACTACTCTGCTTATTGCACTGCTGTTTCTTGAAGGTATTTTAGTAGTCATTATAAATTTTTCCAGTTCTGAAACATGACTAAAGTATATAGTTCTGCTATAGAGTTTTTAACAATGATCATGAGAGGCATTATATGTTAAATTGGTGCACCATTTGTGGTTAAATTATGGTTCTTTTACACTAGAAAGGGTTACATTTGTCACATTTTGAAATAAATATTCTCATAAACATATTTTTGGACTAAAGTATCAACATCATAAAAATTAATTATTCTGGAATATTCATGTTTTATCCAGTGTCCCAATAAAATAGGAAGGAGTAGAGTGCAGTTTTCTCAGGACGTATTCATTCCTCAATTCCTATCCATTGAACTAAGAATAGCAAAGTGTATCTTCTCAATATTCCTATATGGTGCAGAAACATGGACATTAGACGAGAAAACAGAACAGAGAATTGAAGCCTTTGAAATGTGGATGTATAGAAGAATAGGTAGAATTGGATGGAAAGAAAAGAAAACAAACAATGAAGTCTTAAAACAACTAAAAATGAAAAGAGAACTATTAAATACAATTCAAACAAGACAAATGCGATGTTTGGGACATGTTAAAACACACAACAGCCTACTAAAAGTAATCTTGGAGAGGAAAATACAAGGTAAAAGAGGCAGAGACAAACCAAGACTAAAACGGACGAGTAACATCAAAGGAAGGAGAAATTAGCCTATACAACCTGCACCATCAAAGCAAGAGACAGAGCAGAATTGCGCTCCATGGTAGCCAACCTTCGATGCGGAGACGGCACTCGATGATGATGATTCATTCCTCCATGTAGCAACATTTAAAATGATTATAACTAAAGTACAAGTTTGAGATAAATAAAAGCAGTTGTAATCAACGCTCGTGACAAAAACAGATCAGAGATAAATCTGAGAGTTTCGGTGGCTGTAATATTTTATTTTTAATCACAAAACTTTTAAACTTTAAATAAACAACTTCTTTTAATCAGCGAATCATAGGAGAAAGATGTATGTTTACAGCACTCAGAAAAAATGACAAATAAACAACAGACAAAATCTGCTTTTTAGTTACGACCATAGCCGTAGTCTTAGGCATTGAGGTTTGGTATGGTGCTATAAGGAAGCAGTTCTGACCTTTGGAAGCGAAAATAGGAAGGAAAAGTGTTCTTTTAATCACTTTGAGAAAACAATAGAAGAGGCATGTGCATTTTATTTTCGTGTAAAGACACAAATAAGCAAATTAATTAAAGCATCATTGACAAACAGCTGTGACAACGCGCGCTTGTGTGTTTTTTTTTAGTCTTCTTTTCTTCCTCATTTGCCATTCAGCGTCGAGGGGAGATATAATTTTTCATTTTTTTGCTCTTCAATTAGCTTCTGCTGCTGTTATGATTTCTAGTGCTTCTAATATTCCAACGATCCAACTTTTTCGTGGTATACCCTTGGGTCTGGTATTCTCTCAACGTTTATTGATGGCTCGTTGTGCTGTTTTTTTATCACTCTGCTTTGTCACTTGGTCAAACCATTTTATCTGTTGCTTGTTTATATATTCTTTGGCGTGGACTATTCCTAGTTTTTTTCTCAGTTCTTCATTTTTGATCTTGTCTTTCAGGCTGTTTCCTGTCATTCGTCTAACATATTTCATCTCAGTAGAGGTTATTTTTCTGATTGTTCTTGCATCTAGCGTAAACACCGTTGGAATGAAGATTGCATTGTATAGTGACCATTTTGCCTCCAGAATGATTTCCTCGTTGGACAATAGTGGTAATAGCTGTGCAAAGATTTGACAATCTTTGTTGCATCTTGATTCTATCTTTGCTGTTTGTGAATTATCGTTTGTCACTAAACGCCTTATGTATTTGAATTCCTCTACTTGTTTTGGTTGTCTGCCTTCTATAGTTATGTTAATGTTCTGTTTATTTTTGTCGACATTCATGACTTCTGTTTTGTTGATGTTGTTTTTCATGTTGTATTTTGTGCATGTGCTGTTGCGTTTATGTACATGTTCTTTTATGTCTTCTATTATTTTCCCATGTATTAGTGCCTGATGTTTTTTAGTCAACGTCTCAATTAGTTCTGCAAACTTCTACATTTGCTAAACGTCAGATTGAGATAATTTAATCTTTACCTGAGCCTCTTTCTGTCTGTATGTCTATTTCTCAACTTATTACCATTTTGGTACATTCTCCCAGTCACTCCATCCTATTTGTACCAAGCTTGACTCCCGATTTTCGATTATTATTTCCCGATAGTCTCAAAACTATATTCTTAACAATAGCCATGATTCTTTCTAATAAACAACCACAGAGAGACTTCACAATTACCATAACGTGTATCAACTCTTTAAATGGATGTAACAGAGCTGGTTGTTGTCAGCGACTCATAGCTGATGAATCCACAACATGCAGACCCTACTCCATCTCGTCTTCGTGTCTCTAGAAACAGGCTAATCAGTCTAGTCTGGCTAAGCGAGTAGGAATCAAAGAGGGAAGGCAACCAATTAAAAAAATAACGCGCTGAAGTCGGATGTCTTGGATCGAAATGCGCAAACAAATCACTATACAACACGTCTGCGACCACTTAACGTCCTTTTAAGGACGGATGACCAAGAGAAATATCAATTTTGGTAGTAGTCATCGGGTGAACGCTAGAAATGAAAGCGCTCTTTAACTGCAGTTGAATCATGAATAACCAGAACCGGAGATTCACATATTTTTTTTAAAGGCGTAATGCCTCCAAATGTTCTATCTACTCGTGATGACGTCACCCGTTTGGAACCTAAGGAGGTATGAATGACAGATCTCCACACAATGACAGCTTTTTACACGACTTGAGCCAGAATTCACTTCAATAATCTGCGATGGATGGCACGATGCAAAAGAAGTGAAGTGTTTTTTTTTTGTTGCTGCCCGTTGACAACATTAGCATATCTGGCCACTTCTTGGTTAAACCATCACTAGGACATAGTCTAATTTAATTGTCTGACATTTGTAATAGAAATTAAAATAGTCCCGCGTCACTATTTCTAATCTGCTTACCTAGACCAAAGCTTACATAGACCAAAGTTGTAGCTAATCTGATAACGTAGACTAAAACTGTAGCCAATCTGATTACATAGACCAAAGTTGTAGCTAATCTGATTACATAGACTAAAACTGTAGCCAACCTGATTACATAGACCAAGGTTGTAACTAATCTAATTACATAGATTAAAGGTGTGGCTAATCTGATCACATAGACTAAAACTGCAAGCAATCTGATTACATAGACTAAAGCTGTAGGCAATCTGATTACATAGACTAACGATGTAGATAATCTGATTACATAGACTAAAACTGTAAGCAATCTGATTACATAGACTAGAGCTGTAGGCAGTCTGATTACATAGACTAAAACTGTAGGCAATCTGATTACATAAACTAGAGCTGTAGGCAGTCTGATTACATAGACTAAAACTGTAAGCAATCTGATTACATAGACTAGAGCTGTAGGCAGTCTGATTACATAGACTAAAGCTGTAGCTAATATTATAACATGGACTAATGTTAAATCAAACGTGCTTATAAAGATCAGATTTATCACCATCATGTGCCATACAGGTTGGCGTAGGCGATCATGTCCTTCTACAATTTTATGTTAATAGTACATGGTATCCATTCTGTTGTTGATTGCTTTCCGTACCATGACACTAAGCTATCTAGTATCTTCTCTTGTTGTCGTCCGCAATCTATCTTTCCCTGTATTTTGCCAGTTGTAACCAAGTATTCCAACTTTCTTCTTCTCATGATGTGCCCGAAAAAATGTCGCTTGCTTCTTTCTGTTTTTTTTCAGGAGCTTCTTTTTGTTATTTCCTTTTTTCGAGAATGTCCTTGTTGGTCTTTTTAGCTTTCAACATTCTACTGAGAAATCCCATCTCTGTGACCTTTAATCGTTGTTTTTTTTCCACGTGTTTATCTACTGTCCATGATTCGCTTCCAAAGGACAGAAGTACTTCTTTATAGCACCATACTTATACCAGATCTGAATGCCTAAGACTATGGCTATTGTTGTAACTAATAGAAAATTATTTACAAAGATTAAAACTACATCAAATATGATTATTTCTATTATAACTATATAAAATGTTATTACGAATAAGTCAGTTATACCAAGCGTGATTGTGAAAACTATAACTATCCCAGTCATGATGGTACAGACTATCTGTTTACCAAAAACTTGAAAGAAAATAAACGTAAAATTATTTGGGAGCATTATTAATAAGCTCATATGTCTCTATTTCAAAGACACTTATTATAGTAACCACACAAAGCTCAAAATCCTACATTTCTACGTGATTCCAGTGTTAACAGACGGGTGCTAGAGCTGGAAATTAACAAAAGCTCTAGACCAAAGATTAAAGCGCTTTCGAGAACAAATGTCTTCGAAGATTGCTAAACAACCGTTGGTCATACTCCAAACCAAGTACATAAATAAGACATGAAACTAAACAAAACTGTGTATCCAATTACGTTAGGAAACGACACTGGAAATACCTTGGCCACGTTCTCAAAATGGACGTTAGTAGTTGCCTCCCCCGGCTGTATATAAGGAGACCAGAAGGTAACAGAAAAAGAGGAAGGCCGAGAGAAACTCTGCGTGGAACCTTCATCAATGAGAGCTCAGTTATGGGTCTCAGAAACAACCAAGAGCTAAAACAGGTTGAAGCTGACCGTCAGACGTGGGAAAAATGCCCTATTTCTCCGTTTTTGGCTCAAAAAGATAATAAATCAAACAAATAATAAAACTAAAGCAAAATATAACTTTTTTTCTTCTTTTTTTTTTTACTTCTACTCACGAACCCGCGTGTTATTTATGTGTGCCCATCTCTGCTCACACATTGCTGCTACCTTATGTTCATTTCGTGTCATCTACATTTCTCCCATGTCATCTCCATTTGTCCCTTATCATCTTCGTTTGCCCCGTATCATCTCCGTTTGTCCCATATCTTCCTTCGTTCCTATAAACCTTAGGTTCTGGAAATATCTGCCTACCCGGACCATTTGCCTGTTAAACTTTATGTTGAACAATCAGCATACCGTGATTTTAACAAATGTATTGTTCTGTTTCTGATGAAGGCCTGTGACCGGAACGTTATATATTGCTTCTTTCCCTATTAGTTTAGCTGCCGAATACAATGTTACGTTTTTTTTTTTGTTGTTGTCAAGTTCAACTTTCCCAAACGTGATTGTAGCGACTACAACTAAACTAAACTAAAAAATGTTTACTTATCATCATCATCATCATCATCATCAAGTACCATGCCTGCTGACGTAGTTGATCATGTCTCTCCACAATTCTTGACCTCGACAGTTATCTATCATTTCTGTTGTTGACCTTCTGCCAAACCATTTTCTTACGCTGTCTGGTATCTTTTCTCTTTGCTTCCCTCTATCTCATCGTCCCAAAATGTTCCCAGTTGTTACAATATATTCCGGCTGTTCCCTTCCCATTACATGGCCAAAAGTAATGATTGTTTCTTTTGTAAATATGATTGCATATAGGACAGTTACAGCAAACGTCATTACGAAGACTGCAACTTTACCAGTCAGACAACAAACGCTGCAGTTACAATAACGGGAAACATCAAAACAGCTGTAGCGCACGTATTTTCTGACATCTTCAAGTCCTGGAACAGAAATAACTTGAGACATCCTCTAATGGCTTTCTTTGTGGCGACAATTATTCTACAAATCAAACGTTGGCCAATCGATCGTAACATTTCCATGTTCAGTGACACTATGAAAGACAGTTTCACATCAATTAACTACTGGAACCAGCCCGTGTTTCATGTTTTGTTTGGCCACTTTTTTTTAGGATAGAAGGGAATTTGAAGATAAAACAGAAAAAAAAATATATATAAAATCATTTCACAACGAATGGCTTTGTATTTTTGTGATACACTCTGCCAGTGGCTGGATTTTTTTCACGCCAGCTTAGTACATATTAAAAAAAAGTAAAGTACCCCAGTCACGCCAAGTGGCGTATAGGAAACATGGTGTTAGTGACCATAAATTTTACAGACCTTCGGCACATGATTTTTGGGGTAATGTGGTCGGTATTACGCCCGTGCCGCTTTACTTTCCCAGAAAAAAATCCGGTACCCATTAAAGGTTGGGTGAACCGGAGCCGTCGGTTGGGATCAAACCCTACCTCTTATCCTTTGTAGTCCAGTTCACTAAACACTGACTTGTCTGTTTCCAGGGACACCACTGGAGAGTGGAGTAGAGTGTATTAGTCATTTACATAGCCACTAATCCATGCTGTCAGCTTGTAGTCGCGCTACTCGCTCTCAGCCCTGTTACTGATGTCGTCTCCTATTAAACCAGTGCAGCTGATGGCTTGCGCCAGGATCGGTGAACCAGAACCATCCAGACCCTTCTCCACCTCTCCGTGGTGTCTCCAGTAACAGACTAACCTGTCTAGTCTGGCCAAGCGAGCAGGGATCGAAGAGGGAAGACAACCCGGTACTCAAAAATGTCGTGCTGAAGTCGGATGTGTTGGGCCGAAAGGCGCAAATATAACAGTAATACTGCAAACCACAACACAACGCAGACACGTCCACTTAACGTCCTTTTAAGGACGGATTACGTAGAGGAATTCTACAGTCTACGAATACTCTAGAATACTTTAGTCATCGGGCGAACACAAGCAAGCACCTGGAAATAGTGCATCGAGAAGTACTGGGTGACTAGTGAGTAGAGCTAGCTAGCTGTGCTTTTGTGAGGTTCACTCCACCTTGTTGAGGTCACCGTGAGCCAGCTTCACTGGTGAATTCCACTGATGTAATCAACCGGAATCAACATTTACATACCTGGGTAGACAAGCTCACATTACCAAAACACATCCAGAAATATCATATATTATATCTGTCTATTCTCCTTTCGAGCCGAAGACGGTACATAGGGCAGACATTCTAGGCTCTTTGTGTCCGACGATCTTTGTATATCATATAATACATACATGCACATATTATGTTGATGAATGTCGTATATGATAACAATTATTTTTAAGCTGCTTTTTTGTTTGTTTTGTTTTAATCGGACGTGGATAAGGTCCGGTCAGAATTACTCATGCTACGCTGGTATTTCTAATCAGTGAAAGCTTCGCACACGGTTCTGGTAGAACGTTTAAAACCTAGTATTGAATTACCACCATCATTATCATCATCATCATCATCAGCATCATGTACCATACCCATTGACGTAGGTGACATATCCATTCACATACTATTGTTTCTAGTTGTCTTTGTCTATTCTACTAGTAATCTATCTCCATCTCAAATGTAATCTATCTCACGGTTGCTGGCTTTCACATTCTCTATTTCCATTATCCCCGCTGTTATGATAGAAAATATGGTTCAATGACACACACCAGTAGTGATATATATATATATATATATATATATATATATATATATATATATATATATATATATATATATATATACTGCTAACAATTGTCTCAATTGCATTGAGATAAGTAAACAATAATTTTGATTATCTTTTATCTTCTTCTTTTTCTCTACTTCCTAAAGAAAGTAACCGCTGAAGATCTTTTAGGCAAGTGCAGAATTTCTGGTTTTAAATGATCCTGCAGCTACGACTATTGTAGCGCTTGATCATGAAAGCTACATGCCATGTCCACAGGCGTAAATGAACATGTCTCTCCAGATATTCTAGTCTTCTGTTCTTCATCGGTTCAACTGATAGACTCTCTGCATTCTGTGCTGTGGAAATTTATTGTTATGTTTCCACTCCTTCTTGAGCCTCGTTGGCTGAGTGATTAGTGTGCTCGCTTCCTGAACAGAAAGGTCCGAATTCGATTCCCAGAAAAGACTAGATTTTTTTTCAAATCAACAAGATTCAGTGGGTTCATCCAGCCTCTAGATATGGTACCAGAGATTTTCTGGGACGTTAAGGCGGCCTGGCGTGACAACGACCATATACACCCCAAAATGTACCGCGGTCATGGTAAAAAATGCTCACGAACACCATATTCGGCATTCGCCTAGCAAGGAAGTGGAGGGAACCTATATATTACTACCATTGAACCTTCCTCACACTTTGCGGCGTCCTCTCATAGACGCCTTCTATGTGACATTATCTCCATCTTAGAAAACCTTTTTATTTGTTGTATGTGTTTCTTGTTCAATATAAATTCCCTGTCGATTTCTCTTATTGTCTAATTCTAAATTTGAATAAGGTAATCCATCGAAAAAAATGTTCGTTCTGTTGGAGAGCCTACCAATGAGAATGAAGTTGGATGGGGGGACAAGTAACCGACCTAACGTACTGCTGACAATACGACCTACAATGTGCTGATCGTGGTGGTCGTAAACATGTTTCCACTAACACCGATATGCTTTAACGCCAACATCGAGGCCTGACACGAGATGTGTTTATTTCTTTGATGAGCAGTTCAAGTGCACTGGTTCTTACGTCAGCGATGAGCAATGAGTGGCTCATGAGCCGTCGAATTTTTAGAGCCTACTCGTGATAAAGAGTTGTACAGGTTCTCTTTGTGCCATTTATCGCAGAAACCAGAAACAGCACGCGATTCACCGAGAACACATTACAGTCAACTAGACTGTTGTGAACGATCATCAGTCAACTAGTCTGTGTTGTGAACAATCATCAGTCAATTAGTCCGTATTGTGAACGATCATCAGTCAACTAGTCTGTGTTGTGAACGATCATCAGTCAACTAGTATGTGTTGTGAACGATCATCAGTCAACTAGTCTGGGTTGTAAACGATCATCAGTCAACTAGTATGTGTTGTGAACGATCATCAGTCAACTAGTCTGTATTGTGAACGATCATCAGTCAACTAGTATGTGTTGTGAACGATCATCAGTCAACTAGTCTGTGTTGTAAACGATCATCAGTCAACTAGTCTGTGTTGTGAACGATCATCAGTCAACTAGTCCGTATTGTGAACGATCATCAGTTAACTAGTCTGTTTTGTGAACGATCATCAGTCAACTAGTTTGTGTTGTGAACGATCATCAGTCAACTAGTCTGTATTGTGAACGATCATCAGGAAACTAGTCTGTGTTGTGAACGATCATCTGTCAACTAGTATGTGTTGTGAACGATCATCTGTCAACTAGTATGTGTTGTGAACGATCATCTGTCAACTAGTATGTGTTGTGAACGATCATCTGTCAACTAGTATGTGTTGTGAACGATCATCAGTCAACTAGTCTGTGTTGTGAACGATCATCAGTCAACTAGTCCGTATTGTGAGCGATTATCAGTCAACTAGACTGTGTTATGAACGATCATCAGTCAACTAGTCCGTATTGTGAGCGATTATCAGTCAACTAGTCTGTGTTGTGAACGATCATCTGTCAACTAGTCTGTGTTGTGAACGATCATCGGTCAACTAGTCTGTGTTGTGAACGATCATCAGTCAACTAGTCTGTGTTGTGAACGATCATCAAGATAGTCCCACTTTAATCATCATCATCATGTGTCAAACCGGCTGGCGTAGGCGATCATGTTCTTCCACAGTTTTCTACACACAGTGCATAGCATCAGTTCTGTTGTTGATTGTTTTCTATGCCACACCACCAAGCTATCCAGTATCTTCTCTTTTTGTCATCCGTGATCTCTCTTTTCCTGATTTTTTGTCAGTTGTAACCACCAAGTATTCCATCTTTCCTCTTCTCAAGTTCTTGAAAAATGTTTCCATTTGATATTTTTTTTAGGAGTTCCCTTCTTGTGTTGACTTCTTTGAGAATGTCCTCTTAGATCTTTTTAGCTGTCCAGGGAACTTTCAGGAAACAGTCTGAGAGATAAGATCAGAAATGAACAACTGAGAAAAAGCTAGGAATAGCCCCTCGCCTTAGAATGTATAAGGAAACAACAGATAAAATGTTTTGGCCACTTTACAAGGCAGAAAGATCAAAACACAACACAACGAGCCTTCAACAAACGTTGTGAAAACACCAGACCCAAGGGTCGACCACGAAAAAGATGGATCGATGGAATATTAGAAGCACTAGGAAACATAACAGCAACAGAGGTGAACAGAAGAGCAAAAGACCGCATATTACATCTCCCCTCGACGCTGAAAGGCAGATGAGAAAGGAAAGAAGAAGACCAAAACTGTGACACAAAACTACGAAATGTGAAATGTTTTATTTACTTAACATTTCTGTCTGGTGCAGACATGGACAGTACATCAGAAAACAGAGCAGAAAATTGAAGCCTTTGAAATGTGGATCTATAGGAACATTGGGGAGAATGGAATAGAAGGAAAAGAAGATAAACTGTCTTCTTCTTTTCCTTTTCCTTCCTCATTTGCCTTTCAACGTCGAGGGGTATATAATTTGTGGTCTTTTGCTCTTCTGTTCGCGTCTGCTGCTGTTATGTTTCCTAGTGCTTCTGATATTCCATCCATCCATCTTTTTCGTGGTCGACCATTCGGTCTGGTATTCTCACACCGTTTGTTGAAGGCTCGTTGTGTTGTGTTTTGATCTTTCTGACTTGTCACGTGGCCACATCATTTTATCTGTTGTTTCTTTACATTTTCTATGGACAAACGGTGACGTTCTGAATAAGCTGAAAATGAAAAAAAAAGAAACGTGACACAATTCCAAGAAGACAGTTACAATTGTTGGAACTCGTGAAGAAGAAGAATATTCTCCTGTAGGATGTCTTCGAAGGGAAAGTAAAAATTAAACGAGGCAGAGGCAAGCCAAGACTAAAATGGACTGATAACATCAAAAGATGGACAGGTGAACCTATGACTACGTGCACTATGAAGGCAAGAGACAGAGTTGAAGGACATTCCATAGTAGTCAAGCTTCGATGTGCAAACGGCACCCAATGATGATGTAGCAAGGTGAATTGACGCGCAGCCAGGTATATGTGTTTTGTCTCAGAGTAGAACGACCAGTAAACAATGAGTATAAAAGTTGCATAACATATGGCATAGAAAAGTGCGCAGCACATTATTTGTCGACAGTATTGACGCATCGATCCTAACATTTTATCATTTACACTTTTTGTTGTTATGTTGATCTGCTATTGATAAAGAATTCTCTTTATGTTGGTCCCGTTTTCTTTTTTATTTAGCTTGAGGTTAATCATTATTAATTATGTATCCGTCATCGTTGATTGACTATTCCATTCAATGCAATAAACTAATAAATTATGCATTTCTCTCCACTTACTTGTCCTTTAGTATATCTATATGTCTGTCTGTTTGCCCACTATTTACCTAATCTGTCTGTATATTCGTCTGTCTGCCTATTTTTGTTCTTCATTGCACACTTATAGACGTCAATCTAAAGAGATGTTATTACATTAGTCTCCGGATTACCTTTATCTCACATCGAAAAACTACTGTCCTCAAGCGATGAGATCATGCTTTAAGCAAATCCCGCATGGCGAAGCGATTGAGAAACGAAACTATGCTGGTTAACAATAACAAGTCTTCCTTTGCTTTCTCTTTAGCTCTTATGAGTTTAGGCAACATAA